>JAODKN010000114.1:27714428-27725276 GCA_026774425.1 Petrocephalus zakoni
AAAAAAGTTTAAAAAAAAAAAATAAAACAATTTATTGGGTTAACGGGTAAAAAAAAATTATAATCCCCAAATTCACCCCCAAACCCCCCCCCCCCCCCCCCCGCAAAGAAATGTTAGGAATAAGCCCTGGGCAAATATGGTCACCAAAATGTCCCCTGGCCCAAGCATAACAAAGCTAGCTGATTAAGCTCATTATCACCATCAAGCTCCATCTCAACAAAGCCAGTTTTCGTAAACATGCAAGTTCAGATCTAGGTACGACTTCAAACCTGCCCCTTATAAAGGATGTAAGGAAATATAAATTAAACAAAGAGAAATAACAACGCCAACGGAAAGGCAAATAACGACGAGACGCGCGCAGACGGCATTTTACGGTAAATTATTCCACTAACAAACATGACGCATGGTGATCTTGTGCTTCGGACCAGGACGTTTAAAAAATTCTCCTGAAGCCTCATAAAGCATCATAACATATCGTAATGATTAATTTTCAGTGTTCATTATGATTTATGTAAGCTGGAGGAACACTCACGCTGACATGTCGGAAATAACACGCAGCTTCGTCTCTGTGGAATGTTTTTATCACTTGGGAGAATTACAGCATGCGAGAGACGTCAGATCAAGGGAGAGGCAAAGTTTGTGTGATATGGGGCTAAAAAGAGTAAGAAAGGAAAAATAATAATAATAATAAAACAAAGAAAATAAAAACTGCAAGCGCATGGCCTGTAATAAATGCATGGCAGGTGATAGCATAACATATATTACATCAAAACGTCGGCCCTGCGTCAGACCCACAATGCTGTGCAAAATTACCTGTCAGCTTCCCCTCAGAATCTTCGTTAATCTCATTTCCAGCGTTCGCACATTTATCATACACATACATCAGTGTCAGCTCTCCAGTTACTACCAGGCAGCACTTGGGAGAAAATGTAATTAAAATGTTTCGGCACAGGGTGGTGGTGCCACATCTCCTTTAAGTGGCCGGGGTGGGGGCGGGTAGGCTGGGTGACAGTGCTTCTCAGGCACGTATCTCAAACCTAGTGTCACCTTTCGCTGGTCATACATGCATTCTGATGGTCACTGATTAGTAGTGGTTGATGTTGGTGATTACAGTGATACAGATTACATGTATAATATATATATAAAATAATAACGGCAATTCTACATTGATGAGTGTGAGGTTTTTGCTACTTGCAACTGTACAAATGACAAAAATTCTTCAGTCATTCCTGGAAATGGAATACAAGCCTCACGGAAAACATCCAAACCCACAAGAAGACTAGTAGCACGAAGAAGAAGAAGAAGAAGAAGAAGAAGGGGTTAAAATCCCAAAATGTTCTCCCAAAAATTTTCCTTCTCAGACCCTTGATGACAACAGTTGAAGATAAGGAGTCACCAGTGGGTGCGGACAGGAGGAGGAATTATGACACCGGTCAGACCATTTTATAATGAGCGTGAGGGAGAGTAGAGCCGTGGTCCCTGTCAGCTACGCTGCGTCTCCCTTCACCGCTGCCGCTCAGAGTTTTTCTCCTGCCGCGATGCTACGACTCGACTGACCCTTACTTGACCCTCGCTGTCCAGTCTCCAAACTTGTCCTTTTGAACTGCACCTGAGGAGACAGCGCTCACGGGCGGCTGTGTATAAGACAGCCCGGCGAATTAATAATGTATCCAGGCTAGCTAGGCTTTCCCAGGAAGACAACAACAGCGACGGAGGAAGGCGCTGGGCCCCGAGGGGGAAGAAAGGCAACCTGGCCTCCCTAACGCTTACCTGGTGTTCATCTTGGTTTCTTTCATTGGATGAATTTTGTAGCCACATTCAGTTCAATTGAATTTAATTTGTACATGGTTGGCCCAAAATGCTTCGGAAAGAATAAAGCAACTTCACTTACTGGCATGGGAGTTCAGAGTGACGATACTGTAGAGGTATGGTAAATACAAGCTAGACAACAATGAAGGAATAATGCAAATCTCTATAGTCTAATATAAAAGAAGGAAAAAACATGCAGAGTAGAAGATGATAAACTGGAGGAATATCATTGTGTCAGGTGTTAGCTAGGTATTTAAAAGCTACAGTAGACATTCTCTAAACTTCTAAACGGTCTGTTCGGCAAATAAATCACCCCCATAAGACTATATGACGCTCAATAACACAACTACCATCGCATTTAACGGCTCTTATTTCGGAGCCATTTTGTTGACGTTAATTGGTCTTCGCTTGACGCTATGAATTATGTATGAAGCGAAATGGGCAGGAGTTGCGTGATCTTGCCGCCTCACAAGCAGCGTCTTAAAAATCCCAGTGAGGAGAGAAGATGAAGCATTAATCTGTCGGCTTTTAGAGGCTCAGAGGTACGGTTGGTCACCTTAGTAGAACGTGAGATCGGGGTGTTGGGAAAACGACGCGCCGTAAACCCCACTGGCGTTGTGTTGTGCTTCCTGATGTCCCACTTTTTGCAGCATTCTTAATTTTCTCATTTTATATCATTTAAATTGCCCTTTCACATAAACCAGACAGACAAAGTACTGGGTGTATATAGTCCAATAAAAGTACATGGTGAATATTAATGTGTACATTTTGAGTATGCACACATATTATACAGCATATGGTAATGTATTGTAAGATATGTTCCAGGCAGTAAAGCAAAGAGAACCATGTGAAAGAGGGATGGGGGGAAGAGATGGATTATGGGAACACTGCTCTCAACAAAAGCCTTTGAAGGTATGAAAGCAAAAACTGGTCATTTCAGTATGAGGGAAAAACCTGAAAAAAATAGAGTGGTGCTTATGATTATAATGTATATTATAATTATTTATTTATAATTGAGGATATAATTGTTGTGTATCTTTTTAATAGACCCGTCTTCATTTACAAGCAGGCCCATTTCAGAGTTGACTTTGAGACTGGGGCTCCAACAGGCAGATTCAAAGGAACAACCAGATGTGGGCAGGACTAGACAATGGAACTGCACGATTCGCATATACAGCGTCTCATCCATCCATCTACCCACCCACCCATTCACCCTCATTCCTTAACTACTTATCCAGCAGAAAATCCTGGTGAGCCAGGAGTCCGACCTCGGAAACTGAGGTGCACCAAGATGGCATCACTGCTATTAAATGCACATCTAAATACTTCTCTATACAGACTTGTTTCTATTATTCCTTAACTGTGACCCAGTTCCAATTGTTAATTTATAAGGCACGATTAAGCTTGTTACTTTTTTATCATTGTTCTGGGGCAGAAAGTTTGATCTCAGCCCCGAATGTGCAGAATTAGATCATAGGGTGTCCACCAGAAGCATCTAAAAAGGAAGAAGGCGGCTTCAGCGGCGGTGACCCGGCTTTGAGCGCCGAACGCAGCGCTGCGCGCTGTCACTTCATTAGGCGGAAAATGGACTCTCACCGATGCTTGTTAAAATCTCGAGCCAGGCTCCCCCGCTAATGTGAGAGATCCATTTGTGGCCGTTTATGGCTGACGGCGGCGGAAGATTAATTTTTCTGTGTCAAACGGCATCCAGTCTCGTCCCTTTCACTCCACCTTCTCTCTTTGCCACAGAAGTCGTAATGAACTGTGTCTTTTGTTGTGGTTAGAGAAAACGGGAGGGCTTCAGATTTACGGAATGCAGATTTCTAACCTCTACCTAACCAAGATACAGTTTCAAATTAAACTAAAACAATATAATGTATAGTACATACAATTCAATGAAAGATCTGGACCATTATGAATGCCTATTATCTTTTCTGCTATATCTCCCAAATATTGCACATTATTATTTGGTTATTCTGCAGCATTTTTTTAAAAGAAAAATAAAAAGAAAAGTTATTTTTTTTAAGTAACAAACTGGCTGAATATGAACTGAACTTGAGGCATAATACAAATTTCATTCAGAAAGGTGTGCACATACACAGGGGGTATGAAAACATAAATAAATATTTTCAAACACAATGGTAATTTTCTTTTTTTTGTTAAAGTTCATAGGTGTAATGATGGAGACACCATGGGACTCTAGGGCTTAAAGTTAAAAATAAAGATGCTTTGCAAAACAAAACAGAAACAAAAAAAAAAGTGTGATGGAGCAAGGTGCATTCTGGGTAACGCGTCTCATTAAATCCGCCCGGATTGTCTAATCGTTCTGAGCAGACCTCACTGAGACTTTTATATCATCCTCGTCGCAATTAGCCAAACAAAAGAGATGGACCGTCCGGGTGTTTGCTGAGGAGTGGGCCGGGGGGGAGAGGGGTGGTCAACCAGGGGAAAAAAAAAAATAAATTACATTCCGGCATCGGCCAGATGTCACATGGGGTGGGCTGTGCGTGTTCATTTCATCAGCACCTTTGTGTCAGACCTGTCTGTTTGCTGCGCTACATCGACGCGTTCTGAAGGTCCATTCAGGCGGGGGTCCTTTCACAAAGTAGTGAAGCAGCCCTTAAGCCCACTTAACTACCATTTTCACACACTCCCCCGGCTCTGCTTTTTGTCTGCTCCTCCATTACATCAAACGGGCGCACAGAGCCGTGGGGAGAAGCCGCCGCGCTCCACAGAATGGGCCCATCGCAAATATTAATCTGAAAAGGTGTTGGAGTGCCGAGTTCGCTTTTGTTTATAAGGACAACTCGGCTCTTTTTTTCCCTCCTTTCTTTTTTTTCGTGGGATGGTCCGTTAGCCGCAATGAGCTTGGTTTTCAAGTTACTGGACGGGTGTGGGGGTGGGCAACAAGAAAGGCCCAGGGTGCAATTATCCGCGAGGAACGGCTTGGCGTTTCCGTGCCGCTGAAGGGCCCCGCGAAGGCCATTAAAGGAGCCAAGAAGATGAGCTTACTCTATAGGCTGCTGCAGGCTGGGTGAAATGGGCGCACACACACACATGTGCAGGAACACTGACCCTGCCGGCACGGTGAAAGAAACCAGGGAAGGAAAAACTCTGCTCCTGCTTAACGGCCGTCGCTTAAAGTTTCCAGAGGTGAGGCCTAACCTACCTGAGAAGGTTGCGCGTCATGCGTCCACATCTGCCCACACACTGCCTTCCACCTCATTTCCCCCTGAAATACGGGCCTAGTGGTAAGAAGGTTCTAGCCGCTGTTAGATGGGACGTTACGGAAATGCTCCTGGCCATTCTTGTGCCTTACATGAAAAACCGTAGAGGTTCCGACTGCGAGCAAAGACATCTGAAACTTTGTGTTTCGGGACATAGAAGTTTCCATGACTCGTTGACCTTCTACGATCAGTGTCTTTAGCTTGATTTGGCCTTCATACTTCCTCCTATGGGGTTACTCTGTCCCGTTTCAGAGCAAACATCTACTAATCTTGTACTAATATTGTAGCCATGCCCACCATAACTGATTGGCCTGCTTCAGCCAATGACAACAGCCTCTGAAGGGCATGTAAAAATGGCAGCTGTTATGAGAATATGTTCTTTACAAGGAGACTCGTCAGCTGACAATGCTGCAAAACTCTAGGAACCCCTCCCCACCTAACTAGCCAGTTTCATGGGGTTATCACAGCACAATTCTTCAAGACCATCAAACTAGATAACCATATATTTGTAGAATATTGTGAACTGCAAACACAAAATGGGTTTCCTTTGGAAATGATGACTCTTAAATGGCAAATAAGATAGAACAGTGATCAGGCTTAGATATTTAAAACCTTATTATTGTATTTTTATAATAAATCCTCTGCTAGGCACTGTTCTGTAGAGGGGAACGGGAACATAAATAGTCGGGCAAGCTGGGTAAAACAATCCAGTAGTTCTAGGTGATTTTTGAGAACAGTTCAGCTGATTATGTAACATGACATGAGTTCAGCAGAAGGCACCTGATAAGAAACAGAATCAGAACCTTCACAAGTTGCCATAGACCCAAAAAATTACAATCGAAGCAAAATCTTTAACGATGGGGGGTGGAGACAATAATATCTGGACATTATAAGACGATTGCCTATTTTTGAGTCTGTATTATGGATGCTGAAAGCTGATGTTAGCTGATGCTGAACCTCTTTTGAGCTCATCATACAGATGCATCAGTCTCGCATCCACCTGGTGCATACTATCCATACAAATGATTTCTTTTAATCAATAATGACACAATATGCTTTTAAGCCGATGTCTTTTTCCACACTACTTCCTATTATCGTGCCATTTAGCCATATGGTCTTCTTCATTGAACTGGGTCTTCTCATAATATGCCAAAAAATAAGACAGCTATCCAATTAGTCTTTGCGACGGCCTTCCTGACTATGAGAGCCGTGCCATCTTTTGTCTATTGTCCAGTTCCTCAGCGGTAAATGGCGGGTTTTCATGTCTGAAAGCGGCAGGGTCCAATCCAGCTCACTAATCACCAAAATGCTGGACTGCTTGCGATCTGTATCCATTTTTATCTTCTCCAGCTTTCCTTCATCCATCCTCGGTTCCGCATCGCCGCCGCTGTCCTTTCCTCGCGGCTTTGGGGTTTCTTTTTCGGCAGGGCGCTTGGAAGGACAACGGGCTTTGATCCACCCTCAGGAGAGTCCTTAGCTCTTACTTGCCAAGGATGTTGAGTGGCTTTTCACCCAAGTAGCACATCTTCCACAATTATACTGACATTCGTTCTTGTGTGCCCTTCCATAAGCTGTTCTTAGTAAGGTAAAGGAGCGGTTTACCATTGTCAGTGTACCAATGTCATTGTTACCACCGTTACCAACCACTGCTGATACGGCCCTACTGCCCAATATAGGTGTTGTCTCAGCTGAGGCACGTCTGCCTTGGGTGACCCTGACAGGAGTTAAAAACTCCAGGCTGCATTGCTCTTAGCCTTTGTCATGCTCACAAGTCAGCTCACCCGGTCCAGGCACCCTACTGTGTAGCATCGCCACGGCTCCAATATTACAGCAGCACAGAAAAGAAGATCACCCCGCCGAACAATTTTAGGAAGCACCGAGTCTCTGAGCAACTGGCAATGCATTTAGGGTATGGAGCTGGATTTCATAAGGCAGACTGTTTAGCCAGAATGTTTTGAAGGCCTTGGACAAAACCAATAATGGTGAAAAAAGCAATATAGAAGATGTGGGCGGGACTATGGTTTGTTTTTTTAGGCGACGGTGCTGCCATCTGGCTGTGCAAATTTGATGCCCTAAGGTTAAGGGGTGTAATTTTAGTCATTCACTCAAGTTTTATAGCTCATTTTACCTCCGCAAAAAAAAAAAAAAAGAAGATGACCTCTTATTTTTCACGTAGTCCGATAATGCTACTCAAAATTCTACACGATAGAAGAAGTGCTACTATATTTTTCTTTTTGATTATTTTTGTACATCGGGGCAGATAATTGCAATAGTGAAGGCGAGTGTTTAATTTAAACAGGGGAACACACCTCCCCCCTTAAACAGGAAGCCGTGCACGCTCCCTGAGCAGCACCTCGCGTCGTGCACACGCGTGCTTCCCCTTGTAATCCGCTGACCTCCGGTGACAGCGGCGGCCGCGGCGGCAGTAAGGAGCGCTCGCCGGCTGCGCGCCTCACGGGAGCGCGCACGGAAACATCTGCTGGAAGGTGTACGCGGTGACGAGACGGGCAAAGAGGGGCGACAGGCTACCTCGGCGGCGTTATCTCGGCACCCTTTCCACGGATATTCCATGTCTCTATTCCAGTATATTTATTATTTTGTTGAATTTTATTCACGTTCCCATATTTGGGGTTTATTTTTTTTTTTTTTGGGGGGGGGGGGTCGGGCATTTCGCCCCTTTTGTGGTGTTACGGTGATGTGACGGGCCATTATAAACCGCTCGGTAATCTCTCCTAGTTAGAATAAGCTCCGTCGGTATTATACTTACTCTCGTTCAAGCGTCAATAATAATTTGTTAAAGCTATTGTTCAGCAGCGAATACCCCAGCATAATTTGAAATGGAGGATGTTTTATTTAAAGCTTGCCCCTGTTAATCCGTCATTTGGGCTCAGTCGAGGTGTGCGCCGTAAAAGCCTCTTGAAGGGAGAAGCACCCTGCAAATGTGAAGCAGGAAGGGGGCAAATGAGAGGACAGAGAGGTGCGGAGCCGGGCTTTTCGGGGGGTGCCCCACCCCGCGGGGAAAGGCCTATTTTGGTCCCGCTGAACTTCTGCATGCCTGCACTGACCCCGCCGCAGAGGAGTGGGGTCAGAGCTCCCCCCGCCCCCCCCCCTAGACGAGGCTAACGGTGAGCATGACCGCTACAAGGTGTCGCTGGTTGGGGGGAGACAAGGAGAAGGTTCATGGACAGTGCAGGACACACAGGACCACGGAATTGGGTAAAAATACAATGGCCCTTTACTGTGACAACAACAACAACAATACTAATACTACTACTGCTAATAATAATAATAATAATAATAATAATAATAACAATAGTAACAATAACAATCTAGCATAGTACTAATTCTTCTTCTTATTATTATTACTTTATTATTAATAGTAATACTATTAGTATTGTGATTATAATATAATTTTGACGACAATTAATGAAGGTTAGTCATTATGTGTCACTGAACATAGCCTCGAGTGAAATAGATTGCCTTAACAGGCAGTGATATGTATCCAGATTGTATCCAAGTAATAAATGCTTACACTGTACATAAAAAGTACACGAAAAACAGCTGTGGCTCCTTATTTAGATGAAAAAGGGAACATCAAGCAAGGAGAGAGAGGGGGGAAAACAAGCAGCGATAAACACACGCTGGAGATTAGATGCAGACGGCGGGCTTTTTTTCCGGAGCGTGTGTAGCTCCGCAAACGGCGCGGAATCAAACGGCAGAGGCAGCGCCTCTGGCAGCCATCTGCTCCTCTGACAGGTCTCTGGGCTTTAATTCCGCGCCCCCCGCCCCCGACATCCTCCGCGCTGACACTGAAATCGGGACGGCCACCAGAGATGATTATTTAAACCTCCGGGCCATCAAATACGGCACGTAAAAGAAAAAAAAGGGATTTATAAAACATAGGCTAAAGTGAAAAGTTGAATCCATCTCCATCCCTGTGTCTTGTGTCTTAATCTGCTAAGCCTGTTCCTCTCTAGATATGTATGTATAACTTCTTGGTGTGTGTGTGTGTTTGTCTGCGATTAGATGACGATGTGGTACCTCTTTTAAGCAAGATTGCTAGTAAACAGGTATATTTGTACATTAGCTGTTGAGCAGTCCTACTCAGGAAGGGATCAGGACCATAACTGACATCACTAACAGTTTCCTAAGAAATGCACGAAAAAATCAATCATAAGACTTTAGAATCGGTGACCTCTGCAGCACTTAGTTTTTAAATACGATTGAATTTAAAATGAATATAAATATATAATCTGAATATATAAGCAGGTGTTAACACACTGCAGAAATGGTGTTCCAGTGAGCCAATGTTGGCCTTCTCCCTCTATAAGGCAAGCTGCTCTTTTCAAGCAGAACTGTGGTAGCTCACTGAATATTCATATAGTAAATATAGTGCAATTTAAGAAGCATTGAACTGGATGCTGCAGTTATACTGCAATATATATATAATTCTGTACCAAAAAGAAAGCAAGTGTCTTAAAGCGTGCAGTTAATAAAGTATTAAATGATTTTGAAAAGTGAATGTTTTGCAAAGGAAACCTTCAGCCTGTAAATTATTTATGTAAGCAGGTATGTATGTATGCTTGCCTGGCTGTATGCATGTATGTATGTATGCTTGTGTGACTGTATGTATGAATGCATTTATTGATGTATGTATTTATGTGTGCAGGTCGAGTACTGTGTTAAGTGTTAGTGGAACAATGCCTTTGGAAAAAACAACACAGACAACAGTCAAGCTATATTTATAATATTGGAAATCAAGTGAGCGTCATAAAATCAAGTAATTAGCTGTCTGAGAGCATCCTGGCCTTAACGTGAAGTTTGGGAACGAACCTAGCCGTAACCTCAGATTTACGTGCGTATCCCTATCCGAAAGACTTGCTTGTTTGTGCTTCAGGCATTGCTTTGACACTGCATATAAAATTTTAAAAGGGTCGAAGAAAGATGGGCAGGGCGGGGGAGAGTGGTGGGATGTGCTGGGTTCACCGTGTAGCCTTCGACATCCAGCTCTCAACAAAGGCCTGCTGACGCGTTTCCCGTTAATGATGTGCGGCGTGGGCTCTCACCGCGGCTGGGCGCCCAGCCGGCATGCAGTGCCCGTCACGCAGGCCCAGCTCCGCTCCGGCCTCACCGCGCACCTCCCAGAAGGTCAACTTTCCCCGAGTTCCTTCTCTGGGCGCCGTGAAGGAGTTCACCGAGGAGTCACTGGGTCGGTCGTTGCTAGCTTCGAGCGAGGAGGCTGAACTGCTGAGACTGGGGAGGGGGTCACCTGGAAGGTGTGCTCTCCTGCCATCCAGCGGCCCCGGCACTATTCAACAAACTGCCTGCGGCGTCAGACCCGGGGGTAGGAGGAATGAAGGGATCAAAAAGAGGCGAAGAAAAAGTTTATTGCAAACATAGATATAATGTGGTGAGCCATGCAGGGAACTCGCTGTTTGCACAGGGAACTTGCTGTTTGCACAGAGAACTCGCAGTTTGCACACATATCTTAGAGAATGATATTTTTTTAGGCAAGCATGTAGCAGTTCAGACTGGTGGGAGGACAAGAGACACCACCTTTGTACAGCAGTTCTGTCAAATTAGTCCTGAATTTTAAAAGTAGTGAGCAGGAATATGCCTAGCTTAAGAACAAAGTAGTGAGCAGGAATATGCCTTGCTTAAGAAGAAAGTACTGAGGAGGAATATGCCTATCTTAAGAACAAAGTAGTGAGCAGGAATACACCTCTTATGAATGCAGTAGTGAGCAGGAATACCCCTAGCTTAAGAACAAAGTAGTGAGCAGGAATACCCCTAGCTTAAGAACAAAGTAGTG
>JAODKN010000114.1:27734912-27764810 GCA_026774425.1 Petrocephalus zakoni
AAGGAAAAAAAGTACACATTTCTGTAAGTCGGGATTTTGGGAGGGGGGCATCTTATATGAGACTTTAACCCCCCGCTTTGGCTCCGGCTTGCAGCTGCGAGTTGAGCAGAGGGCTGGGGGGCAGCGGCCTGGCCTGGGCAGCGGAGGTGCAGTCCACAGCAAACAAATAAATATATAATGTCAACACACACACACAACTTGGGAAAGGGCATTGGAGTCGGGAAAACAAAAGCCGGGATGGGGGGGGCTCCAGCCACGGTGCGGCGGGGTTGCGGCTTTATTTATTGCCGCTGTCGAGTGCTGGTTTTGGCGCAGGCCTCTCGGAGAGCACAGGGAGACAGGGGGGGCGCGCTGTGCGCTCATCCTTTCCCCTCACGTCCGCGCTAAAGGCCCTGCTATATTTTGGCTGGGTCAATGTCAAGCTAATAGCGAGCAGAAACAAGACGCTCCGAGCAAGTAATCAATTTGCCGTGAAAAATGGCTACCACAGGGGCGGCGTGGCGCAGGGGAGGGGAGTTTGGGCCAGGGGGTGAGGGGGGGGGTGCTGGGGCGGGGATTTCGTATATGCCTAATTAGCTGCTGACACAATCTCCTTAATAATGCAGCATGAAGCAGCAGTTAATAATCAGATGGCCACAGACTGGGGAGTTTGAAATTGTCAAACATTTAAAAACACCCATCATGCAAATAAAGCCCCCCCAACAGTAAGATTCCACTGACAGGAAATCCACACATGCAAAATCGCTCAGCATGTTTGAAAAGGAAAATGCAGTTTGTTGTTATATTAGAAATATTGTGGGCTGTTTTTTTCCCCGGTTTCTCTTTCCGTCTCTTTGCTGTTGCTCCAACTGTACCTCAGAATCAGCCGTGACAGGGCCGGGGGGGTAATGATACAGCACCTGTAATGCTGCAAAAAAAACCTGTATCCTGTCAAGGGTGGGAATCATGCAGGAATAAGCTGTCATTAACAGGCCTTTCCCAGTGCCACGGCTGTCACCCGGCCTAGCCTCTGGTGGCAAAGAGGCCGCCGTGGGCTCCCGTCTCCTGTCAGCCTGCCGGCTCCTCGCTCGGCGGCTACCGAACAGCGTGCAGCGATACCGAAGCTGCTAAATGATCGCAGGCATAACAAAAACAAAACAAAATAACATAATAAGCACACCGCTAAACGAGAGGTCGCCGCTCATTTGTGAGCCCGCGCAGGGAGATGCTGGGGTTGGCTTCAAATGTGCCTGAGTAAAATTTCTGAATATATCACACACATCCAGGAGGGCTAAAATTGGGTCTTGTGCAGAAACACAGTAAGTCACCCTGATGTGACATCACCCTGACATTCACAGCCTAATCATGCCGCTGAACATTGGTAAGCGAGCGTTAACATTTATAAACGCTTACAACCACAGACATAAAAGGGTTGATTGATGTGTCATAAAACTGGTAACACTTAAAGTTAGCAGCATAATTATTATAATCAATTATGCGTGATGCGAAATGCTCTTTGCAGATACATGCTAATGTCATGTGCTATGCATATCATATACAATGCATCCATTGTAGAGTGTTATTCCGGCATTTATAATGGCCTACAGGGAAACTATTCACGGTAACTAATGTGAGCAGGCATTAAAGCCATCTTTGATTTGGTAAGAATTTCTGTGAAGAGGATTATGAAGTCTTGCTTTCAAACCCCAAATTAAGAAGTAAGTGGGCAGTATCTGAGGAGACATTGGACGCTCTGCACTTCCCAGATCTGATGGAGCTGGAGCTGGCTGACCCACGATTACACTGAACTCCCCGTCAGCCTTGAAGATGCTATACACACTCAGCGTGCCAAACACAGGTGTCAGATCAAAGCCACTTTAAAGGCAGGTGCTTCTGTGGGTGTGTGTGTTTAAGTCTCCTTTAAAGCAAGGCTGCCTGCTTCTCTTTTGTCTATCGCCCTGACATATGCGCTGTATGTGTGATGGAGTCTGCATTATGCCCATCTTACTACATCTCCTTTTCTCCACAGACACTGATAAAAATAGCTATACTCAAGGATGAAGTAGATGGATGGATGAATGGATGGATGGACAGATGGATGGACTTTATTTTAACTAAATAACTTTATTTAAGTAGCATCCCTAAATAGGGTTGGATATCCAAATGTTCAAACTCATCAAACTGTCGACCAACTTACAGAATGTGGTCCCTTAAGGTGGGAGGCCACTAAAGTGTGCCCATCGCTATTAGCCTACAAATAGCTTTAAAATTTTCCACGTCCACAATGCCTAATTAATTTAACGACGTCCGGATGGTCGAAAGCGGGGTCCCGAAGTGGGTCAAAACTCAGAAACTGATGTCACTTTCTAAAGAATTCTATCCAAAAACATCTGTACTTATTGCATTTGTGCTGACTAACCTACACAAACCTGTCAAATGCATGGTCAATATAATTTTCCCCATATCTTGGATAAGCCAATTTATGTTACTGCAACAAAGTAAACAACTTCAACAAGGACTGACCTAATGTGATATTATATATTTACTCACATAATGTGCAACATTACTGTATACCGCAGCTCAGTAAATTTCAACGTGGAGCACCATTGTAGAGACAGCTATCTCTTGTTTGTCCTGTTGCCATTTGGTGGTGAATGACAGCGCCACATCAGACAGTAACAGGTCAGTATGTTGGTCAGTGTAAATCAGATGGTTTAGTGTATGAAACCATCAGGCCAAATTGTGCTAAAGGCCTCATCAAGCATGGCTGGAAGAGCTTAAAACTCAAACCTTCTGTTTGCTGTTTTTTTTTTTATTGGTGCTCCAGTCCCATTGCATCGTCTTATCTTCTGTAGGTTTCCTTCCGATACACTTGAGGCTCACACTCCAAAAACATGAGATGAAGTCACCTGCAGGAGCATTCCACAGGAGCAAGATGGGTGTGATTTAGTTGTCTATGGCCCAATTTCATATGAGAAAGAATGAATCTTCCTGTAGGGATGTCATTTTTGTTTCTCTGAAAAACCATTATCATGTAACACTGAAATATTGTGCACTGTCCTATGGACAAAGAAAGCCATAATATCTTGTAAGAGTGCGCTTATTTCGGTTGATAAATGTTTACGAATGGCGACAGAGCTTTCCATATCCCCCAACTGTCATTGTTTTTATCTTGGGAAGTAGATCTCCAGCAAACCGAATAATAATTTTTGCCTCACCTAGATTCAAGTGTTCATCTCTCCACTTTATTTATAAGCTTGGATTTTTTTTTTATTGGTGAATTCTGTTGATCCTGGTTGTTTTTCACATGGTAGAAAGAAAATTAGTAAATCTTTAACATTCCATTTACTATAGCACTTTATAAAAGAGATGATGGCCAGAAAGTTAAAGAAAAACAGACTTGGGAAAACTGAAGGATGTCCATTATCCATTCAAAGAAGGTTAATTGTAAAAAGCTTATGGGAAGTAACATATGCAAAGGAATTACAGGGATGCATATATACAAATACGTGTAGGTTATACTGTATGAGGATTGTGTGGTAACAGCCTATAACATTGTTTACAGATTCTAGAATGTTTCTGCCTCTAAGAGGCTCTAATATCCCTAGTATGAGCAGGTATACTAGCTTGAGTATGAGCAGGGCTACCAGCTCGAGTATGAGCATGACTACCAGCTTCAGGAAGAGCACGGCTACCAGCCTGAGTATGAGCAGGTCTCCCAGCCTGAGTATGAGCAGGGCTACCAGCTCGAGTATGAGCAGGACTACCAGCTTCAGTAAGAGCAGGGCTACCAGCCTGAGTATGAGCAGGTCTGCCAGCCTGCGTATGAGCAGAGCTACCAGCCTGAGTATGAGCAGGTCTGCCAGCCTGAGTATAAGCAGGGATACCAGCTTTAGTATGAGCAGGGCTACCAGCTTTAGTATGAGTAGGGCAACCAGCCTGAGTATGAGCAGGGTTACCAGCTTGAGTATGAGCAGTTCTGCCAGCCCGAGTAAGAGCAGGTCTGCCAGCCGGAGTATGAGCAGGGCTACTAGCCTGAGTATGAGCAGGGCTACCAGCTTGAGTATGAGCAGGGCTACCAGCCTGAATATGAGTATGGCAACTAGCCCGTTGAAAGGATCTATTCAGTGCTTAAAGGCTAGGAGTACAAACTAACTCTGGCTGTTTGACTTGCTGAAGCTCAGAGTGGTTTATATTTGAAGTTCTTACATAACAATAGAAGAATCTACCTTATAAATTCCATTTATTTTATTTTGAATATTCAGAGTGCCATTCCCTTAACCATAATCTCCCTTCCTAACATCCGCTCATATTCTAACCGCTTATCCAGCACAGGGCTCCAGAAAGCCTGGAACCTATCCCAGGACAAGGCAGGGGAACACCCTGACAACATGCCAATCCATGGCAGCGCACACACACCACGAGCCATTCAGGGATGCCAACTCGCCCAGCCACATGTTTCTGGACTGTGGGGGAGAAGCAGAATAGCAGGACATGGGAAGAAGACACAGACTCTACAGACACAGAGCAGACGAGCAACTCAACCCCCAACCGCGGAGACGTGAGGCGACACTGCAACCCACTGAGCAATAGTCGACGTTCACCAAAAAGAACGATGACCTCCTCTCTTTATATTAAACGTAAGTGACATTCTTAATGTTGGTCACAGCTGCATTTGCAAGGGTAAGTTTACAGTGGAGGATTCACTCTCCTTCCAACACCTTAGTCATACGATAAGTACAACGAGAAATTCAGCTCAGCACAACTTTGTGACCCTAACCTTTAAGACCAGGAAGCAAAGAATAAGATTTCTCAAATAAATCGATGTCACGTCCGTGACCTGTACTGGATAACCGCTTAGAAGATGGATGAATGGACTTGATGTGACCCTACCCTTGATTGGACCTTGCCACGCGAATGCCAGTTCCAACAGCTTTGATATTAGTTTCATATATCAGGAGCAGTATCACACAATATTTTAATATTCTTCCAGTCGTGAACGCTATCAATTAAACTTTTGGTAACACTTTACTTGAGGGGATACAAGTAATGCAGTTGTACACTCTTACTTAATGCATTAATTAACCATTAACTAAGTGTTACTTATATACTGATCCCATGCTCTTTCATCATTAATTACACGTAACGGTTCATGTATTTCATCAAGTGAACCCGCAAGTAAAGTGTAACCAAATGTTACTTCTATGCAAAGTAGCAAAAGTTTTTCTCTTTACCTCGCTATATTTGCTATATTTTGTGTTTTTCTTGACTCCCTGAGCCATTCATGAACATCCCTGTCTGTCTTAAAACAAATTTGTAGGGGCTTAATGTAATTCGTGCGAGATGCTGTTTTACAGATTCATATTCTACAAGACGCTGAAACCGAGCCGCGTAGATGCCGCTTGACACAATGATTATCCCTTAAAATATGAAACGTTTCCCTTCAAAAAATGTCCTCTGAATGGGAATCGGAAGAGTACAGCAGAGAATGACTGCTGATTGTGGAAGAGTGAGTGCACCTGAAGGGGAGCCGCTTTAAAATGGCCTTTCTTACACTTAAATAACATCATAAAATATGCTTAATCTGCTGAAGAGGCGATTTTGCAATAAGAGAAATAAGTGCTAGAAAAACAAAATCATTTTTCATAGCTGCTTTTCAATGGTTTGGAGTATCACAATCTTCAAGAAAGCCCTGTTTAAACCAATCTTCCTATTAATACCAAGTTTGATCTTTGGGAGCATACATCAAAGTAGGAAACGTCTCGCCCTTTTGAGCACTTGATGTTTACATTTCTCAGTGCTCCGCTGTTTGTGGAATGCTCCGGAAGATTGTTTTAAAATTACAATATGTAGAATATGACGATTCTCAAAAAAGATACGAATTTGATCCACATTCTACCTTGTCATTCTCTAAAAGTTATCGGTTTGTTTGTTTGTTTGTTTGGAAAGTCCCATGACATTCAAGTACCTAGAATAACTTCAAACACTGGATCTCATTATCTCATTAAGGAAACTCATCAAGAATGATCCAATCTTAAACTGCACAAACTAGTTTCAAAATGACCTTTAAGTTGCTTTCTTGCTTACGGTCTATAAATCTATGTTTCAGTGTTTGAATACTTTTCATACTTCCTGAGTTCTTGCTTTGAACATCACACATTAGGTCGGTTTAAGATTGGATAGAGGCAATTTATAGTTCAGAGCACATTTTCCATATAAAGTCCTTCCCAGGAGGATTACACTCCTGCAGTTTTTTTTTAAATACATACTTCTGCATAACTTTACATATATTTATATACCTAATGACAGTGTGCTCACCTTCTCTATTGACAACCTTGAGTGATGCTACTTAGAGATTATACAAACAGAGAGTACTAGAGAGTAAGTAAATAAATAAAATCGCTTCCACTGTGACTTCGACAGAGGAATATTGATTTCTATAGAAATTTACCCTGAAGTGCCCTTACACAGCTATGATTATCTACACTCAGTTAATGAATACAGAAAACCTAGAAACATTAAATATTATTTTACGAAAGGCTTTTTAAAAACACAATAGTGTGTTATGCCCCGGAAACACACACGGGGGAAAGGCATGCGGTGGCGGTGACATGCCAGGCGCTGCTCGCAATCAATGTGCCACAAAGCCTCCCCGCAATCGCCGTTGCAGGGCGTCAGAACAAATGCGGGTAAAATGTGTGTGCTTGGCAGAAAATTATGCATGCATTTTAATATCTTGAAGGCGTACAGTTATTCTCCGAACCCACCCCCAGATTCCATTGAAATGCAGCCACATGCCTAAAGCACACTTATCTGGTAAGTGAACATATTTTAATCGACGTGACACAGCGGCCGCATATCTGAATAGGGCGACTTGTGTCTGTCAGCGTTCGCTCGCCGAATCTCGGCAGTTCCCCGCCAGTGGAAGCGGCTTGGGGCGCCTTCCGCTAAACGGCCTAAATCTGCGCCACAGCTCGAAATTCAGTGGGGTTTCTTGCGGTACGTCACTGGCTTTCTGCTTACGATTGTGCCTTATTTAATCCTCAGCAGTGCACCGACCTGGACCTCCAGCCTCTTCTTTCCTCCCCATGTTTAAGTTCCAACAAGCCCCGCTGTCTCTTGGAATGACCCCGTTTCCCCCGTGAGTACGTACTTTCCTAATGCCACCCACTCAAATGTGACTTACATATGACGAAAAAGTTAGTATTTTTCATATTTCCTGTCTATTGAAGCTTATGGTTTTCCCCCATTGACGTGGATTTTTCTCCCACAGTCCAAAGACATGAGAATTAGCTGAACTGCTGTCTCTAACTGACCATAAAACATATAAGTTGCTTAGCAGATGCTTTCTTCCAAAGCAACACAGCATTCACAAAGCAAGGTCATACTGTACATCATTCAACCAACAACCTTCCAATCACCGACACAGAATCCCAAACCACAGGGCCACACATCGTCCCAGTGTGTGTGGGCCCTGTGATGGGCTGACATCCTGGTTGGTTGCATCTTGCAATACCCATTATCGCAGAATAACATCCACATAAAGAAAAACGTTTGCTAATGTTAAGGCTTGCTACTGAGGTACGTGTGTTCTTCAGAAGGCCTTTGTGGTCAAACTGACAACAAGAAATAGGAGGAACGTCTTTGGAAGTGATGAAGCAATGAACTGCTCTTCAGGTTTTTTTTGATGTGCAATCAAAACATTGTGTTTCTCTCACCACATGAATAAAAGTTTCTCATGCTTGGCTTGTGGGTAAAATGAAGAGATTCAGGAAGAGTCCAGTTTTGATGTGTCCTGAATATACAAAAAAGTTCCAAAGAGATTATTATTTCTGAATTCAAAAAACATCTTAGATTGTGCCATTGTGACCCCAGTCTGAAACTCAAATGCACAATTTCCTTTGTGATGGAAAATTGTACTGGCTACTTTACTGCTGTATTGTAACACACCAAAACTTCTTTTTATTTCCCATCAAACCTCAGCATTAAGACTACACTTCACAGGGTTAGGCATTGTGTACACGCATAATATTTCTCAGTGGAATGAAAGCGAGGGTATAACTCAGTGTCTCTAAGCGAGTTTAAGCATTTTGAGTATCGACCCATCCATTTTCCAGAGCTTCTTATCCAGCATGGAGTCTCAGAGACTCTGCAGCCTGTCCCCACAATAATAGGGCACAATGCATGGGACACTATGGACAAGAGTCCACCCCATCGCTGGACACACTCACACACACTGTGGGCAATTGGGCGAGTGACACAGCAACACACTGTTTGTATATGGCAGTGTTTTCCAATCCAGTCCTCCAGGATCCACCTACAGCTTTTGCTCCCTCCCTGCTCCCTACTGGACTACCTGGCGGGGAGCTCAGAGGGAGCTCAGAGGGAGCAATGACATGGGGGGGACCGGATTGGGAAACTGCTCTACGGGAAGAAGAGGCTGGCTATAATACATAAAAAGCCAAAAAATAATTTATGTTGGGAAGTTTCCTGTTCAGGCTTTGCGAGTTTGCGGAGTTGGGGGGGAGAGGATGGGGGATGGAGAGGATGGAGGTCAAGATATGATGGGGGGGCCAAAAAGCATGCGGGGAGAGGAGAGACGGGGGCAGAGCAGACAGGGGAGGCGTGCCTCGACCTCTGCTCTGATTCGGAGCCCTGTTTGGGTGCGTCATCTCTCTCATGTCATGCAATTAAACGGGTTTGGGCCACTGCCCCCCATCTGCTGCGTACACAGCCCGGGAAGCCAGCGCCTGCCCGGCCCAGCCCACAGGCCCCCGCTCTCCCTGGCTTTCTGGGACGGGGGCCAGGCGTGGTCCAGACAGCTGCCCTGGCATACTTGCCCTGGCATCTCACGGCAACCAGATCAGCTCCGAGCCGGTGAGCGCGCGCGCGGGGGGGCTCATTGGTGCAGTCAGATTCCACGGATCTGATGTAACCAAGTGGTTCTCAAACATGCTGCATGGTAGATTGGGCTTCTCTCCCATCATCTTCAGACATCCCTGAGGGGGGGGCATGACCCTACATAACCAAGCCTTTTACTGAACCTACATGAAGATTAATTCATTTCACTTCCCCTCAGACCTGTCTTCTGTTGCCTTGCAGGAAAGGCCAGCTTCTAGTCAAAGAGGAGCATCCAAAAACTCTCACTTTCAGCCCAAAGGATTTCATTCCCCCAGCCGGTAGAATGTCTGATCTTATGCACATGAGAAATCCTCAGTGCTCTGACCACAGCTCATAGACACAGTGGCTCTCCCTAGGTATGGAGATTATTAGTTGATCGAATTAGATAATTAGTTGTTCTTAAAAATGATTTTCACTTTTTACTTAACTTTTAGATGTCATTGTCATTTTACGCTGTCCCGGCTTTGTCACTCAAGCAAACATTTTGTCCAAAACAAACATGATATTTCACATACAGTCCATCCCCAGGTCATTAACGAGGTCTGTTCCTTAAATCTGTCTTTAAGTCAGTTTTATAGGTAAGTCAGTCACAATAATAACACAGTACATAATAATAATAATAATAATAATAATAATAATAATAATAACTACATATTGTACTGTACTGTACCTCAAGCTCATGAACAGCAGTTTCATGAGTCTCACAAAGTAGTGCATGCATTTGTAATTATAAACCATTGAGTTAACACAAAATTTTGAATATAGTAGGCTTAACGGCAGTCTGTTTGTAAGTACGAGTTCTCCAAAAGTCTGACTTTCTTAACCCCGGGACTGCCCGTAAAGCCCGAAAACTAAGGAGCCAAAATGAACCTGAGGATGCAAACTGGGGATTGAAGAAGTGTAGTGAGTCTTAAGAAGCACTGCAAAGAATGCAGATGGAAAGAGCCATTCTGCGTCAACCAAAACATGCTCCCAAAGTTTCCCAGTTTCACCCAGTTTCTCAGGGGATAGAACCCCCCCCCCACCCCTTTTAGCAGCAGAGGAGGGGCAAAATTTGCATTCGTGCTTTTTGTTATTGAATTTTACATAATTAGATGTGCAAAACATTGGGATTCCAGTAAGGGCTAGCTGAAGCTCAGGATGATTAACGTGTCCGATTCGGAGATAAAGCGATAAGCTTCCTTTAAAAACACACCAAAGCGGCGTGCTTATTTCCTGTGAGCACCGACATAATTATGCTGCGGCCGGCGAGCACTATTTGCATTTGCTGTGATGCATTTGCATAGCATCCGAGGGTTTGAACGCCGTCCAGTCAGACAGAAGATGAGAATGGTAATTAACAACTTGGGCCACGATTGACCAGAACTGTGACTGACCAGAACCCCTCGGCACGGATCGCCTGCGTCTGGGGTGGGGGCTGCCATGTCCAATAACGGCACACCGAGCTCCTGGAACGCGGTGCCCGACGTCGTCGTCATGGCCACCCCTCCGTCGGAAACGGTTTGCCCGTCTGTTGCGCTAATGTGGAGTGACATCGAGCTGTTTGGGGGGGGGGGAGCGCGATGTACAGAGGTGTTGCAGCGCCATGTGCTACAGGCTCCGTGCAACGCACCCAGTGCCAGCGCTTGGCTCCGCTGTACCAAGTCACAGCTGGCCCCCCAGGGATGGCTCAGAGGATTGTTTCTGATCCAGGGACGCTTAGCGTAGCTCCAAAAGCTGCTTTCTGCCCCCAGCGGATGGAGGCTTTAATCCGCTGCCCCATTTCTACGCTGTCATCACCCCCACCACCCATCCCACCCCCAGCAAAATAAACTACTGCTTAGCAATTGGCCATAACATCCGAATACTGGTGATGATACTTAACAGCAATATGATGTCCGGACACACAGGATGCCTGCTCGCCCCTGTCATTATAAATATGTCAGCCGCTGAGAAAGAACCAAAATATTCTTTGGCTTCCCTTGTCACCTGTCTTATTTCACAGCCATACCAAGAGGAGAAGACAACCTAGTCCACAATCTGTTATGTTCATGGAGAACAATCCTGTGCAGAAGATCTATTGCATATTTTAAGTGTCATCTTCTTGCTGACTGTGGTATTTCTGACTGTGTTGAGTTTTTTTTTTAGACCTTAAGGTACTGAAGATGTCGACCTCTATGCTGTAGGTGTTGACCTCCTGCAATGTAGGTTAAGCTCATGCATCTCCAGCTGTAGTAACAGTGTGAGGCAGCGTCAATCTGAACAGCTGACCTCACAGAATTACAGTTCCTTCAGATTACGAGGCTGGTCGACTCACCTCATTAGTGTAGCACAGAGGATAAAATGTGATAGATGATAAAGATACATCTGAAATCACATAACTCACAGGTAGCACCATGGCTCAATTGGTAGCAATTGGCTTCACATCAACAGGGTTATGGGTTTGAACCCTGCCCTTGAGTGAGCATGTGATTGTGTGTGTTCCATGCCTTATGCTTCCTGGGACAGGCTCCAGGCTCACCATGGCCCTGTACTGGATAAGCACTTATGAAAGATGGATGGGTGTGACACAGAAATTCCCACAATGCATTGAGCAATTTAATCGCTCTTTCGAGACACCAGCGTCCTTTGTGAAAGTTCTTCCTCAACAGTCGGATTTTCTCGGGGGTTTCGAGCTGCTTTATTTAACGCTCCAAATGAGTGTTTATCTGTCAGTTCACTGTCTTAGTTGATTAATAAACAGCAGTTGATTTGCAAACAGTCCCTTTCAGGCAATTTCTCCCACAATCCCGTATGTTGGTTATACTCCAATGAGGTGCCATAACCTCCGATACCTCAGACAATGATGGTTAACAGCTGATAGCATTTTTTTTTATACACGGTGCCAATTATCTATTAATTACTTGCTGTTTTCTTGACAGGGACCCCCGTGGAGGCTTATAAACCGTAGCAAATTAATTGCATCAGTGAACGGGGAAAACAAACACATAGCTACTGTAATTTACAGACGGATAACACCAGTTCATCAGGAGCGGATCGCAAAGGCAGAAGAGTGCATTCTGCCTCTCTGTGGCCAGCTTGTGAAACACAGGATGAGCACGGGATGTAAAGCTCAAACCCTGCATCTACTCTGTGGTTAATCGATGTATCTGGCATCTGGAAACAGTAGATGGTTGTCTACGAATGTTTTCGTTTTTCTTTAATGCACAAAAACTTTTTGAGGTAACCAGTTTATGATGATGTTAATGTAACCAAATGTTTTTCCTCCGATGTTAAAATAACCAAATGTCATCCACAGCTAAGACGCCGGGTGTCTGCTCACAGCTCTTCGTTTGCCGTTGTTCTTTTGACCGACAGGACAGTGTCACGGCTCAGACAGTCATCCTCTACAACAGTAGTGCCGTCGCCATGCGTTAGCCTGGAGAAAAATTAAGGCTGAGAGTTCAGTGGAAGCGAAGTGCACCACATATGCAGGAGGAAGACATGACTACTGTCCCAGATGAAGGCAAAGTCAAAGGCACAAGCTAGTCCATCTTATAGCAGCAGCTAAATTTTTCAAAGGATAGGTTCTGCTTAAATCAGGTGACAAGGTTTGTTGTTTTTTTTTTCCTCCTGAAGATTTAAAGTCTGTTTGTTGTGTTTACAAGGCATTCCCTCAACACCTGCTGGGAAGCCTGACATGTTTTCAGCCATAATGCAATAAAAAGGATCATTTGGCAGTAAGTGAGTCCATGTTTGAACAGATCGGTGAAAAGGGAAGGCGTCCAAAATACATTCAATCAAAAATTTAAAAATTCACTGATGTATCAAATTTGGAAACCAGTCACTATAACAAACTGCCAGTCCCTCTGTGTCAGGCTCGTTTTACCACTGAAGTGACTTGCATAATTTCCATATACTGTATATATTGAGCTACATGTATATAGCTATATATTTGCTATTGGAATGTATGCCCAGTGTACAGTTTGCATATAGTACCTCTGCAATTCCTCCATTAGAACCAAGCCCAAAATCAAGCAAAGAAACAAACCTGGTCTGTAACTACTATGCCACATTCTGGCCACATGAATGGAACTTTTGCTGCAAATATGAAAGGCAAGCCAGGCATCAGAATCTGATTTCTAGCTCTTCCTGATAAATTATGTTCACCTCCCTTTCATCAGTTTGTAAACGTGCTGATGCGTTTGGCTAACATTTACAATAAGTCTCCTCTTTCATACTTAGCAGGTTTCTCCACAAAATTATCCAGAGTTACGTAAAAAGAAAATGGATTGAAGACCAGGTGTACTTGTGCTAAACTCACAAGGAATGTTTACATTTACTCTCCCCAGGCTCTGGCAAACCAAAAAGCCAGGGTATCTGCGTGGTGAGCTAGTGTTAGGGCTTATACATGAAAGCACCCAATTACACCACTTCGGTAGCTTCAGAATAAGAGCTTAAAAAACAGCAAGAAAATAACCAGCCATTACATTTACAAATGTCAACAATACAGGCGACATAAAGGAAATGAAAGGTTTTCCGTGTTTAATTATCTGCTAGGCTTTAAGCAGAGTGACATTTATGCTTTAATGCCTCTCTAATAGCACTGTAAAGTATTGTCTTAGATTATTATGATGTAGAATCAGACTGACAGTGGTACAAACTGCTAGCCCTCTATGTAGTGCAATTTTTAAAATTATATTTCTCTCTATATTACTGAATAAAGCAGCCCAGCAATCTCACTTTACATCATTATTATCATCATCATCATCATCTTGGTATACAGTACATATGTACCACCTCCATCATCTCCGCACTGCCTTTTCCAATGAGGATCACTATGGCAGCATCCTGAGCAGGTCAGGCCTGGTCCCCCCCTGGTGCCATGGCCTTCAAGACTTCCGCTCCAAGACTTCAGCTCATTCTGGGAGATCTCCAGACATCCCCAGGCCAGCCATGAGATTTAGTCCCTCTAGCGTATCCTGGGGCCACCCCCCCATTGGAGCGTACCCCCCATTTCCCTTGGGTGCCATCCAGGTGACAACCTTATAAGACTCCCAGATCATGTCAACTGACTCCTCTCAATTCTAAGCAGGACATGGAGAGCTCAGAAACCTCATTTCAGTCACTTATACTGGGAGGCTTGCGCTTTCAGTCATAACCCCTAGCTCATAAATGATGACAGGGGCATGGACTGATTGGTGACCTCATTATATTACATCACAGACTTCCTGATTGCCAGAAAAAATGCAGTCAGTACATAAATTTGCCTGTCAATCTTATGCTGGCTCTCACCATCACTCGTGAAGCAGATATCGAGGTACTTAAACTCCTTCACCATGACCAGACTCTCTCACCGTGCCTGAAAGCAAAGATCCACTCTTTCCCTTTTCCAGGAGAACACCATGGCCTCTTATTTGTAGTCAACGGTGCTCATATCTGCCTCTTCACACTCTGTTTAAGTGCAAGCTGGAGGACCTGGTAAGATGGAGATATAGACAAACAGCAGATGATTCATTTTCCATCCATGAAAATCACAAACAGAAAAGGTTACACCCCTGATGGAGGCCAGCACCTACTCTTAACAGGTTTGACTTTTGTGCCAAAAATGCAGACATCTCAAAGCATTCACACAGTTCATGGACTAAATAACACACAGAACCAGCCCTAGCACCCCATTTTACTGTAGCCTCCCACACTGCCAGGACACGGGGCCATACGCACTCTCCAAATCCATATAGCGCTTGTAGACTGTGCTAGCATATTCCCTCACACAGCTGTCCGAGAGAAAAGAGTTGGTCCACTCTTTCATAGCCTGGCGCAATCCGCATTGTTCCTCCTGAATCCTAGGTTCAACCATCGGACAGAGTCTCCTATCCAGTTATTTGGCATTGTAGTTGGAACACACCATCTGTCAGGCCAGAGGTACTTAACCCACCTTCCATGCAATACTGAAAAGTCCACCCAAGATCATCCAATGCTCTCAACATCTCTGGACAGATTTCATCTCACCGTGAAGCCTTCCCATGACTAAGGTCTCTGACCACCATAGTGACTTGAGCTGCAGTGAAATACTCTGATCCAGCCAGAAGATTCTCACTCCACCATTGAGTTAACACTCAGGTTAAGATCCAGGAGTCCATTCTTCCCATAACACCAAGCCAGGTATGTCCACAGGAGTTTGTACAGTAGGTAGTACCCTTGAGAGATTCTCATTCATGTTCTCTCAGATGTCTGGACACTCCGAATGGCCATTCAGTGCATATGTACAGAGCGTTGCATTGAGACAACCCTCTTGCCCACCAGAAAAACATTGGCTAGGTCCCAGTAACCCAATTCCATGTAAGGTACAATTGGTCTTCTTGGTCTTTGTTGGATCTTAATTTGTCTGACCTCTTTGCACAGACTTTTTTGCCAAATAAAGTCCTACTATAAGCTGATGATACAGCTCTGTGAATCAGTGCAGCATGAAAACCTCTCCATCTCACTAACCTCACTACCATCAGGAGAGGTAACTGTATATTTATATTTTGATTACTTCCAGGGCTTGTGGAGTCACAACCCTAGTGGACTGGACCCCTAAAAAAATGGAACATAATTGGATGGGTCTGCATTGGGAGCCCAATACGATATGTTTTCAAGGGCCCAAAATCTCCATGTTGTGAGTTGTACATTAGCTTTAAGAACTTATAAATATTATAGTGTGCATTATACTGCATATTAAAGGAAAAAAATGAAAGATTTGAAATATCACTTTGTAAAATGAAGTTTGACAAAATATAATTTTGAAAAAAGAAAATTTAATAAAATGTGTGTGCTAATGTATGAAATCAAAGTCAAACATCTCATTAATGACAGCATACATTTAAGCATCAGTGCTATGTTAATGAAAGTAAGTTCTGGATAACAAATTTTTGTGTTATAAAGCTACTTTTTACTGTTAGTAAAAAGGGTACACATAGCTAACATGGCTCTGCTCTCAATACACTCTGCACAGCGATCCACTGAGCTTCTAGTGCAGACAATATTATATCAATTACTGCCTACTGAAGCATTACAGCTGTCATTTTAGCTATGCTGTTGAAACCGGTTTACCAGATGAGCCAGTATACTGCCCAACGCTATTCTGAAGACTGTAAAACGTATGCTTGACAGGGAATATCCCACGACCGTCAGTGCAAAAATATAGAATGATCAGTAAACGCACTAACCGGTTATAATGTTATATCACTGGGATCGGCACCTGTTTCGACAGCCGAAAGCTGAACAGTGTGAAGGCATCACTTCGGTTTCTCCAAAGTGGCAGTCAAACGGTCGCACTTGCAGTCACGTGACTACGTCATTGACGGTAACCTTACTGCATCGGATCCAGTGCATGTCAAGGGCATCCAACGGAGGCAAATTCCATAAGGGTATAAAGTATATTCTAACCATCAGAATGTTTGCCTCCATGCATTTTTAATAAAAGACCGACTTGCTGTAACATCAGTACACTACACATACAGACAAACAGAAAGTTGGTACATTGGTATTAATAGAGCACCAGAAAAAAACAAACAAAAAAATTTTGTTTAATTGATCTTATGAAAGTTTTAAAAATGTAGCCCTTAACTCTAACCAAATAAGCTTAAAAATAAGCAGAAGACAAATATCGGCGATGGGGTTATGACATTGAGACGCCGAAAGCTCGACACCCGTGTGCCCCATCAGGAGGCAGGACGGCACTTTGGCGTTGGGCAGCTAGCGGTCAGGTGCTAGCGGGTTTGCAGAGTGCGCGCTGGCTGGCAGGCTCTCCGCATGCTCGGTGGGGGCGGGCCCAATCTGCACGCCATCGATCTTAGCAGCGGGCACAGGCACGCTGCTCACAAAGAGGGTCAGTCAGGCAATGCGCCGCGCTCGCCGGCCGCCGTTACATATCCCCAATGCCACGGTGATGAATAGCATCTTAACGCTGTTACTAACTGCCAAAGGTCATTCAAACCAGTTACCCTAAGAAGACTATGGGCCATTTTGACAGCATTCACGGGCAGTTACTTTTTCGCTTTCCAATTCTCATTCCAGAAGTAATGCTCAATGTTTCCAGCCCTAAGAAAAAAAAAAAAAGCAGCTAGTCCTCCTTCTCAATTCATTACCAAGCAAGTTCACATCGTCACTGTGCAATGTGTCTAATCTTAACAAATAAAAAGTGGAAATCAGCACACTTACTGTATAAATGTATAAGTACGAAATAATTTTGCTGGTCAGACATCAAATCTGTGACTTAATTGTTGTTATTTTGAAACTGGTTAGGATGAAACTGATAGGTTATGATGTCTTTTAAAAGTGTTTCAAAAAGCACTGTGCCCCAACTCTGTCAGGGCTGTGGGTTTAAGTTCCTCGCCTGCACTGTCTATATGAGGTTTGCATATTATGCCTGTGTTCACAACCTGGATTCTTTCCACAGTTCAAGAGCAAACAGTGTGAGTGAATTTGTGCCTCAGAAGGGTCTTTGTGTTTGGTGATGGACTGGCATTCTTCTCTGTGCCACCTAGAAGAGAGAAAGGTAGGGGGCATACACTGATATAGCACACTGTAAATCAAGCCACACCACCACACGACAAACCACCTCTGGGATGAAAACCTGAGTGCAGCCATGCAGCGGGTGATACCTCAGCACCACACTGTTCAGATGGAGTTGAACAGTGTGAAGCCTTTTTCCAGTGGCTAGAGTGCCAATCCTGCCACCAGCCCCCATGGAGGTTAACGTCATACCCAGGATGAAGCAATTGCAGGTTAAGGGCTTTGCTCACAGGCCTAATGGAGTGGAATCACTCTTGGTATTCAAGGGATTCAAACCAGCAACCTTCCAATTGCTGGCACAAATCCCAAGCCTCAGAGCCACCACTCTGCCGGAAGTCCTACAAAAGACTCATCATAATACCTGTAATAAAGTATGCATATTTAAAATAGGGTTGCACGGTGGTTAACACTGTTGCCTCAGTCTCTGGCAGGACTCGATCTGTGTGGAGTTTGCATGTTCCCCCTGTGTAAGCGTGGGGTTTCCTCCGGGTACTCCAGCTTCCTCCCACAGTCCAAAAGCATGCTGACGTTCATTGGAGTTACCAGATTGCTCATAGGTGTGGATGTGTGACTGTCTGGTATGTGAGTGTGGCCTGCGATTGGCTGGGCCCCATCCTGGGTTATTCCCGTCTTTGTTCCTGAGGCTACTGGGATGGGCCCTGGACCCCTGTGACCCTGCGTAGGACAAGCGATTGCAGAAAATAAATAGATATTCAAAATACAATATATACATACAATATAATCGATATTTCTCCTCTGTTAGGGAAAAGCATAGAAGCCTTACTGTACTGTTTTGTTATTTCTAAATATTTTGTTAATTCTTAAGTTATTTCGTTATTTCTGTTTCTTTAGTTATGTTTTCTTATCGCTATTAATGCTGAATATAAAAACCCGAGAATGATAAGCCCTGGTCATCTGTCAGCTCTGGTAAACAAATTTAATAACATGCCTAAAGTAAATTCACACCACAGAAGGGATTTCAGTGGATGCCCCTTTATAACAGTTATTAGGTAAAGGACGACAGTTCATCGGATTAACAGGTTAATGCACCACTCCCTGAATGCTGGTCTTTATACTTTATGTGTTTTTCTGATTAATATATGAAAAACTATGATCTCTCCAAGTAATACATTTGCTTACCAGTAGATTAATAGTCTCAGTAAATGATTAAAAAAAAAATAATAACTATTTACAACTTAAAAATACAATGTTTATTTTGTTGTTAGTACTCCATAAATACAGTACATTATATAATATCTATAATTATATACAGATAAAAGTGTCCGCTGTTATTAGTACTAGATTAGTTTCAGATTCAATTTGTGAAGTTTCAAGGCCTTTCCATATTATTTGATTTGCGAATTATTACAAACATTATTACAAAGATTTGCATTGATATAGACAATAGGATGAACTGTATATTGCACCTGACTCCTCTAATTTAAGTCTGATCATAAGTAATTGTGGTAAAATACAGACATTCTTAGAAAAATATATTAAAACAAGATAATTTTCTCCCTTAATTACCTCTTTGAAAATAGTTTATGATTGCAGTCACTTGCCACTTGGTTGTAGATAAGAGTACCAGTATTAATTAGCCAGGGCAGAGTATGGTGCAAGGCAGCAACCAGCTAATTCTCTGTAATTCAGTTCATTGCTGCACACTGTGTTGTTCTCTGAAATAAATGTTTTTTCCGAAGGGTGCATGAGCGCTGCTCCTCCGAGAAGCTAAAACTGCAACCCACTAGCTACCAGTTCATGATTGTAGTCATTACAAGCAGTTCCATAGACGTAAGCTTGCATTTTTAACATTCGAACAGCTAATTTTGTGTAGCAGCCCATTTAAAAAGCAAATGTAACCCCAATGCCCCTACACCTGTTTTCTAAAACATGGCGTAATTTTGTTACACAAAAAAGCCTTTTTTTAAATGAAACAATGATTTCCAGGAACGCCAATTAAAATGTGAAATGAAACTATATGAAAGTGGAAACCTTCCCCTCATCTTATTCTGACATTACTGTGATGAAGGGCATTTATGGAATTTTCAAGAATTTTGCTAATTAGACACAAGAGATTACAGGCAGACAAGAGTGGATGAAAAGTATTTTCGGAGGTTTTATTATTACTTTTTTTAATCTGTCATATTTCATAAATAACTCCTAATGTAAGTTTTTAAAACCTTTCCGAATAATCCACCAGCGGAACAACCTGTGCAGCGGTTTTCGCTTTTTAATGCACGAAAACTTAATTACGAGGCTCTTGGCATTTTCTCTCGCAATTAATTAGCAGGTCCGGTTTTAGCCTTCACACTCAGGTGTGCTAACCCCGAAGACTTTCCTAAATTAAGCAAGTAATGAGTGACTACCGACCGGCACTTAATGACATGCCTGGAGGCGAGATTGGGGGGGGGGTGCTTTTGCAACAGGACACCCACCCCCTCATTACCCATCAAGCTTTCATGCCAAATGCTTCTCTCAGGGCAAAATTTGGCTGGAGTGCTCAGTGAAGGGGCATTGGTGAGGTTGCTCTGTCAGATAGCTGCTATCTTCTGTCGTCGTACCACTTTTGAGGAGGACAGTGAGGTGCCTTTGTGGGATTTCTTTTCCAGGTACCTGTGCTTGGACTTTCTGTTCAGGTAGACTGGCTTCTTACAGTGTCTCTGTGAGTATGTGTGCTGTGATGGGTTGCTCCTACCTGATCTTATGCTTCCTGGGAAATAATGAAGTTTACTCAAACGCCTTCCTTAAGCAGGGCATTTTTAAGATACATTAAGATTCCTACATTTCAAAAATCCAATGTGTTACAGAAGTCATTATCATTGTAGAATCATATGCAGACTTGCTATGTACGGTAACATCACTGGTGAACAGCACTGTACTCAGAGTTACTTCAAAACAAGAAAGTTGTCCTTAATTGTGGTATAGCAACAAATATGATGATGATTTCACCCTTCTGTTCGCTGTAAACAATATGCATTTAGTTCACCTCTCTTGTCCACCACATGACTAAAGGGATGGGGACACCAGCCTGTCCAACATCTCATTCCAAAACCAAGGCTATTAATATAAAGACTTTCCATTAGATAGTGGATCATCGCAGGTGGAATTTGCAGCCATTCAGATTGGGTATTGATGTTGGGTGATCAAATGGTGATCCTTCTTGAGAGCTTCCATGTCCAACCACTTCACAGCTTAACTTGTTGTCTCTGCATCAGCCACTTCATTTGTGTTTGACCAGGACAGTACTATGCAGGTCAGAAATGTGGCATGCTGGCACGCTGTAGATTACGTAACTGTCTGCTTAATCATACCTGTACACCTATGTCAGCAATAGGTGTGGCTTAATTAGGTGATTCCCCTAATTAATTGAGGTCTCCACATCATGTTGTTCATGCAGTGTCCTTTCCGCATCCAGTCTGCCCATATGACAGATATGAGGTCACAAATGCAATAGCAAGGGTGATAAATAAATGTCACAGGTCATATAACATCTGCAGTATTCACATCCAACATGGCCTTCAGATCCTCAAGGCCATAGAAAAGACTAGATGTAAAACACCCACAGGATACAAATCAGTACATGCATAGGCACATACAGTAAACACGTTGTGGCTACTACTAATAATACATTACTATTAATTTGTTAATGCTTTCCTCCAGTGACCAGTGATTACTTACAGAAGCAGTTGAAGTGTAGCATGCCTAGTACTGCCCTTGGTATTGTCATTTGAGGGTCACAAACCCATAAAAGCTATGCTCTTCCCACTCTGCCAGCACCGGTGTGTGCGGAAAGCAGCTCAGAGATAATTACCCATTGGGGCCGTCTGTTTACGAATGCGTAATTGGCTTACAGAACAACGTCAAACAGTTTCGATTGCAGCACGCAACAAGGCCAGCTTCCTGCGTGGCGTCCCTAATAGTTTCCTCGGCGTGCTAACTAGGCCAGATAGAAGGGGACAGCAGTTTACGCTTGCCCTGCATTTTTGTCCAATTAATTTATTGCCTGCATGTCGCATATTTTGCATGACAAAAGGGGGAAATATTAAACTGCCAGCCATAATGAAAATGCACTTCGCAAATTAAAAGTGGCGAAACTGCCCCCCCCCCCACTCCCCCAACCTCTTTAGGAAATAAACAGTCCTTAACCAATTAAATGGCGTCATAATAATTCCGTGATTTATTGCAAGCTGTTTAACTTTCAAAACTCGGCTAACCCATATTAAGGTCACAATCCATCATGTCCCGCTCGGAAGGCAGAGCCGTAATGGCTGCTGTATTAGCTCCTTTTGATGATAGAATGAAAGAAGTATTAGCACTTGTCAACAAAACTGCTTACAACATAACATTAGCATGCATGAACCAGAGAGCCTATTCATTATTCTGACAGCTTCACACATACGTTCCCACAAGCTTATAAAACATTTTGTCAGCGGGAACTGACTGTACACTGCGGGGCTTTGTGACACCGGCGTCTGCGTGCTGGTTTGGTGTTAGCGCACACGGTAACAGGTATCCCAATATCCCGTTTGCGCCGGTTCAGGTAATTGAGGCTCCCGCTCGACTAGACCCCCTCTATCACGCTCATCAATTGCCTATCGGACCGCTTGTCAGGATAGCTTAATTTAGCCGCGGAATAAAAGGCAGAGAAGTGCGCCGGTACCGCGGCCGGTGTCGAGTTGCCGGCGTATCTTTCCGCTCTCTGGGCCATGACATTTTCTGACACAAATGGGATGTCTGGCTTTGCTGAGGCTAAAACAACTTCCCCCCATCAAGCCAAAAATGCACTTAGCTCACCGCCCGCTAATCGGCCAGCTTAATTCGCATTTCTGAGACGACTCCCAGGCGTGATCGAGGAGGGCTGAAGCGGGGTCCCTGTGTGCTTAATCGTCCATCTCCATGCATTGGAATGTTCATAAAAAAAGAGGAGCCCAGAATCATAGGTGCTTTCTTTCCCTTGCGTCTGCTCAGATAACGTGATCATTTGCGATTTCTGAGCTTCAGGACAGCTCACGAGTTCAAAAACTGAAAGCAAACACTTCCGGAACTACAAAGCTAATAAAGATCATGATATGTTTATCTGGTGCTTTTAAATGGTATTATTTCAAATTCAGGTTTTTTGCTTAAGGGACTGGAACAAGCCACCTGTTGGTGGTGAGCATCTATAGTCACCTGCCATCGTAAATTTAAAGGTTAGGCAATCAAGGTGGAAGGTATGCTCTTTGGAGATGAGAGTGATAACCTTACTTCATTACAATAGAAATACATTTCCAAGTGCACACAGACTGTCATATATCTATGAGCAGCAAAATCAACATGATACTGACTACGGTGTTATTCCCAGAAAGAAATGGTTTGTTTACACACATTTCTAGTCACTTTGGTTATGTTATGAAGCTAATCTCAGATACACCAGATCACTTTAGTGAAACCAGAGGAGAGCTTTTTTAAATGTTGAGGGTGGTGTAGGGGTGTAGCTCATTTTGCTCTTTGGGCCACGCCTCCCAGTTTGGCAGCCCTATTAAATTCATTTTATGTTGTCTCAAATTAAATTTTTTTTTTCCAATTTCCAAATTACTGTCCGCCGATAACAAGCTGGATAGTCCCTCTCTTCCTTAGCCCAGAGGAAGCAGTGTCCATGACTTCATTTTGAATTTTTTTTTTTAATTTTTATTTGTCAGACCACAGGACAGTTTTCCATTTTGCCTCAGTCCATCTTAAACGATCTCAGGCCCAGAGAAGTTGGTGGCATTTCTGGATCTTGTTGAGATATGGTTTATTCTTTGCATGGCAGAGTTTCAACCTGCATTTGTGGATGCAGCGATGAATTATGTTCACTGACAGTGTGTTTTGGAAGTATTCCTGAGCCCATGCAGTGATTTCCACTATAGAATCTGTAGAATCTGTTTTTAATGCAGTGCCACCTGAGGATCCAAAGATCTCAGCTAAGGTTTTTGGCCTTGTCCCTTGCATACAGAGATTTCTCCTTATTCTCTGAGTCTTTTAATGGTATTATTACGCCTGTCATTATCGATTATATGAATAATCAAGTGACCTACCAATTAATCTGACGATTTCTTTGACTAATCTTTATAATATAATATAGTATAATATAACAGATACATTGCCTTTAGCACAAGGCAGGAACCAACCAGCCACTGCAGGGTTACACATACTGTACAGTCAATTTAAGGCATTTAAATTGCATGTTACAGCACACGTGACCGCCAAAAAGCCACGGCAAACATGTACATTCCACACAGACAAAGCGGCGGTGTGCAGCGACAACCCTACCCGCTGCACCGCTGTGCCACCCTAACAGGCTGCTACGATATGTGATGTTAATATCGACGTGGCACTCAATGCGCATGCAATTCTCACATTGCAAGGACTGCAAGAGTTGCCAGGCTCGGTCAGAGGAAAGAAAATTTTGCAAAACTTTCAGTTCTAACAAAGGTTCCTTTTGGAAATTATCAAGTATATGTTTGGAAATTCAGCCTAAAGTTTGCCCCTTTGGCGTGAGCTCTGCAGGGACTCTTTGGGGCATAATTACTCTCATCCACTGCCGTTTGGCTCACTCAGACCGTGCCGCGAGAAATTAAAATGGGCAAAGAGGAGGAAAGGGAAACAGAACTGGTCATATACATGGTTATATACAGAAATATTATGTATTCTAGAGAAATGAAATGGAGCAAAAGAAAGTGTTTTATGTCTGATGGCACAACTAACAGCAATACCTCCAACTTATATGATTGACTTTTTTGGTAGATAAGTAATAGCTGGCTATATAGTTAATCTTCCACTCTTAAAATATTGCAAAAACATCAAATTATCAACCCTACTCAAAATACACAATACTGTATGTATGTTTGGTTTAAGAGCTTCCACACAACTGACGGTTTGCCCTCTATATTATTTTCACCTTCATCCGTGATGCATATCTCCCTTCCACCATATTGCCGAGTCATTGAGAAGGAGGCTTTTTAGCAATTGAGTAATCAAGTTTAACAGAGTAATTGTGACAGCTCTAGATATTATGTACCATAGATGCCGAATTTCCCAAATTCTTTGCAATATTACATTAAGGAACATTATTTTTAATCAATTTGCTCTTTCACAGAGGGGTGACCCGCTCCCCATCTTTCAAAGAGGGGTGACCCTCTCCCCATCCTTACTGCACAGAGACTTTGCCTAGCTAGGAGGCTCTTTTTATACTTAGTCATCTTACTGACCGGTTGCCAATTAACCCAATTAGCTGCAGGATATTCCGCCAGGTGGTTTGTTTTTGCATTCCGCACCTTTTCTACTCTTTTGTTGCCTCTGTCAACACTTTTTGGAAACATGCTGCTGGCATCAAATTCAGCATATATTTGTCATTAGAAATAATATTTCTCAGTTTCAACATTTGATATGTTGTCTTTTTTCCACTTTCGCTTAAAAATGGGTTTATGTGATTTGAAAATCCTTGCGCAGTGTGTCACTGTTTTGGAAACAGGGTTGTATTCGCTTAAATTTAGTTTGAATTGACCTGCCCGCAAATATTTTAATATTAATATAAATATAATTTAATATAAAAATTTAATATAAAAAATATTTTTGACTTGTAACCGCGGGCGCTAACAAAAAAGTGAAACATGCCTAAAAGCTTGGGTTTAGATTACGATACCATTGCATTCTGTTTTTATTCACATTTTGCACAGCGTCCCGACTTTTTGAAAACGGTATTGTAAAATGTAAGCATATTAGGCGGGTCGGTCATCACCTTGTCTTTATTAACACTGGCTGTTGGAGTCACAGTCGGGTTCAGTCGGGATGCATCGTGTAGTATACACGGGGTAACGAGCGCCGATTAACCCCTGACGAACTGCTCCCGATCGGCCATCATATGGCTGGATGAAAATCAAACCTGTCTGAAATTCTGGTCGTCCCTCGTGAGGGTATCACACTTGACGGCCCGTATAGTGTGCACACATAAATCGGGAGCTTTGACTTTTCAGTGCATGCGATTTAGTAGTACAGTTTGAGCTGGAGGTTTACAAAACGATACACAGTTCCATGTACCTCGGAGGTCGGAACTCGGAATGACGTTACAGCCGAGTTAACTGCATCCCATTACAGCAAGTCGGAAAGCCATTTAGCAATACCAGGGACCTGTTTCAAAAAGGAAGATTTCTTCCTTAGCCGGGAAACTTGTTGGATTTCATTCACTCCAGTTTAAATGGCCATTATTTTTGTTCACTTACATTTAGCCCAGAGTCCCTTAAATGTGACAAATGATCTGGCTGTTGGACATTCTAGCATTTGGACAGTACTGTATGTATGATGGATTTAATTAACCACAAATAAAACAGTATAAATAAGACGGTATACAATAGGACTGGAGGGTCAGAATCCAAATACAGTTTGCAGATTTCCCTGCTCAAACGCATCTTAATCAGCTAATTACCAGGTTTAGTAGGTATGTTTGAACAGGGAAATCGGCAAACTGTGTTGGATTCTGCCCCCCCCAAGCCTGCAGTTGGGCACCCCAGGCATAAAACTACAACTTTAAGTTCTGTTGATGAAGGCCGTAGCCATCTTGAATTCTGAGATCGGAGTTGTGTAGATTCCCCCGACTTCACGAGTCAGAATTCTGACTTCAGGGGGCATTCCAGTTGAAATTTCTGACCAGGATCTCGGAATTTCCAAGTTAGGAGTTCAAATGGAATGCAGCATTAGGCCTACAGCACAACAGAAACACAAAATGCTGAAAAGGTAGAGACAGTGCCATTCCGGTAAACGTTCGAGCCACCTGGGAACTCCCCCAAGTTCCTGTGGTGGAGGTGAGCCTTATGATTACTAGGCAGCATGACCAGTCTCTGGCTAGTGTGAAAGAATGTATAGGTCTAAACTGTAAACACAATACATTCCCTGTGGTTCCGCATTTACAAGTAAACACCATTTTCAAGCCTCGATTCTGTGATCTGTCTGCATTTTCCCTTTCACAGGAGTCATATACGTGGAGCATCTGTGTTCTCTTATTTTTACATAGGATTCTTCTGTGCTCCGCGGTTGGGTCAGTTACTGTTTCTAAATTCCCCACAGTGCCTTGTTCCCTATGGTTCCTGGGATAGGCGTCAATAAAGGCTTGCTGTCACCCTCCAATGGAAAACTGGATATGGAAAATTGACAGACAGATATAATTTCATATCAGTGTCAGTCATCACTTCAGGCATATCTTTTTCAATAAGAAAATAATACTTAAAAAGTTAAACGTATATTGGAAGCAGATAGCACTACCTGAATGTTGTACTGATTATCTCCAAAACCCATCGCTGGTTTCCTTTGTTTGAATGGGATACTGAGGGACGCTCGCTGCTTGCTAATGCGGCGAGTGAGCAGATTGCTAATGAAGATCACCTGGGTGAGGAGGTGAGAAGGTAGCCGATGCTGACCTGAGCACAGCAGGGTTCACGATGTAGGGCTGTGTGTTTAGCATGAGAGCACTTGAGCGCTTGATAGAAATTAAGCTTCGAACGGGAATATGCAAGTACATCACAGCGTCGGCTGTGCTTATCAAGAAAGGTGGGTGCGGTCTGATGATGGCCTGGTGAGAGCGGACTCAGTGTGGGCATATTGGGACGCTCCCTGCTGAAACGTGGCCATGTGGGTCAGTGCCGTTAATGGTTTGAGGGTTCCCAGTGTTACCCCCCCTCAGAAACACATGGACGCCTCATGATGTTAAGCAATTTTGTTCCAACCTAAGCTTTTGTTTCCATCTCTTCTCTTCCATCCCATGTTTTTTTGCCCCAAATCCACATAATCCTGTATTTCCCTAAGACCAAGCCATACTCCCCGTATGCCCCGGTATGTTTGGATTTTACACCACCAGCTGGGAGACTTAGTATTACTGTGTGGTTTGAGACCGGAGGGCAGGTTGAGATGGCAGACTGTGGAGGATGGTATGACTGTCTTAGAATGGGCACCTCTGTCCACCTAGCGCATTGTTGGACCTGCGCATCCCCATCTCGGAGCATGTCCTCGCTGCCAACACTGGCAGGTGTTTGCACCACATGCTCTTTTGTGCCCAGTATGTCTGTGCCTTCAGTAGCCTAACAATAGGAAGGTTAGAGGAGACAAAGGAGCCCGGGGGCTGTGTCAGGGAGACCCCTGCTGGGCTGGAGGCAGAACTGCATCTGGCTGTGTTATGTCACTCGTAGTGTCTGTCGATCTCAGAGCCACCACGGAAAATGGACCAATGACACAAAAGGGCAGGGCCTGTCCCCTGTAGCACCAGCTGCCACCGCTAGCGCCCTGCAGATAGCTGTGGGTGCAGCTGCTAGTGATCTCTGTCCAGCCGGTAGGCGATTGCAGGAGGCATCGCTTGGCTTCTGTCAACAGCTGTAAAATGGGTATCAAAGCATCAGCTGCCGTGGCTTGTGCATTATTTTTGCAGTTGAGTGTTTATGAAAAATGAACAGCTACGAAAAATCGCAACATTATATACTGTATATGTTCTTCGGTGACCTCAAATCTTTACTAGGTAATATAAAATAATTTTCCCAGCTATTTCTCAGATAAGCAGGCCTTACTTATGTTAATTACGTTTAGTTAATTACATTCTTAAAAGCTTGAACTGGTGAGTCTAATTTCCCCCTACTGTATCCTACAGTAGTAAGTGACTGTCCTGCTGTGAACTGCTGTCCCACCCAGAATGTACGCTGCCTTGCAGTCTCTGCTCGAGATCAGACAGAGCAGGGACAATATTTCCCACCGCGCACACGTCTCTCCTGTTCTCTGAAGCGGCACGCAGAGTGCTGAGCGCCCATCGCTACGTGCAAATAAAAGTGGCTCGGAAATCTGTTTACCCCGTCCTGGACACAGTCGCTAGGGAGCCTCCGTGTGGCTTTGGCATGAAAAGAAGAGTACGATTTCAAATCCCATTGGTCAGAGAGGAATCATATCGGCAGTGGGGAGCTGAGACTGGGGCCCCTAACTGCAGTCATAGGCTCACTCACCTTCTCTCCCAACCCACGTTACAGGCATGTCCATTTCAACAGAACTGTGTGCCAGATCTATTCATGCAAATCATTCTCCTCGTATTTAAAGCTTATTTAAAATTTCAGTTTGTTATCTTGGGATTGTGTCTATATACAAGTTTGGATCACCTGTGGGTATTTTATTTGTACTTTTTTTTTCTCTGCTAGTTTTGTTTCGGAAAGTGAGCAGAAATGTGTATGAAAATGTAAAATGTGTTTAATTTTGCTGCCCTCTGCGGCAAGCAGTCTTCTGCGTATGGATTCATTTTAAAGTGTGTGGGGTGTCTCAGGTCCCATTTCTCATACAATCAAAGTGCGCCAGGAGTCCACATGCCCCCCTTCGACGATAACCACAGCGTAAACAAATTATTTTCCTGCTGACGCGGAGCCCACGTAGCAAAATTGCACTGTTGCATTAGCTTATTTAGGTTTAACACGATACTACATTGGTTTATATGTTGTTGTTTGCTACTGGGGCCATATTGTTTTGTGAGATTTTAATTGCATTGCTTGCAATAGAAGTTAAGGAATTTAAAAAAGAATGCCACCTGTTTCCCATAAATGGCTGTTTATAAGGTAATTGCTACGAATGCTCACATGATATATTATCTCTCTCCTTGACGTGCAGTGACAGGCATCAATAAAGTGAAATGAATAGTGGAGATGGGCCTATGTTATGTTACATTACTGTCTGTGTTGCGATCCCCCTACCGCTCTATGTTCAGTTTCATGCCTTAGTGCTGATTTTCACTGGATAAGGTCGCAAATAGCTGTGTTCGTGGCAGGCTTCATTCTGAAAGGCAGGGAGCGTCTTCAGCTTGTCTGGGTTACACACAATGACGGTATTAACCAGCTTCCTTTCACGGAGTCTGCCAGCGAAATAAAGGGTATGTATTCCGCAGTAACATCGCAGGTCTTGACCTGGGCACGTGTGGGTTTCCTGCAGGAAAAGTCAAGAAATGTTCAGTTCAAACGGAAATAGCACTTTATCCATGCACACGTATTCCTGGAAGAAAATGGCATTGTGAAGCCGCGGGGCGAGACGTGTGGGACATGGGGGCTGTCACGCTGCTCGCTGGCCCCTGGGACAGTGATCCCCACTCCCGTCTGCGCGCCCATCGCTGCAGCGCCTTGACACAATGGCCAAGCGCGTCATCCTGCATAAAGGCAGCCGCGTCGATAAATGCCTGTGTGCTGGCATAAGTATTGTTTTCTTTGAATTTACACGACGATCTGTCCAAAGGGACTCGCATACCTGGAGTCACCGAACGATCTTTTCATCCCGATATAAAGGCAGGAATGAATGGAGATGTTTGCTAACGCACTGCACTCTGCAATACGCGAGCGGAAAGTGTGTGGGTCCCACCCCAGTCCTTTGCCAATACAAAGCTACAAGCTCCATCCAACCTCTTTGTTGTGGAGCCATTAACAGCTGTTCCTTTGGAGGGGGGTGGCTTGGGTTGGCGGGCGGAGGCTGGGGGGGGGG
>JAODKN010000114.1:27794970-27821717 GCA_026774425.1 Petrocephalus zakoni
CACAGGGCACGAGGCAGGGGGTAACCCCTGGTTGGTATGCAATTCCATCCATGTGAACGAGGCAGGGGTACACCCTGGGTGGGATGCCAGTCCATCACAGGGCATGAGGTAGGGGTACACCCTGGGTGGGATGCCAGTCTATTACAGGGCATGAGGCAGGGGACACCCTGGGTGGGATGCCAATCCATCACAGGGCACGAGGCAGGGGTACACCCTGGGTGGGATGCCAGTCCATCACAGGGCAGGAGGCAGGGGTACACCCTGGGTGGGATGCCAGTCCATCACAGGACAGGAGGCAGGGGTACACCCTGGGTGGGACACCAGTCCATCACAGGACATGAGGCAGGGGTACACCCTGGGTGGGATGCCAGTCTATTACAGGGCATGAGGCAGGGGTACATCCTGGGTGGGATGCCAGTCTATTACAGGGCATGAGGCAGGGGTACATCCTGGGTGGGTTGCCAGTCTATCACAGGACATGAGGCAGGGGTACACCCTGGGTGGGGTGCCAGTCTATCACAGGGCACACACTCTCAAACACTATGGGAAACCTAGAGGTGGACAACCAGATGAAACCGGCACTACATGGGGAGAACATGCAACATGCGCCCTGGGAAACACAGTTATTGGGGAGAACATGCAACATAGAACCACAGTTATTACATGGGGAGAACATGCAACATAGAACCACAGTTATTATTAAATAGCTATAATTATAAATTATAGCTATTTAAGAACCACTTAAATAGTCTTTTAATCGTTTACCTAGTAGTGCCTAATCTATTTGGTATTCAATTTATCTTGAAAGTATCTCATTGCCTTCAGATTTGCTCAGAATTTGACTTGTAATCCAGCCCTCATACTGATTTTATGTAATTATTTGGTTAAGGAAGTGCACTTGTGGTCGGAAGGTGGCTGGTTCGATTTCCCTACCACCAAGGTACCACTGAGGTACCCTAAGCAGGGAACGGCCCCCAAGTACTGCTCCTGGGGCACTGAATTAGCTGCCCACTGCTGCGTGTCACATATGAGTTAAATGCAGAGGATAGCTTCTATTGCTGTGCAGTGTGTGCTGTGGTGTGTCAACAATGACTATTAACCAGTTCACTTAATCGCTTCACCTCATGTATGACCCTGTGTGGAATATCTTCAGAAGCACTTAGGTCTGGATTGTAGTCAGGGCTGCAGCCAGGCACTCCTGGCTGAGGAATGCCATGGCGTGTCCCTGCGGGGGCGTGACCAGACCGCCCTTCCTCGCACTCTCCCTCCCTCCTCAGGGTCCTGGGGAGACATTGTGGTGGGCAGGCCATTACTGACAGAGCCTCGTGAAGGTCCGTGGGGCACAGTCCCCCCCCCCCACCCCCAGCCCCCCACGGGCGGGTGCTGCTTCAGGCAAGTGCGCGCCTAATCGCTCGGCAAAGAGGGCTCGTCTCCCCACCTCGTCGGGCGAGACAAGGTGATAAATCGGAAGCCAGGTCGGCAACCAGCACCTGCTCCACCGGACGATTTTCTGCTCAGCCGCTCCCAGGAAGAGCGCGGGGGGGGTGGGGGGGGGGTGGTGCTTTGCCCATGTGAGATGAGCAGAAAGAGCCGGTGCGGAAGAGACGGGCCGACGAAAGCATTTTCCCCCAGCCTCACCAGAGAAGCGAGCGGGAAGGAGCCAGACAGCAGCGGGGATGCAGACGTGCTGTCAGAACCAGCCTGACGGATGGCGAGCGACGCAGAGGATGCTCTGCCCTGTTGTTCTCTTTCTCCTTTTACATTGTTTCTTGTTTTGATAAAGGCCATTATTTACTTATTTACACATTGTTTTGTTCTACTTTTTAATAAATGGAGCGATTTCTACACAAACTACCCATGTCGCCATAGCAGAGAGGAGACCAGAATCAATCTGTCAAACACTTGCGGTGTTTTCAAGTAGCCTGGTGGTTTTTTGTCTTTTTTGGGTTTGCGAGCTACACGCCACTGCTGGGGAGAGTCGGATTTAAGGGGAAATGACATCACATGCGAAGGGATCAGTTAATTGCGCTTTTCAGGAGAAGAAAAGATCAGGTAATAAAGATGAACCGATAAAGATGTCTCCCAGGAACGTGGGTAGCGCCGTAATGCAGAAAGCACCTGTATGCGGAGCATGTGGACGGTACTGCAAGCCAGTTGCCTGGCTGTGGTCCAGCAGCCATCTTTTAAAGCTCCATCTGGGGGGAATTATCTCGCAGGCCGGACGCCACGCTGCCGCAGGCAGCTTGGACGAATTCACAAGCCCATTCCTTATCTCCATATTTCCACCACTGTCCAACACGTCAAATGAAAACAAGCTCTCTCTCTGACGGACTTCCTGTCAGTTTCTGCCAACTCCCAAGTCCCACTTCCAGCTCCTCCCCGTCTGCGGTAACAGGCGGCACGCAGACAGCATCTCCCTGGTAGCGCACACTGACCGTAGTTTACGCCCCCCCACCCCCCTCCAGACCAGCCCCGCGTGTCGATGTCAGCACCCGCTCCAAGCACGTCCCCGGCCGTCACCATGCAGGTGAGCCGCATGATTGGACGCAGCCAGGAGGCCTGATTAATGGGTCCCTCCCCAGCTACGGCACGTTCCATCAATCACGCTATTAGAGAGGAGCGCACCCCCCCTTCCCTACACAAAACAGGCTGGCCCCAGCCAAGTAGTGACGGCATTCATCTTCATCTCTGTATGCATTCAGCTGGGCAGGTCAGAGTCACCATGATGGAAAACAATGATATTCTCCTGTACAAATTACTCTATGGAGACAGGGCAGCCTGGGGTCTTAAGCTCATTCCCCTCCAGCCCCCCACAGATATATTCCGCATTGATTGTTTACAACTCAGTTGTCACTTCAAAGCAAACGCCGTCATAATGAATAGTAATGATTTTTCGGAGTGTCCGAGACAGGTGATGCATAATGCCTTGTTTTTTTATTATTCTTGTTTTGTTTTTCCTGTCACAGTAACAGCAGGACGTCCCGGAACACTTTAGGAAAATCTACTTAAGCTTTTCCCCTGGTCATTTTTTTTCCTTAAGTAATTTTTAAGGGAGGTTAATGCTTAGACGGATGCATGGAAAGCCAGTCCATCGCAACAATGAACATGCAACACTCAGAAACAGAACAGAAAGTTCTGGAGGAATGCTGGTGACCTGACAGCACCTAGTCATGAATTATCCATCCATCCATTTTGTGTACCTGCCTGTCCTATGTAGGGTCATGGAGTTGCGGAGCCTACTAATAACCCAGGATGGGGCGCCAACCCATTGCAGGATGTACACACCACTTACAGCTACAGAAAAACTGATAGCTCACTCTAGCATGTTTTTGGACTTTGAGGAGAAACTCCAGTGCCGATGTTGTGAGGCAACAGGGCTAACCACTGCACCACCATGCCGGTCAGTAATGAATTATAATATTTATAATATAGATATCAATGCTTTTCTGTTTCCTTTATTGTTTTTACAGTCGCTTTAACATGTAAACCATTACCAGGGCTAGACATCCATTCTTAGAGATCAAATATTTAGTGCATTTAATGAGGTAAATGAAATACAAAAGACAAATATTATGCTGATGAAATAGACGATACGTAACGAAAACAAAAAATAATGCAAAGTTTGACCTTCAGAAAAAGGCAGGTCCCTGATGTAATCATCTTTGATCTTATGTAATAAATCAGATTAATCGTAATACTTCAGTCAGCATGAGGGGGTGGGGTGTGGTTTGGTGGCCACACACATCCAAAAGCAGCCAGCTGTGCACATAAGCTCCACATCATCGTCTGTGTGTGTGTATGTGTATGATTATCTAAAGAAATGTCTGGCATCCCCTCTAGGGTGTTAGGCCGTCGTGTGCCCGCAGGGATAGGCCCTAGGTTCCTAGATTCTTACTCATTTAAAAATTCATTTAAAAACTACTGTACTGGGGGGTGCCAGTGGTGTGCAATGCTATGTGGTAACCCCCCCTCCCCTCTCCCAGAAAGTGCTGGCCTGGGCCATTGCCCATCTCGCCTTGCTGGGATCCACAGCTGACTATACATAACAATGGCTGAGATCTCCCATGTTTGAAATGTCGACTTTACACACACTTTTATCTTGCTTTCCATTCACATTTGGGATCCATAGCATACCAGTTAAAATATTTGAGACTGGCAACCCAAGCAGTTTCCCTTGCTGGAGATTAATCACGCGTGCACCCTACAGACACACCCCCACTCCTCAGTCTGGGACGCTGCTCTTCAAAGTGCTCTCTGGCACTGACAGTCAGCTTACATTAGTGATTTCATCAAAAACCTTCATAAGTTCACATTTTTTTAAAGAATACATAGTAAGCCAATTTGCTGCAATAGTCTGGAAACACGGAAATATTTCCATTCTTTCTTTCCTTTTTCCATATTTATCCAAACTCATCCATACACCAAAATAAATTCCATGGATGGATGGATGGAAGATGGGGAGAAAATTAAGGATGGGTAAGTAGATGATGATGATGATTATGGATGGATGGATCAGTGGATGGATGGATGGATGGAGGAATAGATGGAGGTGGGTGTGGATGGTAATGGATAGATAGACTCATGGATCTAGATGGTCAATGTTCAGTTGCTTAGCTGACACTTGTATTCAGAACAGCTTCTGAGTTCTATATGTGCATATTGCAAGGCAGGGCAAGTTTATTTATGTAGCACAATTCAGACACAAGGCAAATGAAAGTGCTTAACAAAGACAAAAATACATTCAAATAAAAACATCAAAATTACATTTCAAACAAGGGAAAAAGAAATAATAATAGAAATAAATAAATTAATTAAAATAGATGATAATAATAATAATAATAATAATAATAATAAAAAGCCAAAACAAATAAATAAATAGGTAACAGAAAAGAAATTACATTTTAATGACAGAATATGACTAAAACAATTTAATTTATTGAAAAGCTGCAGCAAACAGAAATGTTTTAAGCCCTGACTTAAATAAGCACTGACAGGGAGCATAGAAACTGAACGCTGCTTCACCCTGCTTGATGGTGAGTTTGGGAACACTGAGCAGGCCGTTCCCAGATGACCTAAGGGGTCTGGATGCTTCATACTGTTCTAGTAGATCAGAAATATATTTAGGCCCGAGACCATTTTGTGTTTTGTACACAAGTAGTAACACCTTAAAATCCACCCTGAAATGCACAGGAAGCCAGTGCAGTGATTTGAGGACTCCTGCGGCAGCATTCTGGATGAGCTTGATTTTTTACAAAGACCTGTAAAGACACTGTTGCAATAGTCCAACCTGCTAAAGATAAATGCATGAACATGCTTTTCTGTATCATGTTTGGACAGAAATCCTTTAATTCGTCCTATGTTTTTTAGGTGGTAGTAAGCTGATTTTGTGATTGACTTTATGTGACTGTTGAAAGTAAGGTCTGAGTCAAGAACTACACCCACATTTCTGGCTTGATTTGTAGGTTTTAGTGTCATAGATGCAAAGTGAGCAATAACTTTCAGTCTTTCTCTTTTTGGGCCAAAAACAATTATCTCCATTTTTTCAATGTTTAATTGCAGAAAATTCTGGCACATCCTTTTTAATGATTTGTTCCATGCACTTATTCAATGAATCTAAGGGACCATAGTCACATGGTGATACTGTAATGTATAGTTGTGTATCATCTGCATAATTATGGTAAGAGATGTTACAGTGTTCCATAATCTGAGCAAGGGGGAGCTTGTAGATGTTGAATAGAAGAAGCCCCAGAATGGACCCTTGAGGAACTCCACAAGTGATTTTTGTTCGTTGAGATTCATAATTACATATTTATTGACACAAAGTAATCCCAATCTGGTAAATACGATTCAAACCAGTTTAACACGGTGCCAGAAAGTCCAACCCACTTTTCTTGCCTGTCTGGCAGTATCTAATGGTCAACCATGTCGAACACAGCACTAAGATCCAGTAATACTAGAACTCAGATTTTTGATTCATCACTGCTTAGATGAATGTCATTTAAGACTTTAACAAGTGCAGTCTCAGTGCTGTGATGTGGTCGAAAACCAGACTATAGGCCTATAGTTACTTATTATAGAGGCATCTAGGTCGGGCTTCTTTAAAAGAGATTTGATAACTGCTGTCTTCAGGGCCCTTGGAAAAATGCCTGACTGTAGAGAACTATTAACTCTTTGCAGCACTTCTGGTGCTATACAGTTAAATACATCTTTAAAGAAGCTTGTAGGTAGAGTGTCGGGGGAGCAGGTAGTAGGTTTAAGGTGCTGAACAATGTCTGTCAAGGTTTCTTGATCTAGTAGTTGAAAATGTGGCAAGTTAACTAAAGTAGTCTTAGGCAAAGACTGAGGTGGCATCAGGATATTGCCCGAGATGGAATTATAGGCTGTTTGTCTTATCCTCATATTCTTATCTGCGAAGAAAGATGCAAATTCATTGCATGATTTGGTGGATAAAAGTTCAGGCGGATACAATACTGAGGGGTTTGTAAGTTTATCGACAACAGTGAATAAGGTGCGTGCATTATTGCTATTTTTATTAATAATCTTTTAATGAATAATCTTATTTCTAAATTATAGTCGTAGGGAACCAGGAGTTTGGTTTATCGCCACCTGCGCTCTGCCTTCCGACACTCTCGTTTTTGAGCTTTTACCAGTGTGGCATTCCTCCATGGCGGTTTTTTCTGACCAGGGACAACTCTGACCTTCATGGGAGCAATGGCATCAATAATGTCTGTAGCTTTACAACTGAAGCCATCCACAAGATTATTGACAGGGGCTGTAGGTAGAGCTGGTGTCAGCATAAAAGCCTGGGTAAATAACGCACATGTGTTTTCATTTATATAGGGTTTTCTGATTACATCTGTTTTGCATCATTGCGATCCAGGCAAAGTACTTCACTGTCTTCAGGTTGCCACACTTGCGGTCTCCAACCATCCTACAGCTTTAGCGCAGCATTCACTTCCAGTGTTCTGCTGCAACCAGAATATATTTAAACTATCTATGACATCACAGTAATATTTTACCAGGCTCCTCAAACACAGCGTCATGCAGCTAGGTTATGTAGCTAATATCTTAATGTATTTGCTCTCCAACACCAAGCGCTGAAACTAAAATGCATCAGAAACCTCGCTAAATAAACAATCTGGCTGGGAACACTGTATGTCCTAAATTCAATTACCACCATTATCTGTTTGGAGATACAGGACGCGCTTGCAGTTAGGCTTAATTGCTCAACCCGCAACTTAAAACGTACAGTGACACTGAAATTGTAAGACCATTTTATACATGAATTTTGGTTCCCCACTTGCCTGCAAACACTCCTCTCTAATTTGTCTAATTTATGCAACAATAATTATCACTTGCATGTAATAGAATACTAACAGGACCACTGTCGCCCTGCAGGCACCTAGAATCAATGAATTTCAATAAAAAAATAAATCAGCATAATGATTTAGAAACTAGTGTGTTGCTTCTCTATAGGTAATTAAGGTTAAGGACCTGTTACTGTAAAGGTGATAACATATGACCATATCATGGACGAACACATAAGTTTGCAGGGCTGTTCCCTTTCATCTGGAAAAACGATGTCAGACAAGACCATTGTTTACAGACAAGTGTTGTTCTTCACAGACATGGATGGACACACCTGGAATGGAGCTTAAGACGAATGTGTGAGTTCAAAGTGGGCCCCAGTGTTTCAGCATTCAGACAGGGCAAAACAAAAATAAATAAATAAACATAAAACTCACCTTTAAAGGTCAAGTTTTTCAGCACGGCATTGCACTGTTGCTTCTTTATTTTTTTTAGCGCAGTGGTTTAATAATGAGGTAATAACGCAATTCACCTTTGACTGTTAATTTCCTGTGCCACAGGTCTATGTGATTTCTGTAGCCTGGGAGGACATATTACACTATGCTCTGCCATTTCTGGCAAGCAAAACTATGCTTTTGATGTAACTGTAATCCTAACAGTTTGAGGTTTCTATACGCTAACCCCTAGCTTAGCTGTAGATGTGTGTGAGAAATGGCGAGTATAATTCTCTTAAAACTCTTTTTTCAAACCAGAATGCTGGACATAGCATCTTGTTGTGCGTTCATTATTCAGTCACATTGGGCCTCATACCACGTCCTGTAGTCTTTTATTGGTTCTTAATGCAATGCAGTATCAAATAACTCAGTTTTTAAATTACAGCAATGTAAATTTGGATGGATAAAAGGGAAAGAAAAACTTCTTCTTGTTACTCCAAAAGGAATAATCGAATTTTCACAGGGATTTTGTATGAAAGTGAGTTGATGAAATTACTCAGTTTTTAGGAAAACAAAAATCATAGAGGGGAGGGAGGCAGAAGGTAATTTATGTGTGAAACTCTGAGCAGCAAGATGTAAATGGGCCCCTAACTTTCCTGATTGTTAATATCTCGCAGATTAGCGAGTAAATGTGTGAATATGTGCTCACTTGCTGTCTGCGCAGGGAGGGAATTATATTTAATCCTGACTAGTTCAGAGCAAACTGACGTTTGGTGAGCTGCCAAGGGGACGCGCCGGCTACATAAATTCACTTTCATCCCCCCTCTGGAAGCATGTGCATTTAACAGTTTATGTACTGCGACACGTTTTTTACGTTATCTCTGTTTAACGCACAGGGGGAGATTTATTACACGTGGGCATGTGTGTGTGTCTGTGCACACTGTGCATACATGCCTGCACTTTCAGGATTTTATGAGTCTCCCTAGACTATTAGAGGCTGAGTTAAACCGTCCCGAGACTCAACCAGCCCATGGTGGGACGTGATCAAACATCCTACCGGAGGATCACTGAGTGCATGTGCGTCCCACATGTCTGAGGTGCATCTGGCTTTCTGTTTGAGAAGGGGCTTGAGTTCAGGGGCTGCCGAGTTCCGAGAGCGGGCAGTGAGTTTTCGTGGGTATGTTATGTGTCATGCGTTTGCTTACGTGTGCATGTATTAATGTCAGAAGTGCCTTTCTGGATAGTAACAGGGATCAAAATTGACCTTCAGCCCTGGATTCTAATGCAGATCTGCAGAATGGATGTCTGCTGTCTATAACACGGCCCTAACTATAAATTTTCGACATTCATCAGACATGTGCTAAAACAGTTATGATCAAAAAGCCCTACTGTGGATGGCAAATTTACAGCCATGCCTTTTTAGCTACATTTAAATAACTTCATAGCTTCAAAGATCTCCGTCTGGAAAATGCACGTTACGTCTTGCGCGTCTTCCTGAAACCACACATGGTGACAACTTGTCACTCTTTTACACTCGCTTAAAAACACACATACACAACAGTCGTCTTTGCGCTCCGCCGTTTAAAGGGGGAACTTTATGTCTAAACCCGACAGAGCAATTTATGTTATGACAAGGCTGCAAATCCACAAGGTGTTCTGTCTTTACAACTGAGATAAATCACAGAACTATGCCACAGAGTCAGTTTGCAAGCATTAAGCGCAAAAATTAAATTTGAATGTCCAAGGGTTTACGGTCAGTAAAGGCCCCTTGATTTATTTATGTACTGTGGTATTTGTTTTGACTGTTTTATTCAGGCATCATAAAGGGCAGCTCATTTGGAACACGTAGAAAAATCCAGTGACGAACAGGCTTTTGATGGGAATTTCAAACGGCTTAAACTTACGGCCTGCAAATCTGGCCAGTCCCAGTCCACAAGGGCCGCTCTGCATTTCTTGAGAGCTACAAAGAGGAGCTCGTAAAAATAAACCAACTCCAGTCCTTAGAACCCTGGCAGTGCTGCTGAATGAGACGGAGCCTGGCAATCTATGGGTTCACCTAATCACTGGAAGGTGACTGGGCCAAAGTCTGCTCCAAGCAGCCATGAATGTGCACCATGTTCACCCCGCCATGTAGAAAGTTTGAATCTCGGTCGCTGTAGGGTTTTGGTATGTTTTCTACCCTTAAATACATTTGTGCCTCAAATATGGCATGCCTCTGTCTTTGTTCCCCTTCAGAACTCCATTTTTGTCCTGATCAATTTACTGTTTTGGCGATTTTGCCCGGTTAATCCGAGAAGGTAGGATAGTGGGCTTCGCGAGTGGCTGTAGCCCCTGCCGTTCGAGGGATTTCTTAATCACCACAAAAACAGAGGCCCTGCATAAACATGAAGACACGCCGTATCAGTGGCATACCGACGTGCCCACGTGTACTTATGTTAACAAGAAAAATAAGCAGAGGAAAAAAAAAACAAGTAAAACCAGCTTAGCGATGGAAAAAGCAGTGTTGTTAATTAAACAGCTTATTAATGATATTTTAATCTGTCGGCTGCATTAACTTTAAGGGCTGCACTACTGTTAACCAGAGAGGGAGGATGCCACTTGTGTTATGACTTGTGTGGCCATTATACACTGCCAGCTGACTTTTATATTCGTCAAACAGACATCCACATGTGTAATGCAGAAGCTGTTATATCCTATGATACATCCATCACTGGTTTAGTTGGGTAGTCGGGAACATTTCTGAAAGGACTTATCAATAGCTTTAACAGCTTGCGATTTTAAATGAGTAGACTAAGGAGACTTAAGAAGAGGGAGGGAAGATGTTGGAGGAGGATAGTGGGATTACTGACATCATGTATGACAGCTTTTTCCATTGCCAGACATATTTCAGCTGATGGGGAACCACTTTGGATTCACAGCGCTGAAGCGAACAGGCCGACCCTTACGGAGAGGCAGAAGTGAGCCTCCACTCCACTCCACTCAGGCCACAATGCAGTAAAATGTGGAGCCCATGGCTGCAGCAGAACTCTGGATCAGGTCAGTTTTGAGGGCCTGTTTCCCCACGAAGGGAAAGTTCCGGAACTTTTACGTTAGTGTAACACATGCGTTACATGTGTGTATCCCAAAGCTTTTAGCAAGTGCCTAAAGCTGAAGACTCTTGTTTCAATGTTCTTCTATAAACAGCCGGCAAGAGAACTCAACTTGGTACCATATGGTCTCTGTAAAAACTGGGTACAGATTGCCATCCATTAGGTATAATCTGTGATTAGATGGGCGTCGTTTATGTCAGTTACATTCTGGACATGATCTCCAGAATTACCTGAGTTATCTGAAATTCACTTTCTGCTTTAGGAAAAAGTGTTTTGACTCCTTGACCCCACATGCACACATTACGCACCCCCATCAATCTTTGAGGCCTTTGGCATTGAACATCTGCCATCACACACAAGATGGAGAAATTCGCCGAGAGCAGCTGCTTCCTGTTATGGGCCAGAAGATTCCCCTGGACAGAGCTCAGTCGCCAAGTGCTACCCACACTAATAACATCCAATTAAAATATATTAAAATCATTCCACAATACAATAGTGTGATTCTTCTTTATCGACCTGGACCAGCCTTTCGTACTGGTTACATGCACATACCATAAGACATACAATACAAGCTTTAGTTGTGTTTCAGATGTGCTGCATAATTACAATCCACTAAAGTGACCTCATAAGGCGCTGGTTGGCCACTTCTTCAGGTAGCATTGTACCCTCAGGTCTCCTAGGCTGGGGTTCTACCAGCATCTCTGCTGTGTCTGAGTGACCAGATGTTCTCCATGGGCTTGGTGAGTTCCAGGTACTCCCACAGTCCAAAGCCTAAATGGCATCCCTAGTTTGCTTGTAATTATGCTTGTAGTACTGTCATGTACTCCATGGTTGTAGTGATTGTCATGTACCATGTGATTGCAGGAGACACTGTGCTTGTGCCCTGGGATAAGCTTCAGCCCCCTGTCACTCTGTAAACTTTAAGTGTTTACAGGATTTGGACATGTATCATAGGAACAACTGAAATATGTACCTGAAAGTCATCATTTGTACTGAATCATCCATCCATTCTTCCTCCAAGCACTTAGCCTACAAGGTTGTAAGGGGGCCTGGCGTCCATGCCAGACAGGCTTCAAATATTCCATAACAACATCTTTCAACCATGTAACCAGCTGGATTATTCACTGAATTCTTTTTTTTTATGGAATTAATCTGTAACCTGTCCAGCTCCACCTCTCCAGCATTTCCTAGGTCAAGTGTAGAAGAACTCAAGAAGAAACTTCGTCATATCCTGGGATTCATAGATGGGGGAGGAGGCCAGGACAGAAGATCAAAATGGCAGGAAACAGACACCACTCCCAGAAAATGGACACCAATGATACTGGACACCCACCTCTTTCTGCACAGAGTTGGAAAATACCTCCCCCCATACAGGCCAAGCCTCCCCCACCTTCCCTCCTTCATTCAGCGAACATCTGTGTTCCAACCAACCCCCCCCCCCCCAGATGAATTGCACTGTCAAGACGTTGCTTACACCTATATTAATATTCTTTACAGCCCAATTATTGAATTTTAGTATATCTGGCAAAGTGCGCAGTCTCTCTGGCTTGAAACATGCAGCTTACAGTACGGCCATAAATTGAGAGACCTCTGCAAGGCCCCTTTCGTCCAGCAAAGCCTCTCCATTTTAAATCCTGATTTTCCCCAGGACTTTTTTTCATTGTATCTTATGTTTTATTGCCCTTGGAAGGATCTGGAGGTTATGGGTTTTATAAATATTGTTGTGAATTACACCAGGAGGAGTGTGAAGAGGAGTTAAGCGAGTGGAGAACCAACGTCGTGCAGTGCAGGTGATGCCAGGGCCCTGGTGCACAGAGAGGATAGTATCCTGAGCCTGGCACGCAGAGAGGATGGTATCCTGAGCCTCGTGTAACCAAGACACCAGTGGAGGGACTGCATATGCAGTGATAGCTCAAGCTCCATAAATGAACATGCCGGCATGTTGGGGGAGTGTGCGTGGCACACATCTGTGCCATTTACTTAATGTTTATCCGTTTATTTTTGTATGTGGCAAGCTACGAATATCACCACCTTCTGTTTATGGACGTTTCCACACAAAATCAGTAAATGAACCCCTGTTAGTTCATTAAAAACGGTTAAACGGTTAAAACTGCATTATCTTCGAGAGTATGAGTCTAAATATTAGGATCAGCAGTTGCTGTTCTGAATAGAAAAATCATTGCTTTGTGGGCGTTTTAATCTCCACCGATTTTTTTATGTATAAATCGACATATCATATATAGTTTTGTAAATGGAATAGTTAATTACGGGTCCTTTTTTGTTAAAATTGCCCTGAATAACTCCACCTGCCAAATGGCTTGATTATAATTGCTGGGTATTAATGGACGTCACTGAGAGCTACGTAGCAGATCTGCAGAAGTTTCCTGCAGCAGCCCGTTACAGTCAGCGGGGCTCTGCCTCACCTTCAGTTAAACACTAAATACATGGAAGTGGAACCTGTCCCCAGTCACTTGCTGATGGGGAGGAGCAGCAATCTGCATGTTCCCCAGGGGAAACAGTAAACCTTTAAACAGGGTTCCTAGCAGTCGTGACATGGGTTGTATCCAAATGCAGGTGCTGCGTCCTACCCGGGACGCAGCCTCTGTACATCGCGTCCCTCGAATGCTACCACAAGTGCGAAGGCCGGAAGAGAGCTGCTGTGAAATCAGACGGTCTAACCTTCAGATCCAGCACTATATTTCTTTTATTAAAGTAAGTTTATTATTGTACTGGGCGATTTCTTCAAAAAATATTTCTACACAATTATCAAAAGCTGTACAGCACACACACTTTAAGCTTTTAACATTTGTACCGTTACATTTAAAAGTGTATTCTGCCGCTACCGCCTTTCTTGAAAGAACCCTAATATTCATTGCGACTTCTCCCACAATGCATCTTGGGATACGATGGGCTGCGAAGGATACACCCGACCCATCCTTTAAAAACAGGGGAAAAGTAAGAAGCGTCTGTGGGCTGCGTTTGGAGGAGCCGTCGAATTCGGACAGCTTCGTCGCAGCACTGTGACGAAATCAGTCTACAAATGTGCCCTTAGTAGGACGCAGCACCTGAATTCGGCACAGCCGTGGTGTCACCTGACCTCTGAGCTGCGTGCATAGTTTTCCTGGTGATTCTGACATCCATCTAACAACCTGTGTGCCGAAAACAAGAAAGATCATAATTAGAGATGACTGTATGATGAACTTTAAGTAAGCTAATGGCATGCTATGTATATTTTTAACCACCAATGATACAGATTTTCAGACTTTTATGGGTCAAAGAATAGCAGCTCTCCGACCTCAGTTCATAATAAGTAAACACAGCCAGGATCTACTAAATCATTTAACTGATTCTATGAGCTTGTCCTCTGGAGAGCGGGGTCCCAGTAGCTAATATGGAGAGAAGCCATGCTTCACCACAGCCACCACCGGAGCGGCATTTAAACCAAAGGGTAATAAACCAAATTGATTTCTCCTGAGCACCAGCAGTAACTAAACACCAAGCACATTTCACCTATGCCAGTCATGCGAGGGACGATGGCATTTTTCAGCTACTAGCATTCTCTATATTCCCATTGATACAAACAGTTTATCATGCAGAATCATCATGAAAGAAGTACCCTTTTGTTTCTAATATAGGCATTTTTTTCCTTTAGAATGTATTTTAGTAATTAGTGGAAAAATGATGACTTTTGGAAAAGAAAAATAATTCAAATTAGACGAAACATAAACATTTTTTCTGGGACATTCTGTCCCTGACCACTAATGAGGCAGACACTGGCATCTTAAATGGCAGGTGGACACAGAAATGAAGACCATGTATCCAGCATCTCATTGGCTGAAAGTGATTCATTTCCCCAATAACTGACTCCGGTAAGTGATTAAAAGCTCAGCTATGAGCAAACGTTATAATTGTGGGCACATCATGGTCCTACCGCAGAACGGTACAGCTCAAGATATGCATAGACATGAATTAGTTTGATGTATTTGAAGTCCTGCCAGAGCAAACCTCAACTACAGCATAAAACTCTTAAAAAAATAACTGTAATTTTTTAGACTGTGCGTTAGTCTTTATAGATAAGCCGTGAATCTCAGAGATTGAAAGCAGATAGCTGGCTTTGTCCCCTAACCTCATGGTCCTCGCTACAGTCAGATAAAGGTCAAGTACTAAGGACCTAATGAACTAATATTTTGTTATTTCCACGGGTGACATTTAAGTATTATTATTATTATTCTTTTTTTTTGCAGCTGTTAAGGAATTACAGCGCTGGCCGAATTATGTTGGATATGGAATATCCTTAGAAAACGTGATGATATGCAGTGCATAAGTGGGGAGGGCTCCTCATTAGCGGGCCAGACAGGATGACACGCCGATGCATGGGAGATACCGAGAGACAAGCAGAGCTCTCTGCTGACGGGGCTCTTTCTCTCCAGACTCAAAGTGAAGACTTTAGGCAGTTTGAGGGTCTGGCGGGAGGCTTAACCCCAGAGGAGCCCTGCCACAGCATCAGGCTTTCAGCTAGGGGTTGCCTTGTCACGCCTGTCAGGCTGAATCCTGACAGGAAGTCCCCCCCCCCCGACTTACACCCCAGCTAGGAGACCTTCCAGAGTAGTGGCTGGAGCGTTTACAGGGTCTCTGCATGGTACGTGAGCACAGACAGGGTGGTTTGGGGCGGAGGGGGTGCATTTTTTTCTGGGTTGTCTGTGGCCTGCGTGGAATCGAGAGGCCGTAAAGCGTGTGTTCTGTGTGCTGGAGTCAGACAGAGCGTGGCATAACGTTGTCAGAGTAATGTCTGCAGCTGCATGCACTTTGGGCCCCGGTGATGAACAGCAATGCTCAGACAAGGGGGTGGGAGGGTGCTTAATCTTCATCTTAAAAAGATTAGTGGTCACCGTGGTGACAGGTCTAAGGCCAGATGAGATTTTTTTTTGTTTTAATGTTTATAGCAGGACAGGTGGGGAGTTGCTCTCATGTGTGGAACATATGCGTAAGGATAAGGGTGATGTCTAACCCATCACCCACCCAGGCCCCCTCCCTCCTGCTGACCATGTAAGTGAGGACGTCAGCAGCCTCTGCGTCCCGGATGGTGACCCCCTCCCCCACCACAAAGGTCCCCAGTCTCTCTCTCCCATGATCTGTGCCCAGCCTGACATCTATATCTGTGGCCCCTGAACCCAGCAGAAGCTACAGCTTTCCTCAGTCCTCTCTCTCTCTCTCTCTCTCTCTCTCTCTCTCTCTCTCTCTCGCTCTCTCTCTCGCTCTCTCCCACACACATCTTACTTCTGAATTCTGTCAGCACTAGGGCCTGCGCAGTGCAGATCACATTGCATTTCCACCTGCATTTTGAGTGCCTCTGCTACATAGTATAAAAACAATTTGCCAGGTACATGCGCTGGGCAGGTTAGGTGGGAGCGAGGGTGCCTGAGCACCGGCCCCTTTTAACCCAGGGGACCCCCATCCTCCCCCCGGGTGGCAAAATGCATCATGTACCCCTTTACCCCCCCCCAGGCCCCCTTTCGAGCACCTGCCCCACAAAAAGTCGGCACTGCAGTTTGTTAATGTAAAAAAATTGTCTCTCATGTCATTAGCGTGGGGGCTTCTTAAAGCCGTATATTAAGCACCAATAGCAGCGAAGGGAGCACAGTGCCTGTAGGAGGTGGTGCAGTGAAATGAGGCTGCGGATCAGTGGCTGTTTTTTTCTCTCACGGTTTCTCATCAGAATCCTGGACGCATTTCCCCAGGGAAGCCAATTTACCGCAGGAAAAGCGAGTCAAACATGCTATTCAGAGGCAGAGATTATCCAGCCCTCTTCTTTATGACCTTTAAGCCCCATCTGATGAATTCCTGGTAATTAAGTCATTTGATTGCCTGAATTAATGACTTGAATAACTGCCCTTTAGAGGCTGTTTACGTCGCCGTGAATCGAGCGTTCCTGCGCACCCGCTTTTAATGTAACCTTTATAGAAATGGCGACACGCGGCTAAACGCTCCCTCATCCATCGCTGCCCCTGCAGGCCGCTGCCGTTACGGTGGACTTGAGACACCCAAAGGCCAAGAGACACCAGGAGAGATGCTGTGATTGGCCGGGATCGCCAGGAGCGTCATGTGACTCGGTAATGCTGCAGACGTGACAGATCTCGGCATGCGGCTTTCTTGTTCCCAGGGAGCTCAGAAAGAAGAAGCCCTCATTTAGCGTGAAGGGTTTCTGACAATTTATTTAGGTGAAGGAGATGTGTTTGCCATCTTTAGTGAATAAGAGGAGTCCTGACAGCAGTTTTCAAAACTCAAAATTTATACTGACATTTGGGCTTGGGGAGACTATTTCCACTTTCACTTTTTATCTGTTTACACATCCAGCCATCCATTATGAGCTACTGTCTATCTAAGGGCAGCTGCAGTGATCTGGAGCCTATTCTAGGAAGCCGGGGCCCCATCTAGGCCTCTACGACTCGCCCTGGAACGGGAGAATCCATCGCTGGATGCTCATTCCTAAGGATAATCCCTTGCACCCCTCACACAGTGGAACAATATTGGCAACTTTGATCTCTTTGTGAAATGAGCTGCTGTAGCAGACCCAACCCACTGAGCTTTCACAGTGACCATGGCAACATCTTCATCACCTTTTGGCCTGGGTTTCATTATGCAGCAGAAGCCATACATTTAGAGTGCTGTTAACTAACTGTGAAACTAATTATGTAATCTTTTTTTTTTTTAATTAATCCACGTAACTCCAAATGTCAGCAAACTTCAGCATAACACAGGACTGCACTGCGAGGTGTGGGCCAGACTGGGGATGGCAGCTAAGTCTCGTCTCACACAGCTTCCCTCACACATGAGTGTTTAATGCATTTACTGAGCGATCCGTGTTATTCTTTATAATATATAACTGGCAATCCATCCATCCATCCATCCATCCTCCATTTGTCTTCCGTAAGCGTTTTTCCAGCACGCTGGTGCTTCTCTACCCGGTCTTCAGGGATCCCCAGTCCACGGTTTTGGTCCCTCCCAGCTCCCTGCCAAGGATCGGGTTGAGAAACACTGCTATACAGCGTCATGGTTTCCAGGGAAGAACAGGAGAGGAGGCAAGAGACTCCCTCATACTCACATTAGCACAATATGAGCTGCACAAAACAGATAGAGACTCAACCCACACAGGAATGGGATTCAGACCCACAGCCGAAGAGGCATGAGACTGCAAGGCTACCCTATAAGAGAATAATAATAATTTATTCATCCCCAAATTGGCCCTTCACCTACCCCATCTTGCTCTCTATGAGACATATATATAGGTGAGAGCAAGCTGGGGGGGTCACAGCGCAGGGTCAGCCAGCTTGCAGCAGACCTGGAGCTGGGGGTAAAGGGGTACCAATAGCAGCATCAGTCTTCTGACTCGGCGACCTTCCAATCAGAGGCACAAACCCAGTCAGCTGCATACCGTCAAACGCTCCTGCCGCTAAATGAGCCTTGCTTTCCGCCACCTTCACAATCTCCCAGGTCCAGCTCTCTGCCTTGGTGCCACAGGGTACCAAGGAGGTGTAAAGCCCTGCCCACCTCCCAGTACACCCATTGCAGGTCCAATGGTCCCCAGAGTCCAGACCCAACCCCAAACAAGTGGAGCTCCTCAACACCTAGAAAGCAATCTTCTTTTGCACCCCCCCTCCTCCCCCATAGAAACTTTCTTTGGAATTACCCGACACTTCTACCTGCTGACCTTCTCGTAGCCCTGGTGTATACGGATTTCCCAACAACATCAAGCAGCCCGCGCCCATCGCCCTGGGGGACAGCACGAATCAGGGGGAATCAGGCAGGGCCTTCAGAAGCTATAGCCAGGCTCAGAGATGCCAGCACAGACACTCGAATTTGCTGTGTTACAAAGAAGAGGAATCTAGGAGGCTTTAACGCGGCCACACTGCTGATCGAGCAGAACGCCGTCCATAAATGGCACATTATCGATGAGGGAAATCTATAAGGCAATTATGTTTCATAATGGATAAAATACAAAAGGGGTTGAGTTATGTTAAATAATGTGGCACACGGCTAACCGCATTCGCTGCTATTGGTGTGTGAATGGAATCAGAGATATTGCCTTTGAAGAACTTGTATATACAGTCATGTGAAAAAGACATTACATCAATCGTTTTGCGTATCAGGACATCATAAAAAAATCATCTGGCCCTTGGCAGATCTTAAAATTAGGAAAATACAACAAAGATGAACAACACATGACATATTACAACTGTGTCATCATTTATTTAAGAAAAACAAAGCCAAAATGCAGACGCATTGTATGAAAATTTAAGAAAAACTTAGAAGTTAAGCGGGTAAGGAGGTGCTGCTCATCAAACGCACTTGATTAATTGATCAGCAAGTGTGAGTACCTCTATAAAAGCCGGGGTTTTGGCAGTTTGCTCGTCTGGAGGATTCAGGTGTGTGTTAACACAATGCCAAGGAGGAAGGACATCAGCAATGGTCTTAGCGAAGCAATTGAGGCTGCCCATCAATCTGGGAAGGGTTATAAGGCCATTTCCAAACAATTTGAAGTCATTCTTCATTCTTCTTCATTCTACAAAGAGAAAGATTATTCAGTGTAAAACAAAGTGTAAAGATGAAGTGTAAAACATTCAAGGCAGTGTAAAACAAAGTGTTAAGATGAAGTGTAAAACATTCAAGGCAGTGGTCAATCTTCCCAGGATTAGATTTAAGTAATTTGAGAACCTGGTAAGGAACAGATGATTTTTTTATTATGCCCTGATAGTTAAAACCATGGAACTGAAAGAGGGTGTGCTGTATGATTAATTAATTATTGCGTTGGACTACTGAGAGGCTCACTGATGCGGGTGTGTTTATTACCAATGCTGTTGTACTGTGAGATGCAAACAAAAAAAAGGCTCAACAAATGATTTGGAATAAACTCCAAACTGGCAAAACATCCCATTCATGAAAAACGAAGCACTTTCAAACAAAAGACACAATAAATCAGAAAGTTTTTTTTTCTCCCCCTGTATTAAAAAAGCTTAGCTTGGCTGAGTCCTTATTCAACCTTGACCCCTGGTCTGGGCATCGCTGTCACTGTTATATAATCCATTATGCTTCGTAATAAGTGTTCAAAGCGAGCACTGCTGAGCACATTTTCACAGGATAAATGCCAGATCCATGATTGGAAGCTGTTGGTGTTAAAGAGCATGTCTCCAATTATTGTTTACCGTAATATTTAGGCTTAAACACAAACATATGCAATTAGTGCAAAGGGATGCAGTTAGGCTAAATGGGCTCTCTGAATTGTATGGATGTATGACTGTGTGTGTGTGTAGGTATCTTGTGCTGAACTGGGTCCCATGAAGTTTGTATCCCTGTTTTTCCAGGGCTAGGTAATCTGAGACCTTCGAGGCGGGGCTTCCAATCCCCCAGCCAATCAGCATCTTTGTTCTGGAAGGGTTTCCTCTGGATTCTCTGAGAAAGGGCTAACTTTCAGTCTTTCAGGGCTAACCTCACAACACTGGAACGCACACTAATCATGAAGACAAGCTCTGTACACAGGTCACTGCTCCCCTGTTTGCCAAAATCAATGTGCAATTTTTACAAACTGAGTGCTTAAGTGAAGCCATTCAGATTAAATACTTCACCATAAGGTCCAACAGCGGGGTCCTCACTGGGCTAATGTTGTACTACCTGCTTTGAAGAAAATCGAGCATCTGTTTTGTGCAGGCATGAGGGCCCTGGAAACCGGGCCTGCAGACACACACTGGCTGCAAGTTCTTCACTGCGTCAACAGTGCTGCGAGCACTCAGCTAATCTTAGCTTCTTAAAGGAGACACTCGTTTATTACATTAAAGACCTGATTCATCAAAGGTATGGGCACAGGCTGCCCCAGCATTAAAATGAAACCATCTAACCAGCCCTAAAGGGCGTTGTGACTTTTAAATAAAAAAACAAAGATATGTAAACAATATGAATAAAGGAGATGTGCAGAGAGAGCAAGAGGTCGTGCCGTTCTGGGTGTCGATGCCACGGGATGCTGGGTGACAGTTTAGTGCCATTTACAGGACAGATCAGACAGACCCATTCAGATAAAAAAGGTAAACAGTTCCTCAGAGGCAGACAGCCAGTTCCCCATTCAGACGCGTTAAGCTTTCAGTCAAGCTGATTTCCCCCCCAGGCCAGTCACTGCTGTTTCCGTCCCCCTCTGCCCCTCTCTTATGACCAGCACACGGACCGTCTCTTTTTTACCTCTGCCCTCCCCTTCCCGCCCTCCACAGACCCATAAGGCCTCAAGCGACCAAACAAACGCGTCAAGTGGACGCAGCCCAAGAAATGAATCACTGGGGCCTTTCTTGCGAACGGATGGCCTGCTTTTCTAGGAGCTGGCAATGGCGGCATCATTTAGTCCCACCGGTTTCATTCCGGCCCATATCTTCATCTCTCCGTGGGAACGAATTAGCCGTGCTGCACGTGGGTCGGCCTCCAACAGGAGAGAGGGGGAGAGAGAGGGAGAGGGAGAGATGGCACAGAGGATATATGACGCACCGTGGAAATCAATAGAAAGATGAACATTAATTGACAACTTTATTGTACTGTCAGATGACTGCAGGAGAAGCACCGATAAAGGGGATGTCAGGGCACAAAGGAGGCTGCTCTCTCCTCCACGCGTTGAGTCATGGCAGTGGGGAGGCTCCAGAGGGGACTTCCACACTGGATAAACCTCAGGGACACAGAACCACGTACCCAATTCACCCCTAGCACATCATCAGAGTCCATATCACCAGAGTCCCCATCATCACACATCAGAGTCCATATCATCAGAGTCCCAAACATCACACTTCTGAGTCCATATTATCAGACTCCCCATCATCATACATCAGAATCCATATCATCAGAGTCCCCATCATCACACATCAGAGTCCAACACATCAGAGTCCAACACATCAGAGTCCACATCATCACACATCAGAGTCCATATTATCAGAGTCCCCATCATTACACATCAGAGTCCATATTATCAAAGTCCACATCATCACTCATCAGTCCACATCATTACACATCAGAGTCCGACACATCATCATACATCATCAGAGAAATGTACCATGCATTTTAACATGTTGCTTAATTTTTACTCAAGTAATGTATATGTTTTCCTGGCATAAAGATCACAAGACATTAATTGGCAGTTTATTGAAATTCCAAGCAAGCATTTTTCCATTATTCACACTACTTGTTACTAATTATTTATATCTCTAAGGATTTAGGGAAAGTATGGTGACCAGGAAGGGCAACGGAAGTTTATTTATTTTTATTTTTTAAGTATTGCAATATACAAATGTGCATTTAACTCTGTAAAGTGATCGATAGATGGCAGGCAGTCAGAAATGTGTTCCAATAACTTGCTGAGAGCATAAATTTCATTCTCTGCCGGCCTCCGACGCAAATGGAAAGAGAGACGTCTCCCGGCGATGTAAGGCCATCACGAAAAAGAAGTTGTGTGAAGTTTCCTTAAGATACAGGGAACATATTACCTGCTGATAAACTTAATAAGCTTATCGTGCTTTTGTTCCCAGATACAGTGTTAACATCTCCCTTAATCTGCCTCGGGAGATTTGCTGGAAAAAAAACTTTTAGAAGGGCCCGAGTGCTTCTCATTAGAAAACCGGGAACAATAGCTATTGTTTGGAAGCATGAAAATTTCAGTAATGATGTACAGTAGCACAAATCCTGCTGCGGAATTCACATCAATATGTAATTGGGATACAGCTGGGGGCAGCTCAGCCTTCCTCCACATTCTGCAGGCTGCATGCACAGCCAAAGCACATGGCGCTGCTCTCATTACCTCCTGTATTTACATGCTGCACCCCCTGCGTGACCTTTGACCTGCAGCACATCCACTTCTCTCCAATATGACCTTCTCTGAACATAAAAACAATAACGGGAGGACGAGAGGAGGTTACAATCCCATTTAAATACGAAAGGAACGCAGAGAACGGTTCAAACGCGTGCAGAAAGATCTGTATTAACTCCGTAACAAATAAAATGAAGTGGAGCGAAGCTCTTATGAAATATTAAATGGCCACCGTGCGCGGGCTTCCAGAATCCCTCGCAGCTCAGACACTGTGGAGCCCAAAGGCATGCAGCGGAGGGGGGTTAGAGATGAGCGGGACTTGCGAGGCACGTGGCCTGCACACAGATTGGTTTACACCGGATGCAACAGCCCGTACCAGGATGGGAGCAGGTCTGCCAGGAATGCTAAGCACAGAAGACTGACAATAGGGCTTCCAGCATCACATTGGCCGCCTGCAGTCTCCAGCGATTGGTGGACTTATAAGGCTTAAGCTATTTTAAAAAAAAACAGCTCGAGTCATGGGCATAGATACAAAGCCCAAAATGCCAGACAACCTTTCAAGCTGCTTCACTCAAGGGCCACGCAGGACATGGCAGTGCTTTGCTCACAATTCCGTTTGCTGCAGTTTTTTTTTCCCATAAAAAACAAATAGGTTTAAGATCAAACCCAGAAAGTAAAAATCTAGGCTAAGATTTTGTTTTAATTCAACCAGTTCAAGTACTCAGGATATTAAGAAAAAATTCTACTGGTAACACTTTACTTAAAAGGCCATGTTTTTAGTAATTTATAAACGCATTCGTAACAATAATGCATTCATAACGCATTATAAACATAGCTATAATTATTTGTCAAAAGGCACAACACATTATAGCTATGGGTATATGAATTATGAATGCTCTCTCATGTATAATGCACTATAGATACCTTCATAATACATAATACACATGGCAATAATGAGCTTTAAAAACAGTCAAGTCATGTTTATAATGCTTTATAACTGTGTTACAGTAAATTATAAGGGCAGTTATAAGGCTTTATGAACATGGGCTTCATAGAAAGCGTTACTCTTCTAGAAAAAAGAAGTGTGTGTGTTCACATAATGCAGTGAATAGCTGCCCAGTGTGTGCTGGGGCACGGGACGGTGTGTGGCTGAGTGTGTTTGGGTACTGTGAATGTGATCCCCGCCTCAGATGCAGCACTTAGTGGAGGGGCCCCCAGTCAGGCTTTTAGCCCCCGGGGTCCCCGGGGTCCCCGGGCCCTGGCCAGCCCCACTTTCTCATTTCTGCATTGATTCAGATAAAAGAATCTGCTGAATAAATAAATACATTTGGCTGCGGATGACGAAGCCTTTTGCTCGACGAGGACAGTTTCTGCCTCTCTAACATCCGGAGACACACATATATACACACACTCACATAACTGGACACAGAGCTGATACAGATGCCAGGCTGGGGGGGGGGGGCAGCCGCAGAGAAGGACCTTATTGCTATGGAGCTCTGTAACACCAACCATCTGCTTGCCTGGAGGTTGACAGAGTGGCTCCCGCTGAGGAGATGGAGATGACTGGGGATTGACCTGCCAAAGTCTCTGCTTTATTAGCTTTATGATGTCAATTTCCCGCGCTGTGCTCTATTCGGGGAAGAATCCTGAGCTGGGGGCAGGTGCAGGTGATGATCGTTTTCTTGTAGTCCTCCTCACCCCTTGATTCAGGAGCGTCTGCTTTACACCCAGCGACCTGTCAGTCAGACATTGTCACTGGAGGCGAAATCGGCAGCAGGGCTATGCCTCTGCTTTTTGTGAGGGCACTCAGAGGTTAAAAAGGGGGCACTCAGTACCTTTAACACTCTTGCACAAGCCCACATTAAATAGTCCAGGCAAAGCAGGTAGGTCCCCCCCACCCCCCAATACACACATAAACAAACCTTCTGCGGATCACGGCAGAGGCTTGATACACCTAACATGACATGTATTATTTTCCTATATAAAAAGAGGAGATACAAAGTTTTGAGGACATTGAGTCCATGTGCTCAGTAAAACCTAATTGTCCAGATCTTAAATTAAGTTATATCCTATCACATTTTGTAAAAAAAACAGCTTCTAATCATTTATCCAGTATATGGAGTCTGCAGCACAAGGCAGAGGATCATTCCCTACAGCATGGGCCTTGTTAGGTCAGATCACTTAGGGCTACAGCCCTGAGTATTTTAGCCACAAAGCCAGTCCTCCTTCAAGCCCCAGGTAAACGTGACTTAGCACCCAGGTCTTTTCGGTAGCAGGATGCCAGTCCGTCACACTTGCAACATGGGTCATTTGGAGACGCTTGTCAGCCTAATAGCATGTCTGTCCAGAGTACTTGGAAGAAGCACATGGAGCATGAGGAGAACACAGACACGTATACAAAGAGAAGGGAAGAGAAGTCATCAGTATAAAATATATGCACAATATATGTATTTCTTTGTAAAGTGAAATTTTAAACTGGTGAAAATGTTTGTAAATGTTATTCTGAAATTGATTATTATAAGTGATTATTACATGTTGAGTCAGTCTGGACATTCTCCTAAGGGCCAAGAGGTTGTAAGACAGATACATACTTTTTCTTATTGTTCAAGCACAACTGACACAATGGATGAGTGAATATTCGAAGGCATAGATTTGGGGGTCTGGATCCCATATGGAGCCCAATTTGTGTAAGTGTTCTCCTGCGGTCCAAAAGGGTGTGGTTCGGTGAAGTGTGCGCTCTATAATTCCAAGGATGTGTGTCTTAAGGCGTTACAGAAGACGGATGGCTGTGAGATATTCTACGGGGCCCTAGAGCATCTCTGGGGTGAAATGTGTTTAACATCGTATCGCTTCCAGCTTTGAGTCGCCTGCTTTGAAAATGTAAACTATTTCAGGAATTGTCGATGTAGTCAAAAAATCTTCGAAATGTAAATCAGTGTGGTGTGTGAGGAGCTAGCAGGGTAGAGCCACTGTCTCGTTGGGAAGCCAGAGTCAGGTGATGGCAATTGTTGGTAAAAAATTCAGCTCACCTCTCTACTCGCCCCCCCCCCAACCCCCCCCGAGACGCCTTACCCCTTAAAAACCCGAACCAAGGTCTCAACAGAGACATGTAGCAAAAAAAAAGTGCCTTTTCAGAATTTCTTTTGTGTTTCCACTTTATTTATTTATTTGTTTTTTCGCTTGCTTCCTGCCATTTGGTGAGACGTTAATGCTTCTGCCTTCACTGCTAGTGTCAATCCCAGCTGTACCCCTTGCCTTTTACCTCTGAAAAAGAAAAATCTCTTCCCCAAATAAACTTGCCATTCACTGCCGAAGCCTAATGTCACATGGCCCTACTTTCTGCCCTTATCAAAGATGCTTTCGAGTGGCATTCAGCACTGTCTTAAAAACTCCCAAAGGTAGCATATGGTTCACGCTGAGCATTATGTAGCTAAAATGTTTATATGCATTCATATATGCAATCATACTGTTATATCCCGCTAGGGGAGATGGGGAAAAAAACACCTCAGCATTCTACAAAATATTCATAAACCATAAAATTGATGTTTTCCTCAGTTTCTGGCCAATTATCTTTAATAAAAAAGTTATCAGCCACTGAGATCCAGGCGGTCAGGAGAACAGATCCGAGTAATGGCACAGCTGAGAGGGATTCTCAATTAGAGCCTGATTGGTGGATGCCCGGGGGGCGGGCCTTTTTTTTCTGTATGCGACTGCATCAGTGCAGGAGAGTGGTTTGAAAATATTCGGTCAGTTGATGGACTTAGCTAGGAGAGATGCAGTGCTTCACTGAGAGGTTGGGGCACATGCAGGTCTCTGGTTTGCTACCTGTTTCCTATATAGTATACTGATCTAACTGTCCATTTTACTAGCAACCTATCCACAGATATTCAGGAAAATGTCTCATTAATCTCTAATTAGTAATAAAATCTGGGATGAAAAAAACGCATGGTTATTTTGTGTCTCATCCAGTTACCTGCTACCTGATGTGCTTTCGGCCCTTTTAACATTTTAACATTTGGGGGGGGGGGGGGGGGGGGGGGGGGGGGGGGGGGGGGGGGGGGGGGGGGGGGGGGGGGGGGGGGGGGGGGG
>JAODKN010000114.1:27845880-27868439 GCA_026774425.1 Petrocephalus zakoni
CCCCCCCCCCCCCCCCCCCCCCCCCCCCCCCCCCCCCCCCCCCCCCCCCCGGGGGCCGCGCCCCCCCCAGTATAGCAGCTAAGGACTGACCATTGTAACCTAAAGGCTGCTCATTTAAGTCATCATTCTGTTGTACCTTATTTGATGGTGTACTTACCCTGAATCGCTCTAGTAAAAGACACAGGAGTAAATGTAAGAGGAAAGGAATGGAAGTCAAGGAAGCAAACGTAACATCTAAAGAATACCTGATAACAACTTACAATTGGGCATAAATTACAATGAAGGTGAGGTGTGAAAGAGAGGTCCTAGCAAGCCAGCCCCTGGATCAGTGCAAGCGACCATGTTCAGTCAGACGCAGAGGCCCCCACACTCCTTTCTGAGAACAGTGAGAAGATGTGTGTGCATTTGAAAGATGGCCATTTTCCTGACTGGACCTTGGGGGAGAAGCAGATGTCTGCGGAATTGAGGCTTAGCTATAGGGTGATTTCTCCTGTCAGCCTGTCAATATGGGTTTATGTATATATGTATATGTTTTATGTATATAAAACATAAGTATTTATAAATATTCAATTTATGTATGCCTGTATGCCTACCTACAGAAATACCTTTGCTGGCCTATACCTCTCCATTTCCCCTGAAAGCTCTTCTTTCTAGGTTTTTAAAACAGTTTTTCCAAACTGTAACACCCTATTGCAGTAAGCACTATAAATACATATAAAATTAAACAGATGGCAAGCAGATGAAAATGTGGCTTACCAAAAACACCAGCAAACTGCGCAACAAACACCGAACAAAACATTCTGTTTACATTCCAGCTTTATTCAGCTCTCACTGCCCCGCCCACACGCCAGATCACTGACATCACATCTCGTCCTGATGCTTAGCCACTGATTGGACACACAGTGATGATGTCACAGGCGGCGCTGAAGCTAACCACACACATCAGAATCTCATGGCGCTCCCTGTTACTGAGTGCCGCATGGGAATTTCAATGTGGACATTTGTACAAGTTGTTAAACATCCGGCTTTCATTCACGAGCACAAGAAGTGCATCTGTTGATTTTGTACATGGCTTCAGATAGAGAAAACTGTGTGTTTCGTACACCCCTTACAAGAACCATCCCTTTGCATTTTATCAAAATTACTCACTTTGGTCTCCTTGCAAACAAGGCATATGCTGGACAGTACATTGTAAGTAAGATCTTTTAGATGCAATGCACACTTTAAACACAGTACATCAGTCAGAACGACACATATGAATATGTACTTCGATAAAAAATGAAAAAAAAAACCCTTTAAGAATATAAAATGCGTAACTTATTGTATCATACATATATATACTCTATAGGTAAGTGTTACCATAACAGTTCATATATGCAGTATAGATGGCTTAACAGGTTCTTAGTAAGCTAAGAAGGCAATCCTGTTGTCTAAAGAAAAACGCTCCTTAGGATGTGTATTATATTATACTCTACCTGCCGGATCGAAAGGAACTAAACAAATAATAGTAAAACAAGCAACCACCTTTTTTTTGAGAAAAAAAAAAACCCTAATGACGTCAAAATCTTTTTTTACAGGCCAGCAGATGGCGTATCGGCTAAAAACGCAGTCTTAAGGCACCAGGAGGTGCCCTGCTGTGGGGCCCTTGGACATGGCATGTACTCCAATAACATATGTAGACGAAAATCAATCAATGATAAACGTATACATGATTTCAAACAAAAGTGTCAGCTAAGCAGTTAGATAATAAGAGTAATCTTAAAAATAATGATAACTATGATAAAGTGGGAGCCGGACATTAGCACAGAAGAACGGAAGATTACATTTGGCCTGAAAATCCCCAAATACAACGTGTGTGCCATATGAGCAACACAAATGTGTATGAGTATGCCACGTGCTACTCATTTGTTTAGGAAATCTTTATTAGCATGCAGCATGCAGCCCTTTTGACCCATAAAAATACCTTTTCAGACTGGCAGTGAGATGGTCACCTAGCTTACTTGCTTACTGTTTTATTCGAACTGGTCCCAGAAATTGCAAACGTGCCAATGCACAGTGAAAGGAGCACTCCACATACAAGCTGGCCAGCTAGTGTCACCCTAAGGAGCCATACGCGTCTGGCCACTACAATCATCTGTCACTGAATCAAAGTCCACAGCCTGCATACCCTAACCTCTATTCTGGTTTCAATCTGCACAACAGTGGACCTACAAATGTTAAAGCTGCAACAATATTTACATCGAGATTCTTGTCCAGTTCACGACCAAATAAAATAAAATAAATAATGCAATGAAATAACCCATAATATAATACCCAATAACAACAATGTTTTATTATTATTGCCATTATTTTCACCATTTGGCTTTTATATATCCTCTTTTTTTACAGTGTATCTTAATAATATACAGGGGGGGTTGGGAAGAATGAGAGATTGTTCCGCTGGATGTGAAGAAGCAGGTTGTTTTCGTCTTCGCAGGGCCGATGTTCCTGTGAGGAAGGGTCTGCCTACCCAGGGGTGTTTTTCTTCTTTTTATTTGGGCTCTGACTAGGATCCTGTTTCACCTCTTGGTACTGCACCTGTTCAAACACACAGACACACCAGTCACGCTCAGGTGGAGGGAAGCCGGGGGCGGATCCCGGGACGGCTTGGGAATCTTCTGCCGCTCCCTCCAGCTGGGATGAGGAAGAGCGGCAGAACAGGGCTCTGGATAAACAAACGGGAGCCTGAGAGCGACACAGGAGTCCCGGGGAAGGGTCTTCCGGGAGCTTAACCCCTGGGAGGCTTCTCCCAAAAGCTGGGGTCACGACAAGGCCACTTGGATCCGCGTTTCTCGCATGTGGCAACCTTTCCAAGAAAATATCCACAGTTGTTTGGACAGAAGGTTCCAGTATAGTAGCCTCTATTACAGTCATTTGCCTTTGAGTCGCTTGGCTTGTACGTGGCCTATGCTGGACTAAGCTTTTAAAGTAACCACCAGTCCGTGCCAGATGACCATCTGGCTTACTATGACACATCCATACCATATTCATACATAATGCAATAAAGACCGGAATAATCACATCGGGATCTTCAGATGCCAATCGTTGCTCTCTTATGGCCGTATGCCGTTTCATCTCTGTCGTTTAGCACTGCGACAATAGACATAGTCAGAGGTTAAAACCAACAGAAACTTTGGCTGAAAAACAGTGACAAACACAAGGTTTGTTTTCATCATTTCTATCATCTACACTTCGAGATATCAGCTATGTGTTTCTGGTTTTCTGAAGGCATCGGCATTAGGATGTTGCAAGAGGCCCTGTACTCAGCCACTTTCCCTCATCATGGCCAGTGGACATAGGTGTGGTTTAGCTAGTTCCAGTTAAGTAAAAAGAGCCAGATCTAGTCATGCATGAGACCCACTCACAAAACCTCTGATTTCGATGACACACACTTGCGAGAGATATTCGGTTTTTGACCCAGCACCACTGTGGAGCTGGACTCTAATCATTAGGCCACCTAGTCAATACTTCCTAAAGCCAACTGAGCAGAAGAACCTCACAGATACCAGAAATGATCCGTTCTGTAAGAACCACAAATTCAGGTCAATATATAACATAGAACAGTGAAAACGTCAGTTACTCAGTCGACAAAGATACACATATCTGAGATGGATGCATATCCGGTAATTTTTCCTTAACAACATATTCTGCATCAAGGTCTTTCTCAGGTTATTTCTTTCAGGTACTGTATACATTAAACGGACTGAAGATCAGAAGGTCAGATGAAGAATAGTCAGGAACACCAAAACGTCCAGTGTGGACTGGAATAAAGCTGGTGTTCCTGTCCAAAGATGGCGTCATCAAGGCTGAGCGAGCTGCGATCCCTGGCTACAATATTCTGTGCTATTCTCCAAGGACGTGTGTTCTGTGGTCAGCTAACTCAGTGCTATTGTCTTTCAGCACGGCCCTGCCGAGGAAATGGTGGCGGTGTCGCTTTGCCTGGATTGAACTATCCTCAATCATCACTAGTTTCACTGGGATCCATTTTTTTTTACCAGCTGAAATTTGGAAATATATGGGCAGAAAACAACTGGAAATGATAAAGTAACTGGACCCCGCATTCCAGCAGATCTACCGTGCATCATGCACATTTCTGTCTAATACGTTGACAGTGTTTTTGTTCTGGAAGAGCCCTCCCCCCATCTCCTTATGAGCAGCAACTCAGACAAACATGTTAGTTTGTTAGTGAAACAGCAACAATCACTTCACTGTGGATAGAAGGAGAGGGAACCGGGCAACTCGTTTCAGCTGCTTTCCAGGATGGGACGTTATCAAAGTTCTGCAGCAGTCGCAAGCACGGCCGGAGAGGGTCGCCGATCAGAAACGGGTGATGGTGCTGTTTTCTTTTTTTTGGCCTTTTGGACTTTGCAGCCCTGCCAACTAAAACACACACCGGAGCGAGAAGACAGGAGACATTTTATACGGCCCCATCTGTGCACACAAACCGGCCTTGCAGATGTTCAGCTCCTCCGCGGCCCCCGGTACGACGGACAATAGGAGGACTTGCGTAACTGCACTGCAGGGTCAACCTGCAGATCCTCAGCCAAGAGGCCCGCGAGGCTGACGTCATTTCTCGGGCTGCAAATTAAAGTCTGATTAGAGAATACCGTAGTAAGCGATGAATACGGGCTTGGACATTTCATCGCTTGGAATCTGCAGAATGCTGATACGTGGCTGGATAATAAGACAGAGATTCCATGGCTGTCATTTTGCTCCAGCCGTGTGTCGGAATGACCAAGGCTCAGGAATCTGAGCTAATGAGGAATACAACTCCGATTCCTCTAATGAACCCCCCAAAAAAGAAGAAGCAAGGGATGCTCCTGAATTTGCACGCTCTCCGTATTTCCGATTCTGCCCGGTCGGCTAGGAAAAGCACTGACATGCCTTAATTAGGCGGGAAAGGCGCGTTTGTCGCGGCTCGTCGGCTACCCAGGTGTGGCGGGAAGCACCAGTTTCTCACGCTGTCAGACGGGCTAATTGACTTTCCGAGAGAAGCCGTTCCAGCTTTTGCTAGCTTCTTTGGCACTGGCGTGACGTTTCACGAAAACACGTTCCTTTTTCGGTGCATTTTTACCATTTTGGGTGGCATATTTGCAGGTGTATTTTTGACAGGACGAATAAACTGAACTACAGTACTTAAAACCTAACAATGAATATCGTTTATAAAGTGACTACTGGAATATGTACCATTTTGAGGGAAATTTCTAGTAGAAAGACTTGAAAACGTCCCTGGCGTTGCTAGAACCATAACTGACAGGTACCTTATACCAAAAGAGAAAGATATTCAGCTAATCTACAATGGGAAACCGCGCGATTAAAGGCATTCCTCCAAGGCTGCCGCACTCCCACTTTGTCAAGGCGTGACACCATCAGTGTCTGAAGGTCTCAAGAGCACTGCCTCGTGAGACGCTTCAGCATAATAGTACCGGTTAATGTTCCGGGTGTAGGAAAGCGCCTGTCTCAGGCTGGTGGGGCTCGTTGTCGATGTAAACGCAGTTAGAAAATGCGATGCATGTTCTCCGTAGGGAGAAGATATCAGTAGATATCAGAATAAAGCGAGAAAAGTTGGTTTGTATCTGAAAGATAAGGACCAATGAGAGATGGTTAATATTATTAATATACAGTAGTAATAAAAGTAGCTACATACAGTACTGTACTGCACCTCAAGCCACCGAACGTCCGAAGCCACGAAATGTTTCCATGAGCGTCATTAAATAGTGTGCGCGTTCGCTATTACAAACCATTGAGTTGAAAGCCTGAATTTTTAATATAATAGGCTTTATGGCAGTTTGTTCGTTGTCTGTAAGTCTAACCCCGGGGACAGTCAGCACAGAACAATCCAAATGTGAATAATGGTGAGGACAAAGGTACTGAGCCCGGTAACCGTGGTGTTCTGCAAACCTCTACCGGGCCGCAAGGTACAAAGACACTTCGCTGCGTTCTGCTCCATACTCCCCCCGCCCCCCCATCATAAGTGGCCATGTGTCATTGGCTACCAACAGTCAGTGAAGGGGCGCTGACTTCAGCTCTCATTGTCCCGCCCAAACCCAGATCACTGACATCTCGTCCTGATGCTTAGCCACTGATTGGACACACAATGATGATGTCACAGGCGGCACTGAAGCTTTTCCACCCACAATGCCGCTCAGTGTAACTCAACAGGGCCACCTGGAATCCTGATGCGGTACCTGGGGGGTTTGCAAAGCTGGAGAATCTGGGGTTTGCGAGGCTGGACAATCTGGGGTTTGCGAGGCTGGACAATCTGGGGTTTGTGAGATTGGACAATTTGGGGTTTGCGAGGCTGGACAATCTGGGATTTGTGAGATTGGACAGTCTGGAATTTGTGAGACTGGACAGTCTGGAATTTGTGAGACTGGACAATCTGGGGTTTGCGAGGCTGGAAAATTTGGGGTTTGTGAGATTGGACAATCTGGGGTTTGCAAGGCTGGACAATCTGGGGTTTACAAGGCTGGACAATCTGGGGTTTACAAGGCTGGACAATCTGGGGTTTGCGAGGCTGGACAATCTGGGGTTTATGAGACTGGATAATCAAGACCCAAAAACTGGAGGCTGTCTGTGATTAGGAACACTAGTGACTAAGCCATTGCTCAGTGACTGACCTGGATCCTGTGTTAACTATTGAGGAAGAGGCAACCAGGTGAAACAGGTATACCTGTGTGCCTCTGCTCCTGTAGTCTAAAAACAGGCCCTTAGAGCGTGACCGTGGCAGGAATGTGCATGTGATTAAGAGTGACTCCCTGTGATGGACTAGCATGTCATGGATGAATGTAAGACCTGCAGTTGAAGTTCAAGGGAGCCGGCAATGTGTATAATCGGTTTTGATGCACAGAGAGAACATCCATGTCCTGCTGATAAGTGGAGTGGGCTGCCCCAAGGTGGACCTACCACTTGAACGTCAGATGGAACCCGGGAGAGGAAGTCCAGCAACTCATTGTTGTCGATGGTATAGGGGTCACGTAGCTTCCTCGTGAACTTGTTAACACCTGCGGGGCAGCAGAGAGCCGGGTTAGGATTGGGGCGGTGCTCCGAGGAGTCTGTCAGCAGTCCCAATCACTCTTTAGCAGCTGCATATGCACGGTGGAGATTGGGTCAGGTACCCTGGTCACCTCTCCCAGCCCAACATAAAATTAAACATTCATAGCTGCCATTTATGTATGAATGTGCGCCCTGTGATGGACCGGCACCCCATTCGTGGTGTCCATGTTTCCTGGGACAGGATCCAGGGAACTTGGAATAGACATGGGCGTGAACCGGCAACCTTCCGATTGCAGGCACTGAGCTTAACCTGCTGAGCACTCTGATGATGAAGCAGCCCATCCATCCATCCATTTCCCGTAACCACTTATCCTGTTCAGGGTCGTGTGGGGGTCCAGAGCCTATCCTGCTACAGGTGCAAGGCAGGGAACAGCCCAGGATGGCGCGCCAGCCCATCACAGGGCACAGTCACACATGCACAACTATGGGCAATTTGGTAAGTCCAATTAGTATGATGCAGCCATCCAGACTAAATAAACACAGAATAGATATTCAGGGACATGCGCAGAGGTTAGGGTTCAGAACTTGAGGGTGGTGTATGTGGTTCCAGATGTGGATCAGGAGGCAGCCCTGCTTCTCGGTGTGATGGGGGAATCAGAGGGACGCGTCAGGCAGCCCCCCGCCGTACTTACCCCAGGCCAGCACGATGTACCGCAGAGGAATGAAGTAGACCAGCATGGTGGCCAGGCTCAGCACCACGATGGCGAGGCAACTCAGGAAAGGAACCGTCCAGTTAAAGGTGCTGCGGGAGGCGGTGCAAAGGGAACGGACCACATTTCACGTGCATCTCACTCTTGCACAGATTCACATAATACTATGGTCAATATCCTTATATATAACTATAAACAGCGATTTGGCGATTAAGTACAGGATGTACCGGATAGACGGCCTTGCTGAAATCGCTGTGAAGGCCTCTATCACTGTCCCCTTCCGCTGCCTCACTGATACACGTCACTGTTATTTTCTTATCTATTCTAATTGTCTTTTGTTGCTCAAACAAACGTTAAATACAGGTTTACAGCAGGGATTGAATAGCTACACCCTTCCGGCAACAAAAATAACAAAGAAAAAAATGTATTTTCAGCAATGTGTCGTGCATATTACAACGCTTGGAATCTGTAGCTTATTGACTTAATCACGTACATGAAGACACTGTCCTACACAGATATCCTGAGATGTACCCATCAGAATTACCAGCTGCAGTTTTTATATAAACGAGGTGTAAGGGACAGAAGTGTGGCTGCTGGGAATGCCCCGGGGGCTTCTGGGAACTCACTTCTTTATCCGCTCCCCGTAGGATGCCACCTCGTCCAGCGCGTTCTGCACGCTGATGAACACGTCCTGGATGGCGTACAGCTTGTCCATGAAGCCCTTCCTTTCTGAGTCCTGCACACGCACACGGCAACTTGACTCGCCTTCGCGGCCCTGAAGCACGCCATTCGTGCGATGCTGTGCTTAATTACCATTGTTATTTTTGACAGCTGAATATTTATAATGTTCTTAGGAATAATATGAAGGCGCTGGTGATAAATCAAAGCAAGACAAGAAAAAGGACGTCTGACGTTTACAAGCCCTATAATGTGTAACATTTTGAAATGCTGATTCATTTAATACATATAGATATATAAATATATATATATATATGTGTGTGTGTGTGTGTGTGTGTATATATATATATATATATATATTCATTAATTTAAATAAAGCATTTTTACAGAAGGAAAATACATGAAGTAATTTTGTAGAAGGGGCAAAGGGCTTTATAGTGGATTTCCCAAAGGGTATTTTCCAATTTTCCAGTAAAAGGCAAATGTAAAATTATACACTAACGGGAAAATGCATATACATATATATGTATGTTCTACATATTGTGAATCATTCATTATGGCAAAAGGCACCACCGCTAGCTTCAAAAGGCATTTCAGAAAGCGTATGGAGTAACAGAGAAAAAGAAAAGACAGAAATGAGTGGGTACCAAATCAAATCAGCCACGAAACGGGAATGCCCGGGACGGAGGGAGCGCGGCCTGGGGCCGATTTTCCCCAGACCTCAAGATGGGGGGGCGGCGGTCAGCCGAGGGGGGCGCTGTTCCAGCTGTCCATGTAACCAAAGGTGGCAGCCGAAGGCCACGCGGAAGGTAAGGCACAGATGAGGGTTTCACACAGTGATACATGCAGGGACGCCTCTCACACCCTTCAGTGTCACGCGCTTATCGCCCTCGCTGCTGCTCTCAGCCACCCTGACAAGCCCGATGCCTCACAAGCAGTACTGCAGCTCAGCTGCTGTTCCTCTTAAAGGTCTCTTTTAAAAAGTAACAAGGGGAGCTTCATACAGGGGCCCGGAATGGTAACAGGACGCGTTTTAAACGTGACTGACGGCACCGCAGCGCTGTCGCCACTGACCTGCGCGATGGGTCTCAAACTAAAAGCAGGCCGCACCCGGCTGGAGGGGGCCGAGGAAAACTCCCCCTTGATGTTCAGAGAATACTAAATTACATGCATGTGGGGTGGGTGTGGGCAGATTTAATGCAGGAGACCCCCCTTCCAAAATATATACATGGCCACAAATATAAGGTTTCTCTTTGCCGTACAGCTTCCCAGAATGCCAGCAGACGGAAAATCTCACGGTCGGCAGCGGGCTCTCGGCACGTCCGCGTACGTCTGTCCCTAACGGCAGCAGACAGCAAGCTGGGATAAACGGGCAGCGCCGGCTATGGGCGCAGGACGCCATAGCAGTTAAACTCTTTTTTTTTACACCGCGCCCCCTAAGTACAAGAATAGAGAGCTTGACACGGGCCCATCAGTAAAAGTGACCTATAAAAGTGAGGAATGCCTCTTCGGAAAACCGGGCTGAGGACGCGGCCCTGCTAAACTCGGAGTCCCCTCCCACCCCTGCGCCCCTCGCCGCGCCCCTGTGGAACACACATGAAAAATGAAGCGCCGTGCTGCCAAGAAGGGCCACATGGCCCCACGCCACACAAGACAAACAGAAGTAATTAGACAACGTCCCGCACTTATTTCCCCCCCTTTTCTTTCTTCCTGCGGCTCCATCTGTTTCGCGTTACCCGTCAAAATAAAACGGCGTCTACGAGAGGCCTATTGTTCTCAGGGGGGGGGCCGGGCCCGGGAACGGCCCGGGGGGAGAGCAGCCCGAGCGGCGGGCCGGGCGGTGATGGGGGGTCAGCGGTCATCGGAATCCAAACCTTCGCCACATGCCCGCCAGACCTGGGCTGACTCGCGCTGAAACCCTGTGTGTTCGGGAGGCGGGGGGAGGTATGGCCACAGCGACACCACAAAAGGCTTAACTGGACTCTTAAAAAGTGGCATTTACTAAATCAATACATTCTACAAGGACATTTGTTCTGATGTATGCTCATTATTCAGTCACTACGCTTTCGGTGCTCGGGATATTGCAGTAGGCATGTACATAACCACATGTAAATTAATACAAAAAAAAACACAGAGAATCTAATCAAATTAGTAGTTACGTCCGGATATGCCGAATTACGATCATGTAGCCAAAAGGTAAAACACGCATGGATAAGTGGCATTAAAGTCCGCATTTACCACCCCCTGTGCTCGCAGCGTGGCTCTCTTATTACCGCCAGCGGTACCCGTGCATGCAATGCAACAAGCCCGGGCAGATTGCGCAGCTGGCCCGCAGCTCCGGCCCATTTGCACATCGGCATGATACCGGAATGTATGCATCAGTGAGTCCAGCCGCCTCATCCAGCCTAGCACTGAGTGGGTGTGAGAAATGGAGGGGGGCTTTAATTTCACATCGCGTGGGCAGGAGGGGAACCGCGCCCCCCCACACCCCCGTCTGACTCCGCAGAAGGTAATCCAGAGTCGAGCCTGGTGACGTCAGAGAAAGGTTCCACCGATTTGGCTAACTGGCTGGCTCGTCTAAGTGTGACCAGAGCTCCACACCACCTAGGTGTTTGACCTCGTTCTCCCAGCATGTCCATATCTCGTTATTTTCTGGAGATTTCTCCTAACCTGCTGTGGCAGACAGTCAAGCACATATTTATAGCAGCTCGGGGTTCATGGAGAACGAGGACTGTTGCCAGGGTTCCATACATCCATCCGCTTTCCGGACCGTATATCCAGTAGGAGGTAGAGGTAAGCATGGGCCTGTCCAAGGAAGCATAAAGGTGGAAAAGACCCTAGACAGAACACCTGGGAGTATAGAAAAATATATATACGTATCACCTAGACCCACAACCAGAAGTTTATTATCACAATTGTGTCCAAAGATAAATCACACCCTTAAAGTGTGCAGCCACGCCAGTGTGCGCTTAAGCCATTACCCACAGCCCTCGAGAGCCCGAGTTAGACTGCTGAATCGGTTACAGTCCCCGTGGGTCATCATGACAGCGCGATACAACATAAAGGGTCATTCCGACTGTGGGAAAGCCGCTTGTACGGGGAACAGTTATGATGGAGCATTAGAGTGACCGTGCTGTGAGATCTGCAACTGTCTAGGCCCTCATTCTTCACAATTACACCCCACCCTCGATGCACGGGCGTGCAGCTACCAGAACTAATCATGCCAAAATGTGTAGAAATTCAGTACATCATTATAGTCTTTCAAAAGCTATATCTGAGTGATGCAGTTATGTCAGTCTGTGTTCCTGAGCTTTACAGCGCATCCTCATTATTAAATTCCTGGTGTTTAACAGACCATTGTTCAGATTCAGTACATACCCGCATTTGATGTACGCCCCCTATTCAGTCCCGGCAGACAGTCCTATTAAGAGGCAGGGGCCGCTAGAGTCTCGTCCGAAAGATTATTAACATCAATTTCTTTTAGACCCTAATATCGCCGCCCGCCATTATAATACCTACAACAGATACAGATTTCATCAGGGTAGAAAGATTAATTACACTATTCAGCATGGTGTAGCAGTAATTTGGAAGCGGCGTTCGGCATGCCGAGTCTGCCAAGATCTAAGGAGGTTTGGATTTGCAAATTAAAATGGACATTTTGAACTCGTCCTAATGATCTTGCTATATTACCGCTCAGGCCAGAGAAGATCAAGTTATGACAGCAGGATGATGCTGTAGAATGAAGGAGCGGTTATATTTGGACGTGAATGTCAATCCGACACAGAATCAGACCAGCAAAGGAATGATGTTACTCTTGCAGTAATACTGTATGGTTATCAGCTTTGGTGCCGATTTCAGTCCATTATGTTATTCATGATACGTCTGTGGAGAGTTGCAATTCTTAGAGGATGCTTTAGTCTATAAGATGCCAACATGACCATTGATCTGACTGTGACCATTCACCTAAGCGTGACCAGTGACCCAACCATGACCGAAACTGAAAACAACTAGGAGTGAATCATACCAGTCTTTGACCCTGGCGTGTCACTGCAAGGCAATATGTAATGATGCAATTAAGGAAGTGAATTGTGACTAAAAGCATGAGTGCGGGGCTCCAAAATGCCCCTTTCGTGAATTATACAGCCATGTAACTGTAATCATATAAGCTAGGAAATAACTAGACAAAAAAACATTTTAAATATATAGTTGCTCTGATATGACGGCTTTAGCAAATTTACAGCATCATAAGTTTGAACAAAGTAAACCCCTCACAAAAGGAATCTCGGATCAGACTGGACATCACGAACCAGCCAATGTAACACACTCACTCCGGCATTTAATGATTCCTTGACGACTGCCCCAATCCTGCTCAGTTTACCTAGCAGCTAAATTTTCCCAGAAAGTTCACAAGCCTCCTTAACCACAGTCCTTGACTGAATCAAAGGGGCAAGACAATATGAGGGAGTTTTATTAAGATTAAAAACCAGAAGAGGTGGTGAGAACTTTAGAGCAGCCAAAGGTAGCGCTGCCTGCATGTCCTCTGGCCACAAGCACATAAAAGCAGAAGATGCTTCATCTCTCATTTTGATAAATGATTTATTTTGTGAGTAACATGTTTTGGGAGTTCAGGGTGTACATATTTCCTCCCTCTCTTCCCTTTCTTCCGTAACCACATCTTACGAAACCACATGTATATGTTTGTTTGACCTAACAGGGGAATGTCCTGGACACACTCACTCGATGCCCCAGGCTGAGGAGCTCGAACCTGGGCAAACGGAATGGAGCAGCGGCCGGGAGCGGCTAGCGGGGCCTGGCGGGGACTTGCCACCCCAATCTCACCGGAGCAATCCTCCTTGACCGAAGCCGTCGCAGAGAACACACCAGTCCGAGGGCAAATGTACAAATACATAAGCAGAAATAGTCGGGGGGGGACCTATTTCCAGCCCGACCTCACTGGCGGCCGCAGCCTGCGAACAACAGCTGGGGGTGTCTCTGTCCTCCTAACGGGGACTCGGATGGGAGGCTGGCACCCCGCCCCCCACGGCCCCCCGAGGTTCCCAATTCGTCGGTGCTCCATCAGCCTCAAGGTCGGCTGAGGCCCCCGCCTCCCCCCCTGCCAGCCAGTGCGACCTCGCCGGCGCGAGACTCGGCCGACCCCAGCACTGTCCCCGCCCCGCCTCTCCTCCTCGCGTCCTCGCGGGCTCCCTGAATGCCCGTGCTGATGAATGGGGCCCAATTATTTTCATCCTTCGCTGTCCCGGATTCACGACGGCGCTCTCCATCTTGCAAAAACAAGGTTGTCAGAACAACGTGGCGCCACTCTGAGGCCGGCAGTGCCGGCCATCCTTCTGTGGCACCCGCAGCAAGCTGCACGGGTCAGGATCCTCAGACAGGGGCAACACATCACACAGGGCCTCAGTCTGCTAACCTTGCCAATCAGCCCAGATAGGACAACAATTACACCTCCAACCATTTAAGACATATATTCAACGAGTGTGACCTATAAATCATAATGGGCAGGTTATTAGGCCTTTTCTGGATCAGACTCAAAATGCATTTTTAAAAATACAATATACATTACTTGTCAGGAACAGCCGTATTAAATATGACTTATTTACACATAAATTATTAATAGAGAAATACATATTATCTTGTTTAAGAATAATTTCCCAGGACATTTCCATACACTGCCCGCCTCAGTGTTCTGTAAAGTGTTTAAGTTAATTTAAGTTCAGTCATATACCTGCCCTGCTGCTTGAGCTCTACTAACCAGACACAGATAACCAGGCCTCTTAGTAGTGTCACAGTTTTAGAGCAAACTTAGCTGCAGCATAGTTGGCTCTAGTACAGAGATGATACTGAAGGCCCGGATGATCGGGGCTGGGTGTGTAACATTACGGCTCCACCCCAGCCCTGCAGGGTGCTATATCTCCATTCCCAGGGTTGGGCAGCCTTGGGTTACAGGCGATGCTCAGAGCTTCAAACAGCATGACAGTAACAGTCCCATACCCCCCCAGCACACTACTCCCAGGTCACATATCAGAAATACAGCGCCGATACAGCGCCTTCAAAAGTTCGAAGGAATTTTGAACGAGACACTAAAAGTGAGTTTCTGAAGGAACGGAAACAATCCCAATCAGCAAACCTCTGTGAACTCCGATGCCTTCTGACTCAAAACCAGAAATGTCAAACCTCCCTCAGAAACAGAAAAAGAACTCACTCACACGGAGCTGTGGGTTTTGACCTCAGAATTCAATCTGCCACAGACGTCAACAAGTGCACAGTGGAGCCCTTTCTTCTAGACGAGTCGTGCCCGTGAACTCACCACGGTGGGGGAACAATGCTCGCTGACATCTGACGTTCCGTCCATTCCCGGTCTGAGCTTTCTCGGTACATCATCTCGGCCTAAAGACGACCCATTCAGTAAAGTAAAGGTGTAATTGCTTTGTACGCCGCATAGATGTCTCCACAACCTCTGATCTTCACTAAAAGCAAGTGTTGTTCCTTTATAGTGGCTGCCTAGAGGGCCAGTAGGGGGCACGTGTTCACATTCTCTCAGATATGATAAGGCTGTCAGGAAGTTCTAATGTTTTTCAATGCTCCAGCAAAAAAAAATGCATAAGGATCAAGCATACAACTTCAAGTATCTTTGGGGAATACGAACAATATGACCCACCTGAATATTTTTATGTAAACAATAAAGCTTTTTCTGAAAAGAGGCGAGGTCTTTGTTCTTTATACTTTTTTTTCATTGCTTTTTTTAATGCAGTTCATATGAAAGTCAAAGCATCCTTCACCTTGTGAAACTCCGCTCTTCAGAGAAAAGCACAAAGATCTCGAGGCAACACAAACTTTTTTTATTACTATTATTTTTGTTCTTTTCAAAGGGGTAAAAAAAATAAAAAATCTCACTGCCCGCGGCCATGCGTGGCAAATTGCAAGATTAATAGCCCACAAACAAGTTTGCAGTCACACAAATTTTAAAGCTTTAAAATAACCCTGTTTAGTGTGGTTACACTGTAAGATGGCACTATCGAGGAAATCAGTCATACAAATATCCCCCCCCCCAATGTTATCTACACATAAGCCCCACTGTAATTTCAGAGCTGACTATATTGGTCACGACTTAGGGTCCACTTCTGCATTTTTTTTTTGGAGTAAAAAGGTAAATCCGTTTTCTACTTCCCTCTATTTCTGCACAATGAACCAGAGCTGACATAGAAGAGCTGTTTTTCATTTTCTTTCTTTCTTTTTTACTTTTCTGTGGTGTTCTTTCGGGTCTTGTAACCTCCCAGGCACTATAGCTATGAGCTAATACTCACAATCTGCTGACATATCTAACCGCCTCTTGTTATCAGCCAGCTACAACTGCTTTGTCAGTCCATAAGACCCCCCCCTTACACGCACAAACACAATAACGTTTTTTTTTCCGCTGCAGATTGCATCGCGTGTACCTGCCTGAATCCTGATATAAAAAATGCAAACCCACGCCACTCAAACGGTATAAACGGTTAAAAAAATAAATAGATGAAATAAGTCAGACTGATACCCAACACTGGCACCACATGGTGACACCCTCGGTCCATTTGTGTTGGGTTTTACATGCTGCTTATCAGTCTTGTCTGCGTATCTGGTTTTATGGACAATGCATCAGAAACGCCCAGTGTGCTGACAGATGGCTGCCTGAAGTTGGATGAACCACACAAAAGCCACACCTGTGCATAGCAGAGCGATATTCATTCACTGTTTCCATTCATTAATATTTCCTTGGCGCCCCTTTGGGCATTGATGCTGTCAGTACAGCCACCGCAGGTACTCAAAAGCGGCTGTCTGGCTGTCTGCGGATCCGTGCCATGACTGCGGCGTCCAGCCCGGGTCATCACATACTCGTGATGCCGCAGCTGGCCGGCGCTGACTCGGGGCAGACGCCAAGGGCGGTTTGTGGCCACCGTCTGGCAGTTTCTCTCCATGTGACTCTTTTGTAAAGCAAAGCTATTTCTCCGCCTTCCTTTAGTGCCTCGTTGGAAGACAGTAACAAACAGTATGTTGCTTCTCCTATCAGACCTTCAGCTTGCCTTCCGCTTAATGACAATACTGGTGATTAGACACCCTAGGGAAATGTCAGAATTTCAAAATGCTTCAACTCTGACCCAGAAGTTGCATTGGGAAAGGTGATTGAAAGCTGATTGCTTTTGCTCTCAACTTCATAGGCATTGCCAGTGTAATGTGACGGCATCCATATCCGTCTAGGGGAATCCTGTCTAACCGAATCTGCTCGGCGGTAACAGGCCACCCCACATCCCGGCACACAGACATATTCACCGGCTCATTGTTTTACTCTCATACAGACGTCACAAGCTTGACTGAACAGCAAAGGGGTATCATCTGGGAGCAGCCAGGCATCGTGCTGCCTGTCTCCTCGGCCAATCGGAGAATGTGACAGCCAGGCCTGGCCTCGTAGGGGGGGGGTGCCAGCCGCGTCGCATTAATGACACACTCATTAAAATTTGGTTAACACCATAACACTGAAGACTACAGCTTATGAACCCCAGCGGGTGAGAACAGGTGTTCCTCTCCCGTTGTTTGGAAATTGCTGGGGGGGGGGGGGGTTTTATGGGACACTGCGCTGTAGAACGCAACCCTAACGTGACTGCATTGGTGGCGGAGTGACTGGGAGGCCTTGTCGTGGCACGCCACGCTAGCACTAACGTAGGTGAAAGCTTAGCAGCAAGCCAGGTGGCCTGCACAGCGGGGGGGGGGGAGGGGGGGTCTCTATGTAGCTTCCGCTAGTGGAAACATGGTAGAAGAAGACAATGACACTTTAGCGTTTAGGACTTCTTGGACACTGAACGGTAAAAAAAAACGCAGACATATCACACACGGCGCAGTCTACTCACTCCGAGAAGCCAAGATTCCAGCTCCCTTGAGTAAAAGTGTCCGCTGTATGTGCAAACATGCTTGTTTAGTCAATTAATTGAACAGCATGTTACTGGTGCAAAATAATTACTATGCTCATATACAGCGAGCGCTCATTATACTCATTGCAGTTGGGATGCATTTCATGCAAATGGAACCGATGTCAGGTGTGTCCTTACTGAGTCACATTTGTCCTGAAAAACGGGGGAAAGTGCCGCGTTACTGCATCTAAGTATAAAAAAGGATAACGTGTAATAAAAGCCAAAGCTGGGAATTACGTGTGAACAGTAAGGAGCTACGCACTCTGGGGAGGGGGCCAGTAAACCCTCACCACCCCCCCGGGTAATCGACAGGCCTTAACGGAGGAGTCATCAGCATCAATTAGGGCCGACTTTCGCTGAGGCAGAGTGACGAGGAGAGGGCAGCGTTTCACAGCCGCCCACAAATCCACTAAATGGAAACACGCGTCAAGGCTCAGGACAGGACCCCGGTGGGGGGCCCAACCGGGGTGGGGGCACATTGAATGGGAAACAGGTGCTGGGGGCTCACGATACGTAATGCCCCGTTTATCCCAGGGGGCAAAGGTTATCCAGCTAATGGCAGCCTTATGGGTGGGTTGATAGTGAAGGGGGGGGGGGCACCAGCTAGGGTTAAACATCTGGGATGGATCACATGGTCTGCCAACACATGCTTCAGGTGCGATTCAAATGAAGTAGTGGCACATTTACTGATCTTGTGTGAGTGTGTTTTATTTTACTTTCATCCCATAAAAGGCTTGCCACTGACCGAGCCTTAATGCTCTACTGGTGGAGCAAAACGCGGACACGGAACTGATAGTGGGGGGGTATGGGGGGGGCAGGGGGTTCACAGGGCAACGGCAAGTAAATGGAGGAGACAAATTTGTTCACTCCCCTGATCTGCACTCAATGTGCACTTAGCTGAAACACGGGGCGGGGTGCGGAATTGGGGCAGGGTCACTGGAAGGAAGCGAAAAAGAGGGACACCGCCGGTCCGTGGCTGACAGTGAAGATCTAACACCGGAGCGCGAGCGGCGGATCAAAAGCTACATAATTGGAGCCAGTATATTACAGTATTTACGGTCCCCCTGCTTATTTCTAACAATAACAGACTTTTATATGGAGTGATAATTCCCAGGCCGATTTTGACCACGGAGTGCTGAGACGGCTTCTCCACTCCCAACTCTAAGGCATGGACTCATTACAATTATCACGGCTACCATCTGAATTTCTGAAGCAGGTTTTTATTTTAAAAGAAAAACACATTTGCAATTACCTCAATTTCAGCGCCAGTCTGAAGTGCAGGTCCATTCGTAATTACGTCAATTACGCGTGAGTTTAAGCAGAAGTGCATTCGTTGCTGTCGCTCTCATTTGGAATGTAAAACGTGAGTGCGTTCACCATTATCTCACACTTTTCCCTTGCCAGTGTTAAGCTGAAGTGCAGCAGTGGTTCCCAGGAGCTTACACCCCTTGCCAGCTCGTGCAAAGTGGACATGCTAATGTTTAGCGACAGAGGAGGCTTATGGAGAAGTTTAAACCAGCGAGCCCCATAGTTGCCATTTTGAGAGGCTGACTGTCATCTCGTGAGGATGGCGGCCAGCCAACACGTCCGTAAGAAGGGCTTTTGGCTTCACTCGCAATGTTGATTGCTGGAAGGATGGAGTAACTCTGCCTGCCTTCCAGGGCCGTTATGGGAGAAGGAAATCTTGAAGTGCCACCAAGTGGTCTAAACACGACCATCGAGCGAGTAATGAGGGAGCGTTACCTTATCATCTTTGTCAAAGTCCTCGTCTTCGTCCCCAAGCATGTCCTCCATCTCTTGCTGCTGGTGGTTATGCAGAACAAAATCAGGAAGGAGAAAATAAATGAGATCAACTGAGGAATAACAGATGGCGGACGAACAAGTGTGGTCCTCAAATGCTGCTTCCCAGCACCTGGCCCATAGCCTGTCTACTGGCCTGCTTCATCAGCAGCTCGGACACAGTAAGGCGAGGGCCCGGGCTCACTGACAACAAGTCTGAGTGGTGTCGAAAAACATTGTTCCGTATGCAGTGGGCGCCATTATGGATTTGAAAACACTACACCTTGGACTGGTGAAGAAGGCTAGAGCCATCGCCATGGACACTACACATCCAAACCATTATCTGTTTGCACCATTGCCATTTGGCGAGTAGTACAGTCCAATCAGATCCCAGACCACAGAATGAGAAACCGGCCACCTCCCCTCCCCTCTCTGCAAACTGACCAAGATCTCACTTCTTGGGAGATACTGTAAATACCGTAAGTGGTACATACAGCTGCAAATAGCACAACTCAAAACACAACTTATTCCACTGCAAATTTATTAAATCCCCTGCTTCCTATATGTCTATTCTCATATCTCCATTTTGTAACCTATAATTAAATTTGAACCATTTTTACAAGTTTTTTGGGAAGGCTGCAAAAGCAAGAGATGCCAATGAAATTTCATCGTAAGTATGACGACAGGAATGTTTCCTTATCTTATCTTACCTAACATGACAGCTACATCCCTAAGCTGAGAAAACTTCCTCCCTAATTTATCTGTAAGCAATGTTAATTTCAATAGAAATAAAAGTTAAAACAAACCTAATGCTTATATAGAAATATTTCTACATTCATGCCCGTCACGGTTTGCTTTATCAGTTAATTATGTATTCATAGTATAAGTAATTATTTAATGAGCTGGAATCTCCAATCATTTCCACATCCTGTGTTTTTCCTTATCGCTGGTTCTCTCCTCAAACCACGGGTTTTGTAAACATTGCTACTCACCTTAAATTGGTGGAATGCGAATAGTTTTGATTAGTGAGTAATTAGTAATTATGGTAACACTTTACTTAAGGTCATGTTTTTTAGTAATTTATAAACACATTCATAAACAAATAATAATGCATTCATAAAGCATTATAAATGTGGCTATAAATATTTTTCAAAAGGCGTAACACATTATAGCCATGTGTATTATGCATTAGGAATGCTCTCATCTATAATGCAGTAAAGGTACCTTCGTAATGCACTATAATGGCCTGATATAAGCATTAAGGATCCTTTTACTGCATTATAAGGGTATCTATGGTGCATTATAGATGAGAAGTTCATAGCATTCAAAATGCATAATACAGATAACTACAATGTGTTATGTCTTTTTTACAAATAGTTATAGCCGTGTTTATAATACTTTATGATACTTTATGTTACAATGAATTATAAGAGCAGTTATTAGGCTTTCCGAATATGGGCTTCATAAAAAGTGTTACCGTAATGACACTATAAAGGCACACCTCCACAGAAGACTGGGTATCGCAGATCATTTGTTGGCCCTCCACTGTCATCCACGGTCAATGAGTATTCAAAAACACACTACACAGCTCAACTAAACTCAAGAGTGACACATCACACGGCTATTCTTTGCCTGCAGTCGCCTTTATAATCCGCTATCCGTAAAGTTAGCCCTCACTGAAAGTCTTCACCCCGTAAACAATAGAGCAGGCAGTCTGTGCTTTAGTGCACTTCCCCTGATGACTGTCATAAGCCTCTTATGTTAATGCCGCTTCTGCCAAACAGCTGTGTGCTTCGGGTAAACAAGCGCGGGCAGCACCAGCGCGCAGCTCGATCAATAACTGCGCAGGGTTCAGCCACAGTTGAGCCGCGCGGGCTGGTCACCGGGCCACAGCGCTGCGGGCCTACACCAGCGTCCTACATTAACCGGCCCGTGTCCCTCCCAGTGGGTGTGGGCGGCAGGACAGGAACCGTGCCAGCCCCAAGAATATCAATTAAAAGTGCAAACAGAGGGACACAGCAGAAACGAGGGCGATAATGTTGTTAACGACGTTACCTACCACAGGGGACACTTGCTATAGAAGGCGTATGAAGAAGACAGAGTGTGACCGTGGTTTTGGCTTTGTTTCAGCTATTAATGTTACTCTACCCTTGGCGTGATGTTTGACATTGAAGGAGGAGGTCGGTAAAGTTTGTTATGGAAAAACGTGCTCTAGAGGACTGCAAAAACATCCACCAGATACAGGTACTGTAGGATTGGGGGGGGGGGATTTTTCTGACACTACTGCGATGTAAATGGATCCACCAATAGCCATTCTGCTCTCCCATCGATCCCGATCACTCGCCGTCTTTCCTTCCGTCGCAAAGTGAAGACTCACTCTATACTCTTAACAGCTGATTAGAGGTACGTGGGGGGACTTATCCCCAGACATCACCCCTCCCCCCAGAAAGACCCACGCCCTCCCCGTCGCTCTCATTTCTGTTGACGTCATTTAAAGAGACTTCTTCCTTAAAAGCTCCTTTCCAGAATCTAAGTGTTCGAAACCTCATGGGTGTGTGCAGAATAAATAAGCACTGGCCGGGTTGGGTTATCAAGTTCCCATGAGGTTCAAGTTTACATGATCACCGTGTAAACAATAACTATGCAAACTTTATATTTAGCTAAAGTGGCTATTCTGCAAGGTGAGCGGCTGGGCAGCTACCTGGCAAGATCTAAAACCCCTTAATACCTCATTTTCTCTGACACGGGGTGATAATTGGCACTTGATTATTCTGATTTTCCGTAATCAGTGTGTTAAGATGCTCTATCTGGGATCTTAGCCCTGGACTCCAGCATGACAGACTCTGCGGGAGTTCAAACCGAAGGCATCCAAGTCCAAGATGAAAAGGATTTTTTTTTTTTTATTGGAGAAAAATAGAACCTCTGAAGCGCTCCAGCTGCTTTGGGCCCAGACCTCTCTCTCCTACGCAGCATGCGGACTGGAGACCCGGAGCTCGAGTTTAAGATAGGGCTCCGCCAGCACCCCAGAAGTATACGAGCAAGCAGCTGGCAGCAGGTGGCGCCGTGATTAAGAAGAAAACAAAAAGGGAGGGTTTTAACTTTGAGGGATGCTCTTACCCTTAATGACATGTCCCTGACTTTACAAAAAAGAATATCATTTGCCACACTTGCCGGATATAATTAAAATTTAAGAAACACACATGATAATAGTGTAATATAAATAAGAGTGTTATACCTGTGTATAAGGCAGTGCTACATTTACAGTATGTTTCTCCTCCATAAACCATCCATAAACAAAGGGTATGACTCATATCAATTGTCATATCCATCAAAAGCAAGTGCCAGTTATTTATAATAAACATTTTGTTTGATCCACTAAGTACCCGTGTTTCCTCCAGCA
>JAODKN010000114.1:27877526-27895667 GCA_026774425.1 Petrocephalus zakoni
TTTTTTCCATAAACAGTGAGATGTCTGCAGACCATTTTTCTTCTCCATCAGTCTGTCCTTCGACCCCACATTGTACGCGCGCATACACACATTGTACGCGCGCATACACACATTGTACGCACGCATACACACATTGTACGCGCGCATACACACATACATATACACACGTCTATAGTCATATCTTTATGGGGACCGCCCATTCATTTCTATGGGCATAACCCTATTCCCAATCGTGACACACCCTAACCTTAACCATTAGTAACCAAACAAAATACAAATGAATTGGCATTTTTAGTTTTTTGATTATAGTCACGGCTTCTTATCAAATTGGGTATCAAAAACTGATAGCTACAAAGGTCAAATTTGGTCCCCACAATATAATATATAAATATGCCACCCCCCCCCCCCCCCATAAAAACACACACAGACAGTGCCCACTTGCACCACCTCCGAAGTAGAGTAGCAGTGGAGTGGCCCTCATATCCCTGGCGGCCAGACACAGCGATAGGCATTGTCTCAGGAAGATATGGACTCCCCCCCCCCCCACCTCCACCAACACCCCCCACCCCAGCAGCCATGGGGCAGATGAGCGTGGGTTCCATAATTGCTTCCCCAAGCGCTGAGGAAGGAAACGGCAGCACAGTACACATACCCTAGTGGGTACACTCTCAGCAGTGTGGCATAGCCCCGCACCGCGGTGAATGTCTGCCTGGGCCGTCTGCACCGGGCCCGGCTAACTTAGCCATGCTCTCTGCAGACACTCGCTTTCATTTCACTGAAGTTCCCACTAAATTGTAAATTCCGAAGAAAAAAATTAACCAAACAGCTATGCACTTGGAGGAAAAAATCTATTATTATAAAAAGTATGAACTGTTCAAATGTTAAAACTCTGTAAAGTCTATGTTCATGTGGAAATTATGTACTTATTAAAACTACATATATATATATATTTATATATATATATATATATATATATAAATTTATAGATTTTTATATTTATAAATCAGATTGTCCATGATAAATTTTCAGAAAAAACGAAACCATAGTTATGTTATAATTTAAGCATTTACGTTTTCTTACAGCTTAAATAATGCAGAAATTTGACTTAAACTCTTTCAACTGAACTAGAAATTTCACATTTACATGAATAATTAATGACTCTCATATGGGTTAATCATATTGCTCATATTTCATGTTGTCCAAAAGTTTTCTTTACTCCAAAAATAATTTTAAAAAAGGTTTAAACTTAATATATGTATTTAAAAAATTAAATGTGAATACTATTAGTAATAATAATAACAATAATAATAAGTTGACGTTGTAGTAATTGTGTAACTAACTGAATTAGCTAAATAATAATAATCTTAGTATGAGCGTATTTCAGTTCTGCTTATCGTCCATAGCTCCCGCTCTGTATCCTTCATCGTTCGGCATTTTCCTCACACCCCATTCAGCGGGAAATGCACTCAATGAGTCGGCAGCCGCCGTTTGTTCCTGCCGCACACGGCGCGTCGCCTCCGCAGGCCGACCTGGCCGGCTCGGCGCTTTCACAGGCGCTCTCCTACGCGCCGCGCCGAGCGGGGGCCGCGCTCACCTGCCCGCCCGCCGCCGTCTGCGAACGCGGGCGCCGCCTCGCACGGCCACCAACAGTCGCGCTCTGCCAGTTGCGGCTTCTCACTCGCACGTCCTCGCCTTGACTGCGCGCACCCACGCACGCTCACGAAGGCACATGGATGCGACTCACACACGCTCACACGGAAAAGCACGGTCCCTCTGCTGCTCTCCCCAGTCAGTCCGATAGCAACACTGTGCTTTTACTTTTTTCCTTTTATGTCTATAGACTCCGCAGGCATATAAATGTACGTTCAGACTTATAAATACAAACAACTACAATTCTATTTACATGTCCGACATCTGTAAACACTGTAAGTAAAATATGTACCATAAATACAGCAAGGAATTTTATTTATAAGAAAATACATTATAATGACAAATAGGACGAAGTGTTACTGTACTCCTCTACTGTAATTCTCTGTCAAGAGTGAAGGTCTAGTGCAGAGGAACTCAATAAACTTGTTTTTAAATTCAGAAATAACACAAATAATATTGCTTTGGACTGTGGGGACATATTTTCTGTAATCCTTTAGAATATGTAGACATTTTCAGCCTCAACTTTCTCTTCCTTGTGATACTCTTTCCGGGTCTCCGTTGCTTACTACCTTTTATGATTTGGATAAATATGAATAACTTTTTGGATATGTAGTGTATTATGAGTTCCATGTATGTGTATGATTCTATATTGTTTCACGTGAATTGTATAATAAAAAAGCAGTTATTGGTTTAGATTTAAGATGGAAATATTTAAAGGGTTTTGGTTGTTTTGAAAAAGATTAAAATGAATGTTGTCACCTTTCCGGTGGTGTGTTTTGGCTGGTCTGCAGGTATGCCCACTCGCCACGTCATAGTATTCTAATACAACGCACCTACAGTGTACTGGTATTCTTTCAGTGTCGGGGAGGCAGTAGATCTCGTGTGTAAGGGTCTGATCTCCCGTGTTGTGAGTTTACCCCGCGCGTGCTCCCCGATCCTCCCTGGTGCTCGCCAAACTGTCAGTTCTCATTGGCCGAGAGCCGGCTGCTTTGCATATCGCTCTGGGCGGCGGGTGACAGGCAGCTCGGCAATCACCAGGTGTGAACCCTGCCCCCTTTTCCATGGGGTGTGCGGCTGAGACCCCGGGAGACGTCCTCTGGGTTTTGGTGGGGGGGGCTGCCCACCCACAGAAGCATCTGCATCCAGCAGCAGGGGAGGATGGGGGTTACGGGTCAAGGTTCACACTGGGGACGTGTGATAGAGAGGCCCTTTAAATGTGGGGGCTTTGCTTATTGTCAGGAGCAACCAGGTGGCCAGCAAGGTGAGGAACCAGCGATCCCCCCTGGGGGGGCACTCACTCCAGACCCCACCACCTCAGTCGTTTACCAAGCTTTTGTTTCAGCTCTGCATGTGTCCAGCGTTCACACACACTCACACACACACACACACACGGATCTCACAAACACCCAGAACTGCCAAGAATCACTGCAGTTATCAGCTCAGAAAAGCTCCACCCTGAAAACACTGACACACAAACCTAACATAAAATCAGAATACTGGGACGGGGGGGTAGTCCGGGCTCGGATAAGCACATCTTTTAGTTTGAAGCGGTACTAATTGTAAAAAAAAAAAAATCATTTTAAGACCTAAGGTCATGTAGCCACTGGGTCAAACAGGTTTCAGAAATACTGCCATACAGTATGTACTTATACCCGACTTAAAAGCCTCATTTATGCAAATCTTTACATGACAAATCTCTGAACCTTTCCTAGGTGATTATATTGTCATTTTGCTCACAAGGCAGTTTTTTACAAGTTCAAAGTCAGGTTCGCTATACTAATACGTTGCTGGGGAGAAGTCAGGAAGACTCTCTGGACTGAGCGGGACGTGAACGAGAGAGAATATCCTTTCTTGTGCCTTTTCTGAAGGAAATCTGGGTTTGTGGCCTTTTCTTCTCAGATGAGTCTCAGGCACTTTTTTTTAAAGTGTTTTACCTCCTTACAACGCTACAATTCCAACCTCGATATGAATATAGTGTAACAGCCTCAGATGTGATTTACCACTAATGCTATTCCGGAAACAACCACGCCACGGAAAATCCCCAAACTATCAAAAATACAACATTTGACCAGAATTAAAATGAATAAAGTACAATTAGTATTGTGCATTTGTTTATTTACCTAGACATTTTTAAAATAGTAACTGTAACCCCCAGCACCGCACGTCAAATTGCACTTGAGCCACGCTTAGGTGAGTTTGACCCCGAGAGAGGAGGCCATTATATTGGGCACGTTCCCTTAAGCACAGCAGCCCTGACACTGATGGAATGAGACGTGCTAAAGCAGGGCTCTCTTCCAGACACTGCCATGTACACAAGTGGCAGAAGCATTAGACCTGAGACAAGAGCTCAGCGCAAAGTCTATGCACAACGGCCAGCTCCATGTCAGGGCAATTTTGCCTGTCAAGGCATCCCATTCGGAGAGCATATTTAGAAGGATGTAAAAATCTAATAAAAAGGTACAGGCCAGTTCCCCAGTATGAAAGAGTACTCTGGTAAAGCCTTCAAATTTGTGCTTCAGATTCTACAGGCTGCATCGTGTTCATGTCCAACCAAACACCTTCCCTGAGTTTTTTTTTTCTTTCTTTTCTTTTAGAACTTGATCTTTTTAAACTGCGACATGCCTGACATTTCTGTACGTTTCCATAAGGTTTATGCCGCACTGAGAAGAAGTGACAGGAAATGCTAAGTGATCGATGTGGCCTCTCTCCTCGCGTCTCCCAAAGCCCCATCGAGGCACGACTCGGACGTCAAATGGGAGGAACGGCTGCAAGACGGTCCCCGTACCCCTGTCTGCTACTCTGTCCCAGTGAACTGACCCCCTGGGAGGGAGGGGGCCCCCGAGACGGCCAGGCCGTCCAATTACGGCACATGAGCACGGACCTCCTCCGACTCCCCCACGGAGCAGCGGATGCGGGAGACGGGAGCTGCAGAAAGAGGCGGGATTATTTACCGCCGCTCAGAAAGCATTTAATCAGAGCGAGGGCCAACCAGCTCCAAATCACATTTTTGTAAAAGCTGAGCTGACATAGATGGCGCCATTAATCTGTTTGAGATGATCAATGTCCCAGAAAAACTAGCCAAGAAGTTATCCCATGATCCTCTCCCACCGTTCGCACCCCCCCCCCTCTCCCAAAGTCCCCTCCCAAAGCCATCTATCTACTGCAGAACATCACTGAGCTGTCAATCAAACCGCGTGGCGAGCTACAGCACTCTGCAAAACACAAAGCTGTCGGGTAATTGGCCATTACTCCTCCAATAGGATAAGTGGTACGGGGCTCTCCACCGCCACTCAAATTAGGGCGTGTCGGCACCGGTCCGTATAAACAGCCAGATCTCTGCCGGAGCCTCTCGATAGAGCTCAGGCTCGTAGCTCAAACTGACGTCCCCACTCCGGGCACCGGCTCCCCCACCTGTCAATCCTGAGCCCCCCCCACACATTGACAGGGAAAACGCCGCCTGGCGACTCCTCCGTCAATCCGGGGAATCATCTCCCCATGGCATCGGGGGAGTTGCCAGCTATCCTTTAAATCTGCGCGACTAACTCAGCTGCTGACGGCTTGTGTGTACGCAGGCTTCTAGCTCCCACCTCCCGGTCTCATTACCTAATTAGCCCGTCATCCTGAGATATTTGACATTTTTAAAAAATAAAATAAATGGGATAGCCCATTTGAAGGCTGCAGACATCTTGCTGTGTGTTCTAGGAGTTTCTGCTGTATCTTAATGCTGTGTTTGGGTGGTGGGTGGGGGACTCTGAAAGTACACAAATGATGGACTAAGTAAATAATGAAGTGGGAAAAGTTAGCGGGGCTGTACACGAGCCTACACAAACACAAGTGCTGCTAAGAACACTGCGGAGAGGAAACTTCAGCTTTTTGTGTCGAACTGGTCCACGGAGGCCTCGAAATGTTCCTGAGTACCGAAACAGTTTCTGTGCTGTTGACACCATGGATACGCTTCGACCCCTTGCTTCTGAGTCCTTGCACTGTTACCCTGTTTTTGCACTGCTACCCTGCTTACGGTATCCGACGGCTACAGAGCACACCCCATGGGATGCGAAGCAGGTTTTGAGGGAGAAGAAAGGAGACTTTTAGGAGAGAAAGTGGGGTCAGAGGGGGCAGTCCTACCAGGAAAGCACAGAGGCTTCTTCTGGGAGAGTCCCACTCGAAGCAGCTGTTAATGTAGGAGCCGGCCATGATGAGGACCATGATGCATCGCTTCACGCGGTTGAAATTCTGCTGCAGCAGCTGCGGAGGAAGGGAGAAGGCATTATGGGCAGGGGAAGCACAGCTTCACAACCGCAAGGCTGCCAGTTCAAGACCCGCGGACGTCCCATATTAAGGCACCCATGAATGTCATTCAGCCTAGACTGCTAAGAATATGTCCGTTCTTGAGACATTGATAGATGGTAGAACCATATTAACAGCTGTAATATTGTAGAGTCACTTAGACCACAAGTTCTATCGGCAGCTTAGAATAGCGATACGTGATTTACTTGCATGCTGGAGACCTGCCTATTGCATCTTACTCTCCATGAGACACACAGACACAAATACAGGTGAGGGTAAGCATGGGGGGGCTCCCAGTGCAGGGCCCTCCAGCATGCAGCGCTCTGGGGGCAATTGGAGATTAAAGGCCTTGCTTAAACGCTCAACCGGACTGCTGACACAGAGGCCAGTAGTTTCATGGTGTAGCATGTGCTCTGGGAAATGGTGCTGATTTGATGTGGGGGCTGCATGTTCTCCTTGTCTGCAGTGCCTTAGAGCTTGCTCGTGCATGTTAGAGTGTTCCTTGCAATAATTGCATCCAGGGTATCCCCTGCCTTGTGCTCTGTGCTTCCTGGGACAGGCTCCAGGCTCAGCACGCACCTGAACTGGATAACTGGAACCAGAGCTAGAAAACAGATGATTAATAACCCAGAAGTCAACATATAAACCGGTAAGCCACTGTGAGCCAATAACTGACAGCCAGGGGGTAACGACTGGGTGGAGTCACTCTGCCTTAAACGTATCCTAGCCAAAGAATACACCATGATGCCCAGCTGTGCATTAAAGGCACAGGTAAGATAAAAGGTAGTCGGACAAAAGAGAGAGACTGGGAGCAAAGCCATGCACACATGTTTTAAAAAAGCATGATCCCTTCATTGACCCCTTTAATATATTGATTATATTTCTACAAGGCTTCTCATGACCGCACAAAGCATGGTGGAGAATGCGGACATTAGCCATGGGACGCAGGTTCTCTTTGTGGAGGGGGTGTGGCCAGAATGTGATCAGACGGTGATGTGGCTGCAGGTAGCTGCCCGGGGGGGCATTATAGAGAAAGTGGCCACAGAGAGGACAGGCCTTTGTAATGTGAGGCTCCATGCTGCATGGAGATCCTGGACCCGAGTCCTGGACACACCTAATCTAAAAATGATTGCCTGATGATTCACCAGCTCTCCACCGCTAAACATAATCAGTGTGTTAAAGAATGTCTTTCAACAGGTAACATTAATGACAATAAAACTATTGTTTTATTGTACTCCTTATATCTGTAAGATACAGGACATAACCACATGCTAAGCTACAGGATTCATAAAATAATCCATCTGTCCGTCTGTCATCTAGTCAAGGTCACAAGAGCCAGGAACCTATCCCAACAGGTACAGGGGACAAGACGATGTACCCTTTGGATGGGATGTAGGGCCTTTGCAGGTACAGGGGACAAGACGGTGTACCCTTTGGATGGGATGTGGGGCCTTCGCAGGTACAGGGGACAAGGCGGTGTACCATTTGGGTGGGATGTGGGGCCTTCGCAGGTACAGGGGACAAGGCAGTGTACCATTTGGGTGGGATGTGGGGCCTTCGCAGGTACAGGGGACAAGGCGGTGTAGCCTTTGGATGGGATGTGGGGCCTTCGCAGGTACAGGGGACAAGGCAGTGTAGCCTTTGGATGGGATGTGGGGCCTTCGCAGGTACAGGGGACAGGGCGGTGTAGCCTTTGGATGGGATGTGGGGCCTTCGCAGGACACATACACACTCAGTCACACGCTACAGCCAAACTATAGTTGCCAATTAACTCGGTGTTTCTCAGGTCTTTGGGGATCTCCAGCTTCTGATAGGGAGCAAAAATGTGGACTGTGACAGGGAGCTGGGAGGGAGCAAAAATGTGCACCAGCTCGGGTTCCCAGAGGACTGGGTTGAGAAGCAACGGTGTAACTGCATATCTCTGAGCATGATGGAAAGCTGGAGTAACCGCAGGAACCCTGTGCAACTCGGAGAGAAGATGCAAGCCGCATGCACAGGCTCCCAGTGCTGGAGGTGTCAGGTCAGACAACCTGGTTACCCACTGAGCCTCTGTGCTGTACCCCCACTACTGTTAATATAACAATATTAATTAATACATTAATTGGGCCTTTTTAAGATAAAATACTGCCAATATTCAGTACAGCTCTGAATTCTCAGGAAGGCTCTCCCTCAGAGACCTTCTCCAATTAGTCACCTCCCTAACGAGGCGGCCCCAGCTGTGGTGTCGTGGGGGGGGGGGGGGGGGGGGGATGGTGATGCGCCGCCCTGCACTTGCATGTCCCCCTTTGTTCTCTGAAACCCGAGTTCTTGTTCAGGACAATGATGCTGCTGCTTTTGATGGCCGACGGACCTTGAGACTACTTGGGGATGGGGGCCATTTTCTTCTCCTCTAAGGCCCCTGTCCAACTTACTGATGCTGAAATCAACTTGCAGAACAGGTTCTCCTGACTGTCAGGCCCCGGTAATAGCTGTACTGTATCCATTTATAGCTCTGCTCTTCTCTACCCATATTCAAGCCAAAGGTATAACTCAGTGAGTAACAATGTTTCAAATAGGCGTCCAATGAGAGGGACTCCCGCTTAAATCACCAACCTAAATGCCCTGTAAAAAGAAAAACTCAAAAAAAAAAAAAAAAACTCAGAAGCGAAAATGATTGATGCTGTACTCCATCTCTGCAGATAAAATATTTACGACTAATCATGGCCTTCAACTCGTGAAGCTTTGATTGCGGAGAATAATCCCTCGCGATACATCCTCCAGCATGCTGAAGCTGGGATCTCGGTTTGCTGTTAAACAAGGACGTTGAAATGACAGTCATTGAAACAGAAATAGACTCTCATTAACATCGGTATGCCTGTATGTAAATGCCTTATTTACGCTTATCAGCATCAGTCCCCACGGCCTGCAGAGGTGACGGTGCTGACAGACGGACACTTCCAGGGAGGATTCCTGCTCTCGGCAGCGCGGCGGCGCAGACGCCTGACAGGGGTCTGTAAGCGGAGGGGAGGTCTGCGGATCAGCCTGACGGAGCGCGCAGAGCTGTGCCTCGGACACCAAGAGGGCGGGACAAAAGGCTGGGAATGACCGGGGGTAGCGGGGGGGCTGATCTGGGACACGAGGACTTTACACTGAGGAAGGCGCGGGGGGCGGGCAGCTGAAGCGGTGACAGCTTGACATTTCTATCCGGCCCTCATTCGAGGGTGGGGGGGCGGAGTGTGAGCTCTCTCCTGGCTCTGCTGGTCTAACATGCTAAGGAGCTGCAAGCAGTCTAACAGCCTGGGATCATCGCCAGGTTGTTGGATCATGGGAACTTTACTGTTTAATGGGAACTTTACTGTTTAAACCCTACTTAATGCTAACTGGTGTCAGTAAACTATCCAGCTTCATAAACGAGAAGAAAATTAGAACATCTGTACGTTTCATTATACACTTTTCCTGCAGTATAACTTGATAAGGCATCATATGGTCATTTTTGGCCTTTTCCAATCCTGTCTTTTGGGTTATTTTCTTGATTTCCTCTCCTTAGAATCCACTTTGTTTAAAATTCCATCAATTAGACTCCAGTTTGACTATGATCTGTCAGGGTTCTTTGGATAACAGTTGCAGCCAAAATAGATCTGTCACAGTGAGTTAACTGGCATTACCTGTTTGGAAACTCGAGGTTCCTCCTCGATGTACTTCTGTTCTATCGGCGTCAGGGTTCGTAAACCAGCTTTTACCTTGGGAAGGAGAACGCACATGTTTCTGTAGGTGAGACGGGGTCTCTGTAGACATTTCAAGCTGTAGAACATATGCTGTACTAAAACATTATATGGCATCCTCAGAAAGTACCGCAGCCAATGGGAACTAGCGTGGGTAAAGGCAGAGGCCTTGGGCTGGAGTGTCCCGCACCCTGTCCGATTATCAGCAGAGACGCACTCAGACATGCACCCAGTGCTCTAATACACACACACACACAGGATGTCCTCACACGTTTACATTCGTGAACACGCACAGCCTCGCACTTGCAAAGACGTACACACACACACTCCATCACGTGACACGGCCCCAGACACAAAGTCAGTGTCAGATTCGCATCGGACTCGCCGATGTGCATCATCATCAGCGGTAATTTAGGCGGGGTGGGGACGAGCTCCGCCCAGGGACACAGGGAGCTACTCACCAGGCTGAAAATCACGTCTGTTTCCAGATAGATGACCCCCTTGGTCGGCCCCGTCAGTGTCTTGTTTTTCAAGCTGTATGGTTTGCGCTCTCCGTTTCGGATCTGCCGGACGGGGACATGACAGGCGTCTGTCTCGCAATACCCAGCTGAGCTCGCCCCCCCCCCCAGTTCCCCGCCGACCTTTGACCCCAGCTGCAGAATCTGACAGGGGAGCCCATAACAACTGAGGAGACTCTTGACAAGTACCTGCTCATTACCGGAAGCCAACTGTCAGGGAGAAATGAACTATCCTGGGGAATCTCTCCGCATAGATGCGTGAGGATTTTCACTTTTTACACCCTCCCCACACACACACACACACACACACACAGAATCTCCTACCGCCCACCTCTCTCAGCTCACTGCTATATTACTGTTTGGATATGTAAGAATGCCAGAGGAGAAAATTAAAAGCAGAATGAAGCTTAAAATGTACATATATATACGTATATCGGAAAATGCACTAATTTTACATAATAAATTTTTAAAAAGAGCATAGTGGGTAACATGACAGTTGTGGACAATAACAATGGAAAGGGTGACAGTACTTTATGATTCATTTTAACTGACGTTTATTTACTGTATTTACATTTATGTGTAGTATAATGCAGCGATAGAGAGATTAAACGATAAATTAGAGACGTATAACGATGTTTGACAGAACCTCTTCCGACCTCAGCCCATGAATCGAACAGAAACCCTGCAACACGTCCCCGAGGGAGCAGCGGTCTGACCTTCAGCAGTGGGATGGCCACCTTCCCCAGGAAGTCGGCACTCCGGTCCCGATCCTCGTCGTAAACCGTCACCTCCAGCACCGAGTGGATGTCTTTCACATTGCTGGTCGGGGCCACGTCGGGAGCGGAGGCGAGGAAAAGCGAGAGAACGATCGATTGAGAAGCAAGAGACGTAGGACATCTGCCCCGTCTTTACACTGGCAGTATATTAAAGGTCTTACTTTGCCTAGGACCTACAAACACAGATACATGAATTTACCAGTTAATAATTATAACTGGTTGATTGAGTAAAAGTAATGCATTCCCTTTTTAAGTTAAATTTATGTTATCCCTGCTCAAAGACGTACCACAGAGTAACATTTAGTGTTTTTTTCTTTTCTGTGTGATACTGAGGATTAAACAGTAAGGCCAGTTTTGCTAATGTGACCCTCTGCATCTCTATACGTCAACAAAATAAAATGGCAATGGTGAGTACTGTTTGTTTAAAAATTTGTAATAAATAAACTTTTTATGTTATCATTGAGGCTAGTATACCGTTATGGGTTACGATTAGAGATGCTTCACATGCTTATTTGCAGGGATTTTCTGTCCCTAACCATCATGATTGTGAAGGGGTTACCGTATATATCAATAACCCTTTAAATGTTATGTATATGGACTATGTATGTAGTAGGACTATAAAATAACCTCTGGCACAGACATCATTTTTACAAATGAATTCCTTATAAGAACCGGATTAAGCTTTTGGTCTCCCAAAAGTCTGTGCTCGTGCACTGGGAGGCCAGCGCGCCATTAACACTACAGAGCCGCTGTGTTATTGTACTGTCTGACCGGCCGCCTATTCACACCAAAAACAGGCATCGATCTGGACAGCTGTGTCACAAAGAGGACGGGTCTGCACGCGTCAGCAGAAAAGGTTCCTCTTACAAGGTGAAGACCTTGTTCCACTCGGGGTTGAGGTTCTTGTAGACGGTGTGCGTCTGAAGCCGGTCGTTGCTCAGTTCTACCACGCAAAAGGGATCGCTCTTCCCTGCGAGACAGATAGAGAGAGACAGCGGATGCCACTGTCAGCAAGATGGACGTGCGCTGCCTCTGCTCAAGTTTTTCTCAGCCCGGCAGCTTTGGGGCCCTCATCGTACTGAAGACATACAAGGACAGATGTGACAGAAGCTTTGCACAAAACCGAATCCATATCATTCTGAAACCTCCATATTCCACTATGGCAAGGTTTGTTTAAAAATGATATATAACCACATATAAGCAAAACGATCAATCACCTAGTAACAGGATGCATTTTACAACAGTGTCCTTGTTTAGTGACTGACAAATCACATTACAGAAGATGCCATATATATATAAACTTTCACTGAATATATAAAGCTAGCTACTCTTCAGAAATCTCCTACACTGGGGAACTTCTGAAACATGGCTTTTATGATGCTTCCTCTCTACTGATATCGATCTGAAGTCTACTACCCTGCATCGGATGACGACCAGTTTTGCGGTAGGGGGTGGATAAAAACTACATAAGCTGGATCGAAACACGAACAAAACAAGCCGAAATAGCGAAACGCCAACTAAGCCGACAGCAGAACTCCCAGATATCCTGCTCGCTCCCGCGCGCGACGTCTCGGCTGTCGGCTGCGGTGACTTTGCTCAAATGTTACGGAAAGGACGAGGCATTTCGTTGACATGCGACATAAATGTCACTGCGATTAATTAAGAGCCAGTCCTGTCAGAGGAGCGTCACCCAGTGGCACTTATTGATCTGGTTGCGTAGAGGTCATTAATATAAACACGTAACAATTGGCATGTATGTATCGTCAATATGCAGATATTGGCAGGAGAAATTATACTGCTCAACTTTAACATGAAAATAAAATTAACTTCATTGACTGCGTGTCGACATCTTCTCGTAGATTTCTCTTATGATTTGACTAAGCTAATGTCTGTAAATGTTGACCTCTTTAAAGATGGATGCTTACTTTTTTACCCATAATTCTTATATCAGACCATTAAGAGCTATATTTTGATATAGACATTGTGCAGACATTTGATATAGACATTGTGAGAGTAAAGAATATTCAGTATGGCTGATAAGTGCGTAATATATGTAATAACGTATTTACGCCACAAAGCACAGCTCCGGCCCGACACTTCTCGCTGAACCTATTCAGCCAGCTGCTCACGGGTGACATTCACGCCAGACGCACAACCGCGAAAGGGGCGAAACCCCAAGCTTTTCAGCTCAGCTACATTTCAAGTCGCACGCCAGCAAAAATTTACATCACAGAGGCAGCAGAATGGCACGTCGGAGCGGCTACGGCGCCGACCGCCGGGAATCCACGCTACCGCGTGGCGTCCACACTCGACCGTACTGGATTCTCAATGGCCGCAGAGACGGCATGCTCAATGAAGACCTTGACGGATCAAGCTGGGAGCTCTTGGAGCGAGAGAGAGAGAGCGAGCAGGAACTGCAACGCGTCTTCATTTCCCTTTAATGCAATAACTGGCATCAAAGTCTGTGTGTGTGTGTCTGTGTGCCGGGCAGGGGAGGGAACAGAGGCGGCTCTGTTGTGGCGAATCAGACTGTGAGCTCTCTATTAAAAGCCTGTGCTCTGCAGCCTGTAACCTCATTCGCTGACACCTCTCCCAGACCTCCGTGCGGCACTCTCCCAGCGCCTTTGTCTCCCTGTCAACACGCATCGCCGGGACGGGGGGGGCGTGAAATCAGACGATCGCGAGGCGGGCCCCCGTTCCCCTGGGAACGATGGGGGCCGCGCATGGGGTCAGGGCCACGGGCCGGACCCTTCTGAGAGTGTGTGATCGTTGGGCTGTGAAACGGCGGCCGGGGGCTGGGGGGGCTGAGGGGGCTGCCACTGGGCACATCTTAATTCGGCGGCACAGACGGCCAAACGGATCGTTTTGTCGGCCGTGGAACGCCGTGGGTCGTGCATCTCTAATAAGGTCCTTTGCTTTAAAGCCAGAGAAAAGCATGCTGGGTAATTCAGGGCAGGCAACTTCAATAGACTGCAGTTTGTGCGGATTCAGAGAACAGCAATACAGGGCACCTTTGCGCATGGCAAATAGTAAAGCATTAACTGCTTTTAAACATAAGCCGGGGAGTCCTGGGTCCTTCAAATTAATGCAGCCCAACATTATGAAAACTGATTTTTATCATAGTTAGGAAGAATACAGTATAGTACAGTACACTACACTACACTACACTGAAGCATAGAATAGTATAAACAGCATAGTAATGGTAAATTTAGGCAACATTTAAAATCAAATACTTATCACAAAGAAACAGAATATACTTAAAGGAATTTTTAAAAAATAATTATGATTCCTAGAATGTGAAATGCATGATTCTGTTTTATACTAATTTAATGTCCAGAAAGGAATTATCATCAAGAACCGCAACCTTATAATGTTTTTAATTTCAAAATGACCAAGATTAATTGACATGCGCACATAAACTCAGAAAAGAAATCGGCAGGCCGGCCCCCAAGGGCGGCCTTCGGTACAAAGGCGTGGCGTGCAGCCCTAAGCAGAGGCGTGAGGGCTGCTCGAAGGGGACGCTACCCGGGGCAGGCGGGACCACATCAGGGGCCCACAGCAGGGGCCCACAGCAGGGGCCCACGGCAGCCATCCCACTGCACGTCCTGCCTTAGGCTCCGGTTAGACAGCTTACGCCGCTCTAAGCGCCACAGACTGACATTCCCTCAGGACGCTCGCCTGTTTCCTAGCTGGCCAGACCCCCCCCAGGGTGAGTGGCTGACCTGACTGGGAGAGAGAGTACCCAGCAAAGTGTATACTGTGTAGGATGGCAGGTAACCCCACGCAGGCATGTGTGGAAGTGATGGGGGGGCCCCGAAACAGTCTCTCAGGGTGGCAGCTAGGCACTGAGCTAAACCCCACCCATTCCTACTTGAGTTGGGGGGGTGCACATAACACTTTCACAGCACCAGGCTAGCTACGACCCCCTAATCCGTTTTTTCCAGCCATTAACCTCCCCTGTCCTGAAGAGCACTGGCCAACACTGCAGGCTCTCCATGCTCAAGCAGCGCCCCAGGGAAGAAAGGAGGCGGAGGACTCAAGTGGCCCCGTGTGGCGGGCGGGCAGCCCGCGAGACCCTGCCTGAAGTGCAGTCATTCTGCCGGGACTCAGCGGGACAAAGCACCCCCCGTGCCCAGAGCCGGCCCCGCACCACCACTGAAAGGATGGAGGGTTTCATTAGAAACCAATTTGCGGCCTTTCTTTTAAGCCGGCTGCTCGCTGGCATTTCCAAATGCCCCTTTTGTCGGGCCGGAGTTAATAAGGACTGTTTACACCTGAGTGAATGACCTCAAAAAATGGTGGGAGGGCATATGTGGATAATTTGGGGGGCGGCTGTGGGCCTGGCCAGTATAAGTGCGTGTGTGGGTGTGCATCTGATTGTGTATGCGTGGGGGGGGGTTAAAAAAAAGAAAAAATTCTTTAGTGTTGGCACCAGAGATTTGAATTAATTTGCCATAGTATGACTGATAGAAGAGCCCAGGGGTATAACATTCATCTGAATACCGGGGAGGGGGGGGAACACACAATAGGAGGGATTCATAAAGTTAACAGGAATCCTACTGCTACAGTAGGAGCCTTCTTAGAGTAGTGCCTATGCAAAGGCAGGCCTGTGACAGCCATTATGCTAGCAAAAAAACTATAAACTAGACCTTTTACATTGAGATGGTATATAAATTGAAATATATTAGGCAGAATCAATATAATAGTGAACGTCTCATACCTGTTTAAAATGTTACTGTCTGCATGTACCTTTGTAAGCAGCTCTCCCAGCACAGGCGCTGGGGCAGCATTACCCGGGGTGTAAAAGGCGCCAAGCGCCATCAGTGGCGGCTCACCATTCACATCAGCCGCCATCAAGCCCTCGGCACGGATGACCTTGACCTGGACCATGCCTACGTCCTTCAGGTTGTGGAATGATCTCAGGAGACTCTGTTTGATGGGGGTGTGAGAGAAAAAGAGAGAGAGAAAATATTGAATAAAATAATTACAAATTAAGAGAAACCCAAAAACAGAGCAGCATTCGTTCCTGCCTCGGCTTGCCGCAGCCTGAGGTCACAGAGCGAAAAGGAAGAGGAACACTTTTATTACTTTTCATTAAAATGTTATTATTTTGTTTATATTATATATCCATCCATCAATCATTATAAGCGCTCTTCCCATACAGGGTCAGGCTGAGCCTGGAGCCCGTCCCAGGAAGCGCAGGGCAGGAGGCAGGGGGATGCCCCGCAGGGGGCGCCAGTCCAATGAAGTCCTTTATTATCGCTTTTTATTCTGTCATTGTTGTCATTTTCACAACATGGATTATTTATTTATTTATTTATTTTAAACTTCAGCTTATTACTTTATACTTCATAAATGTTCTTAATTTGTAATTTGAACTTCAATGCTTAATATCACAATTTTTTGCAACATACAATACATTTTAAGCCCAAACCGAACTTGAATTGAGCCGAGGGAGAGAGACAGAGAGCTAGAGATGGGGTCCAGCAAAGTGACCCATCAGTGTTAATACAAGGGTGTTAGGACCGAGATGTGAGCCATCAAATTCAGCGCAACGCACTGCAGAAACAAGCCACACCGGGGGTCAAAGGCACAGCGATCGCGTTGCAGAGTTTGGTTATAGACTAATGGGATTATTTGGCAGAAAGGGAGTGAAGGAGAGGCGAGAGTCACACATGGACACACAAAGACACTCGGACACACACAGTCACACGGACACACACATGGAGACACATATGGACACACACACACACACACACACGGACACATACACTGACACACGGACACAAACAGACACATGGACACTCACTGACACACATGAAGACACATACAGACACACAGAAACACACTGACACACACATGGACACATACAGACACACTCTGACACACACACGGACACATACAGACACACATGACACTCACATGACACAGCACACATGAACACATACAGACATACATGCACGGCTACACACACGGACATACACATGCACAGGACTCACACACACACACATGGGCACATACGGACACACATGCACGGATACACACAAAGCAGAAAAACAGATCAGGTCCCAGGTAGATGTGCTCAGGTGTGGTGGTTAAAGAAAAAAACAATGTTAGAAAAAGAATAAAAACAAAGAAGAAAAGGGAGCCGATATGGTCACACTCAGGCGGTGACACACCCCCATGTGCTCCCGGCCCACTCGCGATTGGTCGGCCTGCCAGCCCGCGTGATGTCTGGGCAGCATGGGGACCTGGCGGGCTCCTTTGTCTGCAGGCAAACTCATGTCTGTAACTAGTGACCTGCGCGGCTGAGGGAGACGCTTTTGAAGCACTCCGCGGCTAAGGTTACCGGGAGGCGAGCTTTCAAGTCACTAAATCTCCGACATGCGGCGGAACCTTAGAGCAGCGTCTCCTTAAGGGAGAGCCGAGGCGAACCCTGCGATTCCCGCCGCGTGACTCGCCCCTGAACTCCGAACCTCTGCGTGACCCCCCCCCTTCCCCACCCGCCTCCTGCGGGAACATGATGAAGACGTTTCGGGGGCGGCGTGTGCTCGGGCGTGACCGGGACACGATGGAGGGCAGTAGGCAGGGAGCACTAATTGCAGCCGAGGAAAACACCTTGGAATCTCAGTGAAAAGGATTCTGGGAAAATTGGAGAGACAAATGCAAAGGATTTGTCAGTGCGAATGAGCAGCTAAAATATACCACATACATCTTACATGGCGACAGGCGCCTGTGAAAAGGGGGGCAGCACTTTTTTCTTTCATAAAATGGCAACGAGGAGCGGCTTGTTCTGCAAACCGTGATCAGTGCGAACTTCCCAGTCCACTTCAGTTTACTCTGAGCATCACTGGACATCATTCGTTCAGCTTTTAACCAGTGATCTACCTTCAATGCACAGGAGACAGAAGACTCGTCCAATAAGAACGGGACAAAGGAACGCTGCTGTCATTTAATAGGCGGCTGATATGAACATCTGGTGAACAGCTCACAGACACCGGCAATTATGAAGAATCAAGCAGGTCAAAGAAACGCCAGCAAATAAGTGGCAAATAACAAACAAATAAATGGCAAGGTATCGCTTGCCGATGCAGAGCACAGGTCTGGGCAGAGGCGGGAACAGGCGGAGTATTTTTAGACCTCTGGTGTGAGGATTTGAGGCCACATTTGCATATCATTTAATGGGTCGGCTCAATGGCAGCACCACAG
>JAODKN010000114.1:27895767-27924207 GCA_026774425.1 Petrocephalus zakoni
GGCTGTGTGCTCATCCTGGGGAAACTAGCCTGAGCCCCCCAGGTACTGGGAGGGGTTTATTCCCTGTAGTTCCCCTCACATGCGTCCAGTGGAAGAAAGCGAAATACTTCCCCCAGCTGTGCCATTCCGGGGATGTCCCGCAACAATAACAAAAACATCCTGGTACTTCTAGTTCTTAAACAAAAAATAGAAGAAAATTACACGGTTTTTATTTTCCCCCCAAAATTTGTCCTCACAAGGTATAGAACAACACACACTAATATGCCTAGAGGTAAAGACACACCCGCACACATGATTTTCTAGGTCACCATTCTATGAAACCTGCATTAGGGCACAAGGTACAAGGTAACTAACTCAAACTGATAAGAGGACATTCCCATCCCTAGAGAAAGTGTTAACATGCGCTCTCGCTATTTAGCGGTTTTATTTACTATCTAATATTTAAGGACAGGATGCATTGAAGTGTGCACAAGGAAACAATGGACACTTCCTGCAATAGAATTTACTTTATAAACATATTCAGAAATGATTCTGTGAGCACGTCACAATTAACACCAAAGCCTATCTTTGTCTGACCCAGATCAGTGCAAAAAGGAAGCTGTTTTCATCCTGGAAATCTCTACATTAGCTGTCTGTCAAGCTGCAAACTGCGAACTGCATTTAAGTAAGACAGTGATTAATGCAAATGTCAAAGTTATTTCCATTTTGTTTTATTACTCGCCCGTCTTATTTAATGGGCGCAAAGCCATCACAGGCTGAGAGCAGACTGCGCCGATTCCCGGGGTGGCCACAAGGGTGTGCATTTCTTTAGGGCGGGTGAAATCATACGCGGACCACAAAAGACGAAAAGGAAGCCAATGCAACCTGGCAAACCACGCAAAACCATCACGTTACGTTTTTAAACGTCTTAGTGCCACTGCTGGGGAATGTTTGTGTTCTTCCGGTCCCAGGAGTGAATCGCATCTTTTTATCAGATATCATGTCAATAATGCAACAGTCATATAAGTTATGTAATGTGGACAGATACAAGCATGCATGACGGGAATTAACAAGAAAAGCATCTGCGATAGCATTAGGGTGATATAACAGTTCATTGTCATTCAGTAATTACAGGGTTAAATCTCAGTAATGTGCGTATTAAAATGACGAAACCGGATAATGTGAATGGAAACCAGACTGTGACTAATAGAGACCTTTGAATTCCTGTCAATTTCAAAACAGTGTTGTTGTAGGGTTCAGTTTTGGGTCTACCTTGAGTTTGAATGATTTCCACCTATACATATGTTAATTGTACACTGCAGAAACATGCAGCATGGGTCAGTCCATCCATCCATCCATCCATCCATCCATCCATTCATCCGCCTTCTATCCACTAATCCTGGTCAGGGTCACCAGCACGGCCTAGGATAGGCTCCCAAGACGTCATTCGCTTAGACAAATCATCAACCGTATTTCGGGCAGAGTCACATGCAGAGAAATTACCTTTAAAAAATCCAAGGCAGGCACAGCATATCGCCAGGACAACGTGTCTTCATATAGAAGTAAAGCTGAATATCAATGAGGGAGGCCTACATGTGGGGGTGAGTCAGATCCTCTGCCTCACTGACACACACATAAACAAACAGAACTGGCTCTGTCGGCATGCGCATTATACATTTAGGTCAGAGGTGCACATACACTGCATACAAATAGAAAGAGTAAAACTCTTTAAACACGGTGAAAATGCAGCTCCATCAGTTTATTTGCGTTTCCGCTAACATCCCTCAAAAGGCACCCAGAGGGATAATTATAATTCCCCAAGTCAGACCCCGGCTACAAACTTTAGTCATTATAAACTCCGTCAGAGACACTGGGTTTACACGCAATATCGCCGTCTAAACCCATGGAGAGTATGCATGGGGAAGGAAGAGGCGTCCGGTTTTAATACACAATTGTCTCCGTAGATGTGGAGCCTCGTTATTTATGATAATTGTAGGCGGCCTAAAATCCACCAGGTTTCTGAAGCACAAGCACTTCTGAAGTGAAGTAAGTTCTAATTTGCAGCGTAGGGCCTTTCCGGGACTCGCAAAAGACAGGCTGATGGATGCTGAAACATGCGGCTCCTTCTCCCCTAATGAAAGGCTGCACCAAAGTGACATGTTAGCGATAGCAAAGCGGGGGACCGTCGCCATGACTCCCGCGTCTGCCCCCGCCCACAGCAAGAGAAAGAGAAGGTCGCAGTGTGAGGAATGCCAAGGTCATGGTCATGTCCAGGAGGAGGGTGGGCCGGTGGGGAGGGCCTACACCATGCCCTAACCTTAGGCCTCTCCCCACCCCCCTCAATGTCTTCCTCTCACTTACCAACAAGTAACGTGAGTAGTTTGCCATTCAACCTGCGCATGTTAATGTCCATAAATTCCACAAGCCCAAAACTAAAAGACAAAACCGACAGGAGCATTTATTCCTGTCTTCCTGTAGCTCTCGCACTACAGAAGGATTACAGAAACAGATCACAATGCTTAAATCCGCTTGTCTGGTGTACTGGTATACTGGTGTTCCAGGCAACCCAGACCTGATAAAGCAGTTAGGCGATGGATGGACCAACACCTTCTGTCAGTAAGAGAAACACAAAGCCTCAGCTTCTAATTTGTCAACCAGTCACTCTTAAAATCTTACAGTAGAAATTGGTGTGAAACAGCCTCATATGAAAGATATATAGTGTGCAAACAATACATACACTGAATCTGCTCTTCCAGGAACGTGTGTTATTCATCACCGCAGTCAAATAAGAATCAAATACGATTTTTCTTTTTCATAAGGCCATCTGCCTTGAAAAACAGAGAATACAGCATCTTAAAGGAATCAGCAGCTCTGCAGCAAGTCCAACAAACTGCAATCCCGGCACCCCCCCCCCCTTTGGCTCTATGGGGGCCACACAACTCTTCTCTATCTCGTGCTCCCGAGAAGTAAGGATATCTGTAACCCCATCAGAAGGCTGCTGATTCGAGCCCCGGCAGCACAGCCACATGTCCGTGGGCCCTTGAGCAAGGTGCCGCACATTAGCTCCGAGGTGAGGTCTGTCTGTAAGTCAAGGGTATTTTGCAGAGGAACTCCATGGAAACACAGATGCAGTAACATCAAGCAGATTACAAGAGTGAGTGAGGTGATTAAGCGTCATGGCTGAAATGTGTCCTCTGCATTTAACCCATGTGACATCGAGGCACAGCAGGGGGGCAGCCACGTGAGCGCTTGGGGACACTAACTTGCGCAGTACTTACGGGTCAGGGACTCGAACCAGCAATCTTTTGATTACACGGTTGCGTCCCTAACCACTACACCACCTGGCTGCGCATAAGCAGACGCCTGGAACTCCCTGGCCGGGAAGCTATCTTGGCTATCTGGCCTCTAAGTCCAATTCATCGAAGATGAGAATAAAGCATATTTTTCACTGAGCAGACATTATTTCGATAATATGTCAAATATTATACCAGAATGATGATCAAACTGATGCTCAGAATTAAAAACTACCTTTGCAGAATACTTTGCTGGGAGTAGGTTTTGGTGAGGGTTGGGGTGGCGACTCCGAGAGCTACGCTACTGCCTGACGGCCCCGCGGCTTGGCTTTCCTGAGTATGCGGTGTTTGCATATTATCTCTGTGCCCCCCGTCTCACCTGATCTCCGCTCGGGCAACCTGGCAACTGTGAATTGCCTGGAGTGTACGTGAAATCAAACAATGGGAGTCCCGCCCGGGCTGGTCGCCCCTTGCCTCGTGCCCTGTGCTTCCTGGAACAGTCTCCAGGTTACCTGTGACCCTTTAATAAAGCACTTAGAAGATACGCATCCCAGTGCATATCCCCAAACGGTGAATTGTGTTTTTTGCACACCCTACAGTTTATCGCGCGTACAAACCGGCTGGGTTCCGACAGCCTTGGGCCGTCGTCCGCTCCTGACACGCGGCACTTGATAAAGCGAGAGATAAGCCTGGCCATTGATTTTGGTTTATCTTTTACAGAAGGCCCATTCACAGCGGCGCGGCGCGGCGGACGTGACGGCGGGCGGCGTTTAGCCGGCGTCACGGGCAGGCTTACGGCCTACGGGATAACATTAGCCGCACGCTAGTTGTACGGCAGTCCGCAGACGGCAGATTTCATAAAGATAGCGGCCGGAATAAATTAGCTGGAGTCGGCTCTGCGCTAATCTGTTCGAGGAGTATTGTAGGGCATTAGCGGCCACACTTCAGTTTATCTGCCATTTCCTCGATAAGGAACATCTTTATTAAATTCACTTATTGAAATGATGTCAGTCAGGGAAAAGGAATATGCTAATAATGGAGGGAAGTGAATGCCCTCCTGACTTCTCCCCCCCCCCCCCCCAATTTCATCTGTTCTCAGATGGTTGGACCCTCTCCGTGTGAATGGAGGCTCTGGATGGACTATTCCTCGGTGGAAAATGGGGGGGGAGGGAGGGGCTCTCTTCTGGAGCGGGAGACACTGCCTGGAGATGTGAGAGGTGAAATAGCTTTCCTCTTCACTTCACATAAGGGTCCGTACTCCCCCCCCAATCCCCACCTCTCAAACCCCACCCACGCGCCTCAGGTTTCGCTCCACGGAGCTTGGTGAGAATCGGAGAGCGCCTTCCCTGTAGCGAGAGCTCCCCTCTCTGGACGCCGGTGGTTACTGCAGTCAGGCGTAATGCCACCGCACAGTGGGAAGCAGATTAGAGCGCTGCACCGCTATGTAGGTCATCCGTCCGCTATCTGGCTCGCTGAGCGCTGTTAGGCTGGAGGACTGGGGATCAATTAAGGGCCCCAAGTGTGACTGTTACCTGATATTAAGACTTCAAGCGCAGAAACACACACAGGCTGGCACAGGAGCGGGCTAACAGGCTACATCACAGCCCAAAAACGCCCTGAAAACAAGTAGCAGGGACGCATCCTCACAGCACAGTGCCAGCGGAACACAGGCCTCAAAGCCCCATGGTTACTGTAGGTATTTCACAGGGTGGTCAAGGCAGCAGAAAGGGCCTCATCAGTGAGTCCGATGTGCGCATGTGTGCGCATGTGTGCGTGTGTGTGCGTGTGTGTGCCTGTGTGTGTGCGTGCGTGCATGTGTGCCTGTGTGTGCATGTGTGCCTGTGTGTGCGTGCGTGCCTGTGTGTGTGTGTGCCTGTGTGCCTGTGTGTGCGTGTGTGCCTGTGTGTGCGTGTGTGCCTGTGCGTGCGTGTGTGCCTGTGTGTGCGTGTATACCTGTGTGTGTGTGTGCGTGTGTGCCTGTGTGTGCCTGTGTGTGCGTGTGTGCCTATGTGTGCGTGTGTGCCTGTGTGTGTGTGTGTGCGTGTGTGCCTGTGCGTGCGTGTGTGCCTGTGCGTGCGTGTGTGCCTGTTTGTGTGCGTGCGTGTGTGCCTGTGTGTGTGCGTGCATGTGTGCCTGTGTGTGCGTGCGCGTGTGTGTTGGGGAACATCCAGCGATGCTCTGAGGGTCAGCACCGCTCCCAGTGTGATGGCCGACAGCTCCACATCGTGGCCAGGGAAGGGTTAAAGCCAGAGCGACAGGAGCGACAGGCTGCGAGGTCCGTTGCTGTCGCAGGCCAAGGGGCTGGCTGGGGGTTTTTTTCATTAGATAAGGGTCGGGGGGGGGGGGGGGTCGTTCAGCAGAGACCCCGGTTCCTCCTCCTTTCTGTTCAGGCCCCAGCATGACGTCCTCTCCTGCCAGCCGAGTGCCGGCCGAGACTGCTTCAGGAAAGGCCAAGTGCCCCAGTTCCTCCAAAGCAGTCACTTAACCAAACCTCCTTCAATCAATGAGCATTAGCCCATAAATCCCCAGACCAGGGCCTAAGAGTCTTCTGCCTGCTACCTTCAGCAGTAGATCTCCTGAAGCCATCAACTACATCGGCGCCACATCTTTGGTACAATGTACAGTGACACTGAGGCATGGCTCTTACTATATTTGTCAATGGGCATACCATCAAAGTATAAAACTGAAACTTCATCTTTATAAGACCAAAGCCAAATAAAAGGGAGGACGGAGAATAGTTGTGGGTTTGTGCCATTTATCGCCAGGCTAGATGGTTTTTGTTCCCAGTCAGTTATAAACATTTGCACTGTCCTTTCAGTTTGTCATACCCTGCGAAGCAAGACTAAAACAACATCAATTTATTTTACCATATCAAACCTCGATTAGGCGTCGTTATGTTGTAGCCATAAGAAAAACTAACGGTGAAAAAGAGTAAAACTTCAGGGTGGCACCGTAGCCTGGCAGCTGCAGGGTCGCTCGCTCCATGCCTCGCTTGGAGTACCCATCGGAAGGTGTTCACGACAGCCGGCGTGTTGGAAAATGGCAATCTACTCTTTGAATTATTATAGATGCAGGCATTTTGGCAAATAGCTAAAATTATGATAATAACGATTCTGTGTTCAATCAGCAGTTGGCTCCTGTTGGGTGGTGGCTGTTGGGGGCGCCACTCTTGTACTCACGTATCTCTTGAGGATGCTCTGCCGCTCGTGGGGGTCGTCCAGGAAGTTGACGGACATGTCAGAGATGGAGACGGCGGCGGAGGCCGTCAGCGTGACCAGCAGCACCAGGGTCCCCTCACCTTCCTCGAGCGCCAGCTCCAGCTTATGGGTGTGCTCCTTACTCAGCAAGGACAAGTCCACCTGGCACCTAACACACAGCCGCACAATTAAATTCCCACTGACTCAACTGAAAACAAATGATGAATCAAAACATACAGCAATAAAGCAAAAAAAATATACAATAAAATTAAGCCTTTTTGGAAAAAAAAAATAGTTTCTTTAAACGGTAAAGGTAGGGCAGAGATTGATGGCATCAGGGCAGGTTTGGGTGACTTTGTCATAGTGATGGATCTTCAGCCCTATGCATACAGATGCCTCCGTTAATGAATCCCAGCTGGCCTTAATTGGACATATTACAAGTTAAGAAAAAGTGGGGCCAGCTGTGGGAATTCTGGAAGCTTTGTCATGGATCTTAGCTCTAGTGAGGTGTTTTGTACGCTCTAGTTAGTTTGCGTTTCTAGGTCCTCCCACAATCTGCTATAAGCCACCGAAATCTTTCTGACAACGAGGAGACACATTTTCTTAAAGTAAAGCACTCAGAAGCCAGAAGGGTTCTCCTGGACATCCTACGTGTGTTATGCTTAGATAAGCGTAAGGAAATATCCCGACTGATATCTGTCTTTTCAATCATTCACCACAAGAGGGCTATAGAGAGGCAGTGTCAGCTGACAGCTACACTTTCACATAGGAAACGCAGCATGGTGACAGCATTGTCTTTGTGATTTATGATATCTTTCTGACCCCTTGCTCATGGAGAAGATGACAGAAGTTACATTTATTAGTTCCAGAGAATCAAAGGAGGATCCTGGTTTGTCTGATTGGTTAACCAGTGGATTGATAGTCATGTGGGTGACGTATATTTTTGCCTTTGACATTTATTGTAAATGCTACAGGCTGATTTGGTTACATGGAATTTTAAGCGAGCCAATGATGGTATGACTATGTTTTATTGAACATAATAAATAAGAAATCCCTTTCACATAAATTATATTGCATGGTATTTTACTAAAAATCATATCAGCTATTTAAAATGATGTACAGCTCCCCCTGCTGGCAGTGTGAGATCACCTGACCACATTCGATACTCACCTGCCGATGAAGTCATCCTTCTTTCTGGTGTCTCTGTCCCAAACAGTGATGTCAACAATTCCTCCCTGCTCATCATACAGGTGGAAGTCAAACTGCTCCCTCCACTGGGGATTCAGGGTTTTAGTCATTGTCTGTTAAAGCCGTGAACAAGGAGGCTGTGTCAGTGAGATTACACTCACGGATTGTGCGCATGCTTATGTGCGTAATGTAAATAAAGACTCATTTATTGAATAAAAAACAAGCATGCTAAGAAGCAGTAATTTAAATAATTCAGCAAAGTGTGTATTGAACATCATTCAAATTCTCTGTGACTCGAATTAAAAAAGGGCCGAAGCAGAAGAAGCCGGCGGCGGTGTGCTTTATCTGCGGCGGCAGCAGGCGATAGGCACCTTGCTCTTGTACTTCTGGTGCCCCAGGCGGAACTTGACGTAGGGGTCGCTCAGGCCGTTGGCGTCCATGGGCGCGAGGTGGCGGCCCTCGATCAGGCTGATGCTGACGATGCCACGCCACAGCTGCGACTTCCTGTGCAGCTCCGACAGCCTCACGCTCTGCTGCTGCATCTTCACGCAGACGCAGACGCGTGTGCCAGCACAGACACAGACATCCTCATTAAAGACGCTTCTGCTATTGCGACACTCAGCAGCAGGCTTGTATATCCTGCTTACCCCCCAGATCCTGGCCATCCCCCCTTCATGTGCAGCTTCCATACCAATTAAATTATTCCTCCTATGTCTCTTCCCAACACAATACTTGCCTACTTTATAGTTTTCCATTCCTTATTATTTAAACAAAAAAAAACAACAGAATTGAACTGCAGAATGAACTGAAAACTGTGTTGTAGTATACATAAAAGTAAATTAAATTCAGCAATATTTAATCTATATAATTTTTAAAATGTCGCTATTAAGACCACATTAGACTGTATCTCTGAAAGATATTCAGAATTTTATCCATGAAAGTGAATTTGAATTTGTTGCAATGGATGATTTTATTTGCGGTTATGGTACATTATGGTATAAAGGCGATTGTAATGATTATATTTTATCATAATGATTATACATATTACATTTAATATTCTATCCTAAGTCAGAAAATAGCACCCATTACACTATTTTAAATTTCCCTCTCTAGCTGAATACAGAATCTGATTTGCATTGTCACGATCTGAAAAATCAGTGTTCTTTCAAGCCAAAAAACTCAACTAACTCTTCACCATGCGCTTTGATCTGAGGAGGCTCTGCTCCACTTGTGTCTGCTGCTACACAATGGAAAATATCTAATAAAACCACAACAATCACAACACTTCCCTATTAACATGCAGCGTGCGAATCGGGAGCCCACGAGCCCCAGGTCCGGAGGTAATTACACAAGTTTGTCATTATTCTGCAGCAGACGATCGTTTATCATATCCACAGCGTCTCGAACCTCAGACCGAGCCAGATGAGTGCAGATTTAAATGACAGAATTCAGGGAACACAACCAGAAGTCTAAAGAACATGGTGCATTTCGGAAGCGCACTATCTACATCCCAGAAGAGGAGGGGGCCTGGAATGACTCCTGTAACATATGGCACTTCTAAGGCACAATAGCATGATTTATGTGCTGTTGTCATCATGCAGGAGAACCTCTTCCTCCTTGGGTTCATTAGGGACGATGCACATTAATATCCACGGGAAGCTCAGTGGTGTGGTGAGGCGGGGAGGCTGTCAGCTGCCCCGTGCTCAGCCACTCCCTCCGGCCAGCTGCAGCCTTCACAGTGAGCTTTAGAGACACCTGAACCACACCACTCGCTGGATTTCCTCACAATGGAGCCAGATCGTTAGATGAATTTACATAGTGTATAGCACTGATGAATAAAATGAACCGTTTGCTGTATTTTTGGACCCCACTAGATGGTGCATTCTGTTCAAAAAAGGGCACAAAATGCCCCAATGCAGAAAGAGAGCACCATCTAGTGACATAAAAAATACAGCAAATGGTTCACGAGGCATCATTTTGTCCATCACTAGTTTATACTCACCTCCCTCTTATACTTAAGGCGTGCTTAGGTACCATAATGTGCAGGTACATGGGGCTTATGATCTAGGTTTGGGTAATTTCACCTGTGTCGAGTCTGACATATGGCTCAGTATGTCACTATAAACTCTGTTAAAACTGCTTTTTGGGGAGAAAAGATTACCTTACTAGATCTTTTCCAGGTTCGTCTCAACTGCGTCAGCTGTAAAACAAAGAGACAAGGTAGCTGTAATCAATCACAAAGACGGAGCAGGCCATTCATAGACAAGCAGCCAGCAGCGCTAACCGCAATCACAGCTAACTGCCATCACAGAAAGCCGCCATCACAGAGAGCCGCCATCACAGCTAACTGCCATCACAGAGAGCCGCCATCACAGCTAACCGCCATCACAGAGAGCCGCCATCACAGCTAACCGCCATCACAGAGAGCCGCCATTATGGCCCGGCAGCAGCAGAAGATAAAAAGCCATTAATCCAGTCAAGCATCCCTTTAAAATAATACATTTATGTTATAATGTTTATGTACACTGTGGTAAATGTTCATCAATCAGAAAATCATGATACTGTCCTGTATTTTTTACGTGAGTTCATTTTTGGCCACAGGGTGGAGATATATGACAAAAACACATGAACATAATATAAACAGGTCTGAGTTTCAGATGATGTGGGTCATACATTTAATTCAGTACAATAATTCATATTTAACCTGGCAAATTTAAATGCATGCCTAACCATACATGTAGTTAATTAAAGGTGCCACAGAATACATTTTTCAGTATTTCTAATTGTTCTCTGGTATCTACATAGAATACATGTGAAATTGGTTTGCTCGAAAAATACCTTGAAGTGGTTTTACAGGCCAATTTACAACCACATTATTTGCTCCTGGTACAGGCCTTTTTTTTTTGGTAGGCTCATTAATATGTTGTTGAGCTCTGCTCTGATTGGCTGGTGAGGCACTGCAGTGGTTCACACTGAACCAATATCCCTACAGTCACGCACCATACAACAATGTTTTGGTATTTACGCATGCAACGGTGGTCCCATACGATTATAATGGATCTGAGAAATTCCTGTAGTCATCAGAGCTACTAACGTGTTTGTGGTCAGTCATGCTGGTCTAAATAAGCCTGCTGGCTCTCTGTCCCATAAATTATAATACATACAATTATATGCAGTACACAATACCTGATAATGATAATAAACAACTATGTGACTAATTTATGCATTCACTAAACTGTACTTTTTATCGTTATTTTTGAGTGTACTTTGCCATATGTAAGTGTAATACTCCCACACTATGTTAGCATAGTCATTACTTTGTTTTTAGCATTGTGATAAGTACATTGTAATCATTCTGCATCTCAGTCGACAAATGATTTTACGGTGCCAGCTCCGTCATGCAATTTTTTTTTTTACCAAGAACTCCAAGCAGCATGCTGAGCAGCTGGTAAATGTATTGTTTGTAATGAATTTGGACTTCTACAATTCTTTTTTTCTTCAGTAATGATTGAAAAATAGGCTACAGGCAGTACAGGAGCCTCTTCTCAATGTCAGTATCACAGACTTTGTAATGCTGTTTCCTACTCCCTTGCTAACCCAGAGTATGTTTCCCAAAAGCATAGTTGATAACAACGTTAGCAACTTACATACAGGGGTTGGACACTGAAACTGAAACACTGGGCAAAACAGTGTTTGAGGTATCACATTCCATCAGTAAGAGCAGAGTGTGAGGGTTGAATTAACAGAGTAATAGCACAGCTGTGCATAAAATACTGCAATCCACACAACAAACTGGGAAACATACTATATGAGAGAACGAAAGAGGACAGATTGTTGGTGCGTCTAACTGGGGTGTCTTTGACCTGGACATCAAGTCTTTATGGCGTATCCAGGGTAATGTCAGCATCCCATCATGATGGACAGACCGCATCCAAAAGGAGGCACTGTGGAAGCATGAGGAAGCTGTCTGAAAGGGATGTCCGGGCACTAACCCGGATTGTATCGAAAAAGCATAAAACCACAGCTGCCCAACTTACTGCAGAATTAAAAATGGACCTCGACTCTCCTGTTTCCACCAGCACTGTTCATCAGGAGCTCCACAGGATTAATATTCATGGTCACTCGAGCCAAAAGTCAGTTTCACTGGTACCAGCAGCGCACATCTTTGGCTGCAGACAATGTGAAGCAAGTACTGTTCTCTGATGAGTCCATCTTCCCTATCCTTCCCACATCTGGGAGAGTTACGGTGTGGAGTAGCCCCAAAGAGGCGTGAGTACAGCATGGCGGAGGATCACTGATAGTTTGGGCTGCAATATCATGGCATTCCCTAGGCCCACTACTTGTGCTAGATGGGGTTATGTTTCGGAGGAGCGAGTTAGGAAATATTTTCCTCCACCAGCATCATGTAGTGACCTGACCACTTATCTACAAGCGGAAAGGCTCCAAATCCCTCTGGCCACCATGCAGGACTTGTATCTGTCATTCCCAAGACAAATTGATGCTGTACTGACCACAAATCAAGGCCATACACCATACTAATAAATTATTGCGGTCTAAAACCAGGTGTTTGTTTCATTGTCCAACCCTTGAAGTTGGAACCAAGCAACTAAATGGTTCCAGCATTTTAAGTTGCTAACATGAGATTTCGGGAAACATATCCCTGAATAGGACTTACCTCTTCAGTGTACTAATAATAAATAACTTTACATCAATGGCTGTCAGTATGTATTCTTTTCTTCACAGGGTGTACTTGAAAGAGAAAAGGTTGTGCAGGTCCATTGGCCTTGAAGGTGGGCTGGTGTATGTCACATTTGGAGGCATGATTAAAACTGTTACATAACAGTCTAGGATTTTGAATTCAGGCCGCGCTACCTTCTTTTGCATACGCGGTGGTGCGGAAGGGCTGACGCTTTATTCAGTTCGGCCAACTGCTAGCCCCACCCATTCCCCGTTGTTATTGGCCGGCTTCATCAGTGATGTGACCAATTGGGAACTAGCCTGAGGTTAACCATGCCAATAGTCAGATTTTATAAGTGCACTTTTTGCGGAAATCAATTACTGAAGTGACCCAAATGTTCAATAAGCCAAAAGGTAATGCTGGTTTTCTCTCTGGGACTGGGGGGGGGGGAGAGCTTCAGTTTACCTGTGGTTCATTTATTTCATTATGGTTTATAAACTGACAGCTAGAGCCATTTCAGTACATTTCTAACATGCTGTATTGTGTTGCTAATGGGTTTCCATGTACAAAGTCAAATCTGATTCAATTAAAAGGAAGTTTTGTCTATTATGCTCTCAGTATCCGATAAATAAGACATGGGTGGATTCAGTAAGTGGGCAGCTGTATCCAACAGAAGAGGCCAAGTGAACAAATTAGCAAATAGTGAGGTTAAGCTAAAATGACATCAAAAGATCAATGAGATACAGTTCAGGTTGAACAACGTGAGACCAAAAAACCAATAAGGTAAAGCTGAGTTTGTGTAAGCTCAGAAGAGCAGTACAGCAAGCATGCGGCTATACAGCATGTGGTGGGTTTGAGCCTCCATCGTAATTGACCAGGTATCCAGCTAGCAAAATAACCCCCATTGGAATTGGCCAGACCCCACTTGCAATGAGGTACAAATAAATTTGGTAGGAGTGAGCTCAGAGGACCAATGAGGAAAAGTTCAGCACGTTAGGAGTCAGCTCAGAGGACCAATGAGGAAAAGTTCAGCACGTTAGGAGTCAGCTCAGAGGACCAATGAGGAAAAGTTCAGCATGTTAGGAGTCAGCTCAGAGGACCAATTAGGTAAAGTTCAGATCGTTAGGAGTCAGCTCAGAGGACCAATGACATAAAGTTCAACTTGTTAGGAGGACCACTACTGTTACACTCACTGTTATTATGCAAGTTCTCCAACAACAGGGTTTTGTCGATGCAGACTCTATCTTGATTTTCACTTACATAGTTTAGCACCCACCAGATGCAAGCATAAGCTCAGTTTCTGGGGCTACTGACTAACAGTCAAGTAGGAGCCACAAAGACAACGTAATGAAAGACACTCATTCATACTGGGACAGTAGATTGTCTTTTAAAGCCGGCCAGTTTGTCCTTGCTGTGGCAGGGCCAGTATAAAAGGACGAAAGTGTTCAGTGACATTTCAGTAAGGAATTCCACGACTTCTTCCACTTAGTTCGACAGCTTTTGACCTTTAGTGACCTTTTGCATTCACTGGGGGGCACTTACGGCTTCTCGGAAGTCCCCCTCCTTGGGTGACAGGGTGACAGCTAGCTGAAGGGTCCCCAAATTGTGCTCAGGGTGATGGGGGTCCTTCAGGTCCAGGGTCACATCCAGTGTCCTGCAGCAACAACAGCTGAGCATAGTGAGACATTTCCAAACCCTTGAGGTGTAACAGCTCCTCCTCGAGTGCTTTATTAATATGTCATATCTGCCACAATAATTCATAAAGCTGTATGTCTGCTCTGCGTCCAGGTTTCGCATAAGTACGCAGTTTCCTTTTCCTTTATAGTACCCACTGTCAGACAATGCTGTATATACAAGAATTTTCAAAAAAATAAAGAAACTAGCTGACTTGCAGCAATACAATACAATTATACTGGATACTGAAAAAGAATAACTGTCATGTATAGAAATAATTACAGATAAATATTCTATAAGAATGTTTGAAAATCATGCCTCGGGATATTCAGTGCAGAATACGAATGTGCATATTTAATGGCTGAGCTATGGGAAGTGTGATTTACAGCAAGGCTAAAGAAATGATCAAATACATCTTACTGAAGTTTAATATATACCCTCAAGCAGAGAAATGGAAGAGAGAATGCAAAGTCTATATGGATGGAAAGACAGATTATCATTTCATTTTTTAAACATTACAGGATTGGCACGCTTAATTTTAACCAACTGAATGCATACTGAATCAGTTTGGGGGGGGGGGGATAGTTTACTGTTTGTTTACTGTTTTTCTTCCTTTCTTTGCAAACAAAAGTTCATTTCCCAGATGGAAAACCTGAAGTGTAATCAGAAGCAATGAAGAAAACTAATCTTTTTATGATATTATAGAACAGCCTACATAGGCAGAAATGTGCCTGTGGGAAAAACTAATAATGATGATGACTAGTGGGAATACTACAGAGAAATAAGGATGAGGAAGACGAGGAGGAAGAGGAGGCGTGAGCCACGACGGGAAGCCAACCTGCTCAGCTCCAGGGATTCCAGGTAGAGGTAGGCGGAGCCCATGAAGTCATCCTGAAGGCCAAAGTCATAGTCAAAGACCTGCAGAAACACAAGGAACTTTACGCTTTGCCTGCTACATCCAGGGAACTACAGCTATTAAGGGCGGTGTGTGGTGCTAAGCGTCGCCCATCGAAATCTTGTGGCCAGCAGAGTGATGCCCCCTTGGGCCCCTGATCCAGGCCTTCAACCCTGACTGCCTCACGCCTGCTAGACACAGGCCAGCTCAGCACTGTGAGCCTACAAAGTGGCTGCCAGCTGTCTGTGTGTCTCAGGCAGAGCGTGACGGGATAGGCAAAAACACAATTCCCCCTTAGGGACAAGTGCCACATCACTGTTACTATCCCAGGCACTGTTACATACATGAAATGCCAATTCATCAAAGCCTTCTTGACGCATTTAATTGCAGTTGCCTTGCATTTGTTGCAACAGCAGTACATTGGAAGTTAATTAATGCCTATGGGTTACAATAATTAAAGTAGCAGCTTTTTATTGACAGTTTGTCACATTAGTAAAAAACTATTTTTAATGCCTGTTTGTTACATAACTGATGTGGCAGTAAATGCCTGTCTGCTAGAACAGAAAATTGGCAGATGACTCCCTGTCTCTCACATTCATGAACTGGGAGTTCTCTACTGCTCTTAATTTGACAATGCCATAAACTGCCTCAGTGTTTCGTCCATATCAGATTATTCTACCTAAACTTCTACTAATCCTTGAACTAATTAATAATATAATACTGCAGCTTTGGATCTTAAGATGACAAATATCCCACCAAGCACAAAAAGCAATAAAATAAGATGAAACACACTAAGATCTAATCAATAAAGGAAACGGATAATATAACACTTTTAATAATCCTCAAGACGACAAAAAATAATACCTCATATGAACTCTAGATGGCGCCATTATCCACAAAATATTAAGTACATAACGTCATTTCGGCATACGTCAAACTCGACTGTACGTCAATTGCTTGTCGGTAGAACAATTTAAATAGTTTAAATAGTTTTAAGTAAATAATGCACAGTATTTAGTTAAATTAACATGATCCATTTACGTTGATATACACGATATAAAATACTGGATGGGCTTGACGAAACGTAAATTACTTAATTTATTTTGATGAAACACAACACGAAACATTGAATTTAGTCACTTTTACGACAGTAATTTTAATTTTGTTTTTCTGAAAACTACGTGAACATTGACTTTTAACATTGCAAAGTGAACACTGACTTTTATAATGAATTAAAGGGGCATTTACGTCAGGAAATTACTACGCCTGTTTCTGACACCTGAGTCCTTCTCCGGCATTTTAAGGCATTATTTTCGGGTTACATCAAACATCGGAACCAATTAATGACGTAAGGCGGGGCATGACTGTAAATCGATTAATTTGTACATTAACTTGTCAACTTACCCAGCTTGCTTAAACGATGTGATAAAATGCGACAGTGGTGGTTCGATTTTTATTATGTTCTTAAGTTTCACTACAGCATTTTCAGGGAGTCTGGACGTGGAGGGTGTTAGTGCTAGCTAGTGTCATGCACTTTTTGTTGACATACAAAGAGCAGCATGTATTTCACCCTCATGGCAAAATACTCAGCCTGTGACCAAGCACGACGAAAAATAAATGCTGGCTTGGATATACAGTACTGTGCAAAAGTCTTAGGCAGTGCAAAGAAATGCTGGCTTGGATATACAGTACTGTGCAAAAGTCTTAGGCAGTGCAAAGAAATGCTAGCTTGGATATACAGTACTGTGCAAAGGTCTTAGGCAGTGCAAAGAAATGCTGGCTTGGATATACAGTACTGTGCAAAAGTCTTAGGTAGTGCAAAGAAATGTTTAAAGCTATTTATCTTTGTAGTAAGTGCGCATTTGCGCAGAACAAAAAGCACAATTTAACTTGGATGTGAAAATTAAGAGTAACACAAGACAAACTAGTAATTAGTAAATAACTAGGAATTAATTTCTTCTGTTCTCTACAAAGCTATTAATATCTAGTTGGACGGCTAGTTGAACACCGCTCCGGGTCCCAAACCTCGCCTCAGGGGCACCCCAATCATTCCATGGATTTGTTAAATTTCACCACCATCTCACTTAATTCATTACATTAATTAATAGTTTAAAAAATTGATGAGACTGATTAGCCAATAGGTGTGCAAGTGGTCCAGTCAAAAACCACATGGCTGCATTGTATGGTTGCTGCATATACAGTAATGTGGTACATTTAGCAGAAGTTTGGAAAAGGCTAAGCTAAAGCGCTTTGACAAGCATGACACAACAGTTTTACAGCGGTATAAAGATCATTTAAACATCATTTTCTTTGGCAGCCTAAGACTTTTGCATAGTATTGTATATGGCATGTCAGCAACAGACAGGTGCCATAGAAACTGGACATGTGACCAGTTTTAAACCTCAAAAATGATGTGAGGTACACAGGCTTCAGTGTTTCAGGGAGTATAAATATTAATTATTAAGTATTAATGGAGTGTATAAAAAAGGAGCACATTTGTTAAGATAAAATAACAGCTGTCTCCAGCTGTGAATGAAAGGAAAGTTATTTAGTTCTCTGATTTATGAGGAGTGGGTTAGCAAACTATAGCCTGGCATAATTAGCAAGGCGACACTGGGCCTAGGCAGCTATTCACAGTTAGGGTGGCAGGCTGAGGCGTAGTGCTGGGTGGGGATCAGTGTCGCTGATTTTGGGTGAAGTGTCGTGTGGGTGCTGCTACTGGTGCTGCACGTACAGCCATGTGTTACCGCAGCAGGCACTAAGGGGCTCCGCTTGCCTGTGTCCCCGCCTGCCGGAACCAGTCCTCCCACAGCATCCCCATTTCATTCGCCCTGCTACCCGGCATCGCCTCTTTCCTGTCCTGCACTTGCCGATGCACTTTCCTTATCCCCTCCCTTTTTTCTGGGGCTGAACCACTGAGATCCAGATGCAGGGGAGTTCGCCTGCCTTCCCAGCAGTCTGCCTGTATTTCTGCCTGCTACTGCCTGCCTGTGCCACCCTGCCAGCTTGCTGCTATCCCGGCCCACCTCATACCATCTCCCTGCCTACCTATCTGTATTGTCCCGCCATCTGCCTGAATTTACATTGCGCTAAATTATGTAAACTTGCACTGCCCAGTGCTGGCCAGAGGAGGGCGGGCTTCCCCCATGGGTCTGTTTTCTCAAGACGTTTCAGTCCAGAGTTGAATCTGAAATATTTTGCATGCAGTTGCAATGTAAAAACCAACATTTCCAGCTTTGGTCAGCTGGCTTGCGTGAGACTTTCAATTCAGAACAAATCTGCAAAGTCATTTAGGCCTACGTGTATGTAACAGTCTTATTACCTTCGAAACAGTCTGTACGGATTGCAAAGTACCGCAACGCTTTTGATGCAACTAATTTGAGATTTAAGATGGAATAATAAGTATTTGCCGTAAGATTTCTTGCGTGAGGGTGGAAGTCAGAAAGCGTGAGTTAGCAGCCCTGTGCAGGTGTACGCAAATGGTCTACAAGATTTTTATTATAATCCCACACTTATTCCGTAAGATTGGGGATCAGTGTCGCAATTGCGTCAATGTCCCACAACCTGTGATTATTTTTTCCTCGTTTGCTTTGCGAATAGGTCAGTGTATCTGAGCGTCTGTTATAAAGGTGGTACCCAGCCAGGTCATGCCGGCTTTACTTATGAACAGGGTCGTGTCTGTGTGTGTCAGGGGGGCTGATTGGACAACTCAGTATTTTTGACCATCCCAATATTTTCAAATTTAAATATCACATATTGTTTTAAATACCCCCATCCCATGTAATATTTTAATGTTACCTGTCACCCATTGCGGTTTGAAGCATATGATAGCGATATTCGATTTATGAACTAATCGTTCTTTTGAGCTGGTTCATTTAAGTGAAAAGTTCGATAGAATCGGTTCTGTGAATTGATGGCAACCCAAATGAAGAGGTTAGCAGCTGCCATCCCATAGGATCATACTATCCAACTCCCCATGTTGCCACCTTATGTCCCCAAATTAGGGGTAGGGTTAGAAAAGATATGACTTTGTCAGATATAAAAACCACAGTTTAGGCTGATTGAATACCATATTCCATTAGTATACAGTGCTTCTTCCCTCATCGCGAAGATACTCCTCGTAATGTGCAAAGATACCCCTCGTAATGTGCAAAGATACTCCTCGTAATGTGCAAAGATACTCCTCATAATGTGAATTATTCAGCAAACACTTTTGTTGAAAGCCAGTAGCCTAGGTGTTGCAGCCCGGCCTTGTAGGACCATGGCTGGCTGTTGTTTGCCGACTCGTGTCTCCTTTCATGAGGGTTCCGCACTGGCTGAATGTTGCTTGATTGAGTGCAAGTGCGGAGGAGGCTTTATTAGCCTTGGAGACCGCGTGTCCCTCCCTCTTCCCTCTGCTTGTTCTCCTTATTTCACCTGCTGTTTCTAGTTCTGTTTTGTGCACATACATGCACACCAGTCCACAGCCACTCGCCCAATGCCGTGCTCTCACACTGATATACTGACAGACCCTGTACCTCTTGTATGCTGTTTTTAGCCTTCAGCGTATTAATAAAGGATGTTTTAAAAGTACTTCTTATGATGATCCACCTTTTGTTCTAGCTTTGAGCCAGGTCCTGACACAGAAATGAAGAAAGCTTGGGGTCGGACAGCAGAGTCAGGCTGTGCCCAACACTCCGGGAATAGTCAGGGTCAACTGCTAAGCTCATGGTGATGTAGTTACTCAGCCAGCCTAGGGATTCAAACCCATGACCTTATAGTAGGGCTGAATGATATCGGAAGAAATTCATTTTGCTGAGAAGTCATCATTTTTGTTGAATATCTCTGAGAGAGTCCGACAACAAGGACGAGGACAGTTACGCTTGGCCCATAGAGCTCATACAATAGCAGCGGAGATAAACTTTAGACTGATGTTTTAGAAACATACTAGATAACCCTGAGAAGGTTCAATCATTGGAAAGCTTGTTAAGTTTTGTTTCCTATGCCGCTTTTTGTATAACTTTTTTTTTATGACTTATTGATGGTCTCGACCAAGCTGACCACCCCACTCCTTGCAATGTGACGACTGCACGTGCTATGTGGATATTACCATCATACGGGGCTTCCTAACAAACACAGGTGTAGATGCCAAACCTACAAGACTACACGCTTCTCACCCGAAAGCTGCTACCTTGTGTGTATGTTCAGGGGGGGCTTTGTGCTGTTCAGTAGAGAAAACTGAGAACTCAGTGAAGGATTTTTTTTTTTTCTGAAAGTTGTGTGACACCCATTTTATCTTTATGTTATGATATTAAAATCTTAAAAAATTATATCTGTGAATGTTCATTTCAGCCCGAGCTGCTAGCCTCATGACAGCATCCAAGACATTTATGTCTATCTTCAAGACTGGTTTGACTTGCTGCCATTATGATTTTTCTCAGTTTTTTTTTTAACCAGTGTAACTTACATATTCCAAGGGTGGATACATTTCCTGAAGCGTTTCCAGCTACAGTCACTGCATAACAGCACGACAGCAGGACACCTGCCCGTCACTGTGCGCTCAGAGTGGCTTTAATTGCCTTGGATCGTATCCACAGCTTCTCCTGTTTGTTACACTTCTCACAAGCTTTATGCCAGGGCCTTTCTTGTCTCTTGTCACTGTCACAGATCTGCAGAGAACATGCACCTTCCCTGTCTGTGTGAGATAACAGTTCCTGCCGTTGGTTTAATCCAGCCAGCCACACGTCGCACTTTCACAGTTAGATAAAATGCATGTCTAGAACTGTTCTAAAAGACCAAACTTTAAATCAACCATTAGAGTTATGCTTGGAGCTATTTCGAACGCAATGACAACGCACAATTTTCGTTGATTATTAAACCGATAAAAAAGAAACGTAAATAAGGTATATTTGAGGCAATTTAAGGCAATAGTGTCAAAGATTTTTATTTAATCAAAGTGTAAGATGAGACAACCAGAATAGTGCACAACAAAAGTGTAAACTGGAAAAAGTGGTTAGTGCTGTCAGTTTTGGTATTTGCTCCAGAAAAATATAAGGTAAATGTTTTATGCATATCATTAGCCATAATGATGTCCCAGATGCTTGGTGGTGACCTCTGGGAGATATACAGTACCAAGAACATACTGTAAGAACATAAGAAATTTACAAACGAGAGAAGGCCATTCGGCCCATCAAGCTCGTTTAGGGAGAACTCAACTAATAGGTCAGAGATTTAAAAATTTTATCTAGCTCTGCTTTAAAGGAACCCGAGGATTTAGCTTGCACTACGCTATCAGGAATACATACTCTAACTACTCGCTGTGTAAAGAAGTTTTTTCTCAGCTCCACTTTAAGATGTTCTCCCGCTAATTTCCAACTATGTCCACGAGTTCTCTTATTTGAACTAATGTTGAAGTAACTATTTAATTGGCCAGAATCCAGACCTGTTAGGATCTTATTTATCTGGATCATGTCCCCCCTTAGTCTCCTTTGCTCAAGGCTGAATAGATTGAGCTCAATAGATATACTGAATAGATATACTGAGAGGATATGGCCAGCTCGAGGTTTAATGAGCATAGGCAGATGTACTGAGAGGAGACAGCCAGCTTGAGTTAATAACACTATGTTTTATACAGTCACTATGCAGGCTGCCATTTGTGAATTTGCTGTATAGGTATTTGGTATATGCAAGGTATGCAGGTATATGCGAATCACATAAAGTCCATGTGAGAAGTCATGGACAAAGCCTACCATAAAGCATGAATATTATGAATAGGAGTCAAAAGTAAATTAGTCCACCTTTAGTCTTCATAACTGATTCAGTGCTAAATGTAAGACTATCAAATACATGTAGCATAACTCCTCTCCCCATTTAAAATATCAATGATGTCTGTTTTGGCTTTGCTCAGATTCTGTTGACCTGTTTTGTCCACTAGGACTCCATGCTATCTCATGCTATTCTCTGCTAGCTAAAATCATTTCCTGTCTCTCAGCCCATTCTTTAACCAGCAGACTCCTGTCGCCTGACTGGGCAAAGTATGGCTCAGCAGGTTAAGCTCTGTGCCTGTAATCGGTTCATGGAGAGCAAGGTTGGGGGAGGTGAAAAGTCAATTTCCCCATGGGGATCAATAAAGAATAATTCTTCTCTTCTTCTTCTTCTTCTTGACATTGGCCTGCAAATGTGAGCCACAGGACACAGCTTGCCGCTTCATGCCTACCTTGACGTAGAGGGGCTCGCAAAGGCTGTCCACCAGCAGGCTGACCTTCTCCTCCCACACTGGGTTCAGGCTCTTGTAGATGGTCCTGCTGCGGAAGACCTCCTTCCCTGCCATCTTGAATTTGACATACGGGTCGCTTGTGCCTGGGAGGGGGAGTGAGAGACCATGAGGGGCTGATGGGGTATTAGACATTATCCAAGAGGTTATCTGGGTTTAAAATACGTTACTAACGTGGTGTTCCACAGGAAAGCAACAGGGTTATGTGAAGCACTTCATCTATATCCATTATCCATATACAATAAAGATGAGAATTTATTATACACTATTTAGAGGTAGGGACAGCATGGTGCCTCAGTGGAAAGAAATCTGGTTTCACACCTCCAGTGTTGCTGGCCTTATTCCAAGCCCGAGGAGCTTGTTCTCTTGTGCTTCTTGGGAGAGGATCCAGGCTCCCAGCCCCCTTGTATTTCATAAGTAATTTTGTAAATGGCAAGGATGGATTACAGGGGCGTACGACACGCACAGGAATGGGCACAGGCCCGAAAAGCCCCAGGTCCTGACATTCGGCGAAGCCCTCAGAGCCCGTAGGACCGTAGCGGGTGCTACTCCATGCGCCACAGGATTTCACGAGTTCTCCACAGCCGCGGAAAGTGCCGCGCACGCCCATGCACGTCAGACGTCAGATGCACGGCGGAGGGTGCATGTCATGATCTGTCACAGGCATCGAGCCTTGGCATTCACCACCCGCCCCCCAATCTCAATAACGACCAAGTCACTTTCTAAAAAACAAAAAAAAACAAAAAAAAAACATCATAAGGGACTGTGTGGGTTCATGAATCAAGACAGTTCGGTTCAGGGTGAGAGTGCAATGGCCCACTACACGGCCGTGAACCTGACTGCCACCTGGAAAAGTCCCCATGTCAGCGGAATTCACCTGGGGCTGGCTGCTATAAACAATATATCAATTTATCGTCGTATAAACTTCAAACTATAAAAAACTACAATCACCTGTCTGTAAGGGACATTGCTTGCAGACATCAGTCTGCCACAGAGACAAACACAATTCCGCCCAATCAAATGGCAGTATTTTAAGAACGAATAACCAAACTATGGAGTAAGGATGGCTGAGTCACATGCTTCCATCTAGGTAACAGCATGGCAGAGATAAGCTACAGCTCAGCAGCCGCAGCATCTTTTAGAAAAGGAAATTTTGTGGATGAACGAGGTAAAAAAGACACCGATGGTGTGGGGGTACTTTTTGCAGCCTGCTTTGTACTGTAAGCTCTGCCCAAAACTTGTGGAAAATAACCTGGAAACCCTGCAAGCTTATTTCACCACTCGAAGCGTCGCCCTCCAGTGCAAAATGCAGAATGCTAGTGCCTGCGGTCACATCTAGGTTTCCATTTTAAATCGGAAGAAACATGGGACAAATCACACCCTGTATTGGTTAAAAACGGGACACAGTATGTATTTTTTCCCTCCAGGATGGGTGACATCTCCACTAGCAATGTCAAACCTGTTCCCTGGAACGAGCAGCGAGCAGCCATCAGGGAGAAGAACCCAGCACCGTACTACTGCCTTGTTCTTGTGTTGCACTCAGTGAAAAAAATGTTTATTTTGTGTGATATTTCTATTTAAAATTTGTTGCCTTTTTCACGTTCTGATTCTGGTTAAGGGTAATTCTGAGGAAATTTTAAGCAAAAAAATAGCCTTTATGTAAAGAGGTAACGATTTAAATTATACTGTGATAATTATCATTATTCAATTTTTTTATTATCGTAATAAAATATTTTCACTCAGCCTCCCCACACCAATCATTAGCAAAATTTACCAAGTCCAAGCATCATGTCCAATCCATGCAGCCAATCATAAGCCCCAGCTCTCATATCAGCAGCCAGTCACAAGGCACTAGGTGCACTATAGCACCTCAACTGCTATATCCTCCTCCCCCAAATGGAACTTAATTGAGCTCTCAGGCAAAGAAACACATTCATTAGGGTGGAGTAAGACAGGTGCAACATTCAGCAATAGAAAGATGGCTACAGGCTACAGCAAATGATGTGAATTGTGTGTACACCCCCATCCAAGCCACTCAGACAATATCAGCTTATCAGCTTCTCTGAAAGCATCTGATTTGTTGTTGATGTATATAATGGTGAGACATTTGTGAACAATTCATTTGTGGAGAGTGAGTCCTTAAGAGGGACTACTATAGTCAGTCTGAGGTGCAACCTGGCGGCGTCAGACCGACCAAAACATGTCCCAGAGGTGTTCTATTGGACTTAGGTCAGGCGAGCATGTAGGGTCCAGGTATTGACTGCCATTAAGTATCGGGATGAAATCCTCGGATCCATTGTCAGACCCTGCGCTGGTGCTGTGGGTCCAGGGTTCCTCCTGGTGCACGTCAATGCCTGGCCTCATGTGGTGACAGTATGCAGGCAGGTTCAGGAGGGTGACGGAATTGGTACCATTGACTGGCCCAGCACCAGCGCATCTGACAATGGATCCTAGGATTGCATCCCGATACGTAGTGGCAGTCAAGGTGCCATTGTCTAGCCTGTAGAGGTTTGTGTCTCTCCATGGATATGCCTCTCCAGACCCACCACCCACCATTTATGCCATCACTGACCCACTACCAAACCATGCTGAATGATGTCACAGGCAGCGTAACGTTCTCCACGGCTTCTCCAGACCCTTTCACATCTGTCACATGCACTCAGGGTGAACCTGCTCTGAAAAGCACAGGGTGCCAGTGGCGGACCTGCCAATTCTGGTATTCTATGGCAAATGCCAGTCGAGCTCCATGGTGCCAGGCAGTGAGCACGGGGCCCAGTAGAGGACATCAGGCCCTCAGGCTAACCTCATGAAGTTTCTGATTGTTTGGTCAGACATTCACACTAGTGGCCTGCTGGAGGTCATTTTGTAGGGCTCTGACAGTGCTCATCCTGTTCCTCCTTGCCCAAAGGAGCAGATACCGGTCCTGCTGATGGGTTAAGAACCATCTAATGTCCTGTCCAGCTCTCCTAGAGTAACTGTCTCCTGAAATCTTCTCTGTGCCCTTGAGATTGTGCTGGGAGACACAGCAAACCTTCTGGCAACAGCACGTATTGCTGTGCCATCTTGGAGGAGCTGGACTACATCTGCAACCTCTGTAGGGTCCAGGTATTGCCTCACGCTACCCGTAGTGACACTGACTGTAGCCAAATGCAATGCTAGTGAAAAAACAGTCAGAAAAGATGAGGAGGGAAAAATGTCAGTGGCCACCACCCGTTAAACCATTCCTGTTTTGGGGGTCAACTCATTGTTGCCCCTCTAGTGCACCAGTTGCTAATTAAATTAATACCAAAGCAGCTGAAACTGATTAACAACCCCCTCTGCTACTTAACTGACTAGATCAATATCCCAGAAGTGTCACTGACTTGATGCTATACCCTGGTTACCCTTTAATATGCTATAGCCTTTAATATTTTTGAGCAGTGTGTCTAAGCCCTGCCAAATTACAAAGACAGAATGGATCTGTTATGTCGGCGGTGGGAGGTACGACCCATAATGCAGGCTGCTGTGTCAGAACCCCTTCTGGGGCGTTTATTGTTGGGAAAGGGGAAACAAGGGAGCCAGAATGACAGCTAGCATAGACAACCACCGACAGGGGTAACAGGACTCAGACTAACTAATAAAGGGCAGGACATCAGGGAACAAACACAAGGCAGGTGTGCTGGGTTAACAAGGGGATAGAAACGCAAGGCAAAGCTAAACAGGACTCAGGTGTGAGCGATTAAGCCATGCCTGAGGGAAGCACAGGGGAACAGACACGCAGGGCGGGGCTGAGCGTGACAGGATCCTATGCCGAAGCTGAAACGCTTGCATAACACAGAAGGGTGTCAAACGCACCACTGTTTCCATATAAATAAACGTTTTGTTGAGGCTGAACATAGCCCATGTGTGCTATATAGCCCACATGCTGCCAATAGATTTTAGAGAGGCAACATTTTCACAATTTAAATGTAAATTTTGATAAAGTTTGTTAGCTGACTGTAGCTAAGGCAAAATATTGCCAAGACTTAGACTATAATTCAATAACAAATCTTTCTATGACATACTGGGACACACATGTTTCAGATTTATTTTATGCAAACAGGAAGTGCCACTGAATGAGTTAGTGAACAAGTCCGTACAAAGCTTTTAGGTGAACTTAATCAAACTAACTGTGACCAAAAAAAAGAGTAGCTTCACCCATCCTTAGTTGTATTGTCCGTATAATTAAAATTATCTTAAAACCATGTGGTGTATATAACAATTACAAAACCAAAATCCATATACTGGCTTTATTGCCTGTTTGTATCTTGCTCTACCATTATGCTTGTCTGGTGATGGATTCCACAGATCTCATTGTTACACAAATAGCATACACAGAAGGTATGTCACTCAGCACACTGAATAATGTTCTGTTCTAAAAAGCATTGATTAGCTGCTTAAGTTGTTTCGTCTGTTTTGTTTGTCTACTTCCAGCAGACGTTTCAAAGTTCAGTGTTAGATTACGGAGAAGCAGGGGAAATTGAGATGAGCTTTCGACCCCAGTCCCGGTACACATAGGTGCAGGTGTACAGGATGACACAAGCAGAAGCACCTTTACTCATTTCTGAGCTGTTACTTGCTAGCCTGAGCCCTGCTATAGGCAGACAGTTACGGTACCATCTCAAAGCCCTCATCTGCTCCCACAGTCTCCATCTTTGGATTTTGAGATGATCTCCGTATCTTGCTTTTTAATTCCTCCCCATTTCCCTCTTACTCGGCTTCCAGTCCTTTCACCCCAGCTGTGCCTTGAAATGTCGACCCGCTCGTCGGCAGGAGTAATTACCGAAACAGACTCCATGATTCTGGCTGGCTTCCATTAGGCTGATTTAATGCGGCGGGTCACTGCCTCCAATGGGGCAAAAAGGGAAATCAGTTTTAAATAATAAAGCAAGTGCTTATTTTATGCTCCTGTCCAGCCAAGACAGCCATGAAGCTGCATGGAGATCTGAATACAGAAGTGTTACATCTATGCCTTGAAAATCAAAAATTTAAGTAAAAAATGAAACCAATATACATGTATGTGCTGTATCATATAATTAATATGGCTCTTTATTGGTCACATTTTAGCATTCATGATGAAAACGGACATATAAGTTGTTATAAAAAAGAGGACTGGCACCATCTATCTCAGGAGGGAGAGTCAGCTGTCAGTAGCTATTAATTATATGCATGAACCAGGTCCTCTAGGACCCACAAACAGTCCATGTTTTTGCTTCCTCCCAGCTCCCTGCCAGACAGAAACATGGACTGTCCCAGAGGACCGGACGTACTGTAGAAAGCATCAAAATAAAATTAAAGCCTTGCTCTCTGGTCATGTTAAGAAGTATTGGTTTGAAGGCATATTTTTTCCATAACAAATGCACATAATAATTTACAAGACATTGATCTTTCACACATTTCAAGTTGGCAGATATAAAGTATATTATTATTAAATCTTTTTTTCATACTAACATACAATAACGTAGCAGCAGGTTAGCATTAGCAGCAGGTTAGCATTCCAAGAGATATAACTTCATCCAAATTACAAAAGGGATGTCCCATTATGAGAAATGTAATAAACTAATAAATGCATAAAATTTGATGAATATTATATTCAATTACACTTTTTTATTTCATTTTAAATTAAGTATAAACGCCAACCTCCAAAGTAAACGCCAAAGTAAAAGGTACAGATCTCAATTTGTTATATTTTATTTCAGTTCTAAAAATGTAACGGGGCATTATTATGCATTATATATTACATTCATTAACTACTCATTAATAATGAAAATATTTTCATAACTACACTTATAACACACCATATATCAAAGTCTGGCAAGTTCTCCCGTGAATTAGCTAGTGCATAAATTACTTATTTTAATAACGAAATGAATGAGTAAGCAGGAAATAGAGGAGATTAGACTTGTGGCGGTGCTACTGGCCCCAGGTCACCGTTAATCAGTAAAACCATCCAATCACGGCACTCCTGTGGATTAGCGTCAACCAGACACCTTAAGCCAGACTCCAATCATGCAGCGTCTAGCGGCAGACAGTGACAGGTGTCCCTCCTGGCCCCACAGCAGCACGTCCACACTTGGACAGGGAAGCAGAACCGTGGCATCAACACAGCAGTCTCATCAATATTCATGAAAGCCACCTGTATCTGTCAGTGCTGTGGCACTCTAGTCCAGGACTTGGACTTGAGTCAGGTTTGGCACGCCTGGGACAGGGCCCTGACTCTGACTTGGACTTGAGTCAGGTTTGGCACACTTGGGACAGGGCCCTGA
>JAODKN010000114.1:27942238-27953416 GCA_026774425.1 Petrocephalus zakoni
CGGCCGAAGCTCTCACGCAGTTTACAACCAGGACGGAATACTCAGTAATCTTGCCCATTTAAACCCTCCGGTCCTCGTGCCCAGAAAAACAGGTTTTTCACAATACCAGCTGTACAAATTGTGTGAAGTGTTTCCGCAGTAATACAGATGGACAAGGGAGCATTTCAGAAGTATGAAGGGGAATGACTCCAATGTACAGTGGTAGCAACTTGACCACCTGTCAGGGTCGGTGCCCCTCCCACCCTGTCCTTAGTGTCTTTCCCCATTTGGCCAGCTGGTGTTACTGGCCACCCTGATCCCCTCCTTGTTACCTGCCCTGTTGTGCTGCCCTTGTTCTCGGGACTGGTTCATGGCTCAGTGGGCTGAGCTCTTATCTCTTGGGTCACAGGTTCTAGGCTAGCCAGTGGCCTGCCTCATTTGTTATTTTTGTATCGAGTATGTGAATTGTATCGTGTTTGGTGTAAGTGTATGGTGTATGGTGTAGTTTCCCTCGTCTGGCTCCCTAGGTTTTGATTCATATTTCCTTAGTAGATTTCTTCAGTCTTTCTGGTTTTTGTTGTGACCCCTCCTGCTCTGTTTCTTTTATAGCTTCCCCCTCTTTTGTTCCATTCCCAATAAACCCTGGTTGTTGCCCTGGAAATGTGCCGTCACCTTTTTTCGGTCTGCTCCCACCATGCAATGCTGCAGCCGGATCCTTGACACCACCACAGACATGTGGTGGAAACTGCTCAGGACCAAAACTAGTCCTATAAAATTACTGCTACTTTAATTACTTCTTCTTTACATCTAGGTTTAGAATGCATCACAACTCATGTATGAGTGTTACAAGTTTAAGCACCAAAATGATCAATGACTCAGCATGTACTGTCGTTTTGCTGAAATAACTACACAAATAAGTATAATTAGTCAGAGGGACACCCCCACTGCTGTCACGAATCCCTCTCCTTCATCACCACCGGAGGCAAGGCCGCGCAGGACCGATGCAGGGAAACCTAATTTCAGAGGCTGCTGAACACAAACACCACAGCAGGAGAAAATCCATCAGCCCGTACAAGTATTTCCCTAAGCACCTGCTTCTAAGGCTCACATTGGCATGCATGGCTTTACTTTTCCTTGGGAACAGTTGTTGGCTCTTCAGACCTGGCATCAGGAAATGCTTCTTGGTGTGTTGCTTGAAAAATTAAATCAATGTGCTTTATTGAGAAGGTGAATTTGGTGGCAAAGGTGATCAACATGAAAATTATGCAAGGAGGATATCTCATGTCATAAACTGTCATGAGCTGTCATGTAGAGGGAGGGTGATCCACTGGGAAGCATGCCTAACTAAAACGCTTTCCCATCACAATAACAGATGGAAGTCTCAAACAGGAGCTCCAAGACAAGTACATAACCTAAGACCTGACCCCTGTCTGTGCTCCATCCACATGCTGACCCCCTTGGAATAACAGGTCATCTTCACCTACCCATAGCGACCTTACATAGACAAACTGAAGGTGATTAATCGTCATTGGGGACGCACCACAGCACACAACAACGAAAGGTGTCCTCTGCTTTTAACCCATGTGACATAGCAGTGGGCCGTTACCTGAGCGCCCAGGGAGCAGTGCTTGGGGATGCTACCCTGCTCAGGGTACCACAGCGGCACTTGTGGATCAGGGACTCACACCGACAATCTTTCGATTACGCGGTTGCGTGCCTAACCACTACACCACCTGCCTGCCCAGATCTGAGGTTAACACCTTAAAAGCGCGCTAAGAAGTGTTTCATCGTGCAATATTTTTATTAAAACTATTAGAATGGAAAACACAGCTCTGTTTGAATTCAGGCCATTTGATCTATTTACTAATTTTGCAGGTTTTGGTACAAACTTTCAGCCAATGTTCTGCTCCCATGTCCAGGGCGTTCTTACAGCTTGCAGAGGTCCCCTGAGGAGGACCAGCAAAGGGAATGTCCAGTAGTCACAATGCCCAGGGCCAGGGGGGAGTCATGACTTACGCACCCAGACTCTCGTACTGTAACCTTTTTCCTAGAGATGCTGCCCATTTATTGCTGTTATGGATAGAGCTGGGCATTTGATAAAATTTTACGATCTTGGCTTACAACAATTATCAAAACAAAATATATTAGTCCCTTTTTATTTGTTTCTCAGAAAATCCACTGTTAAAAAGACAAGCTTTTTAAATAAATGCATATTTCCAATGATTTTTGCCAGAATCGAGCAACACTAGTGACGGATCAGTCGCCATAGGGAGAGTTGTGCCATTAGCTTACTGGTCTAATTTGCTATCCTGCTTAAGTCATCCTGGTTGTAATAATGTGGGTCAGATCCTCAGTCTGTGTTCCTAAGAAAGGAAGTCTAGTGGGAAGGAGCCATCCTTTTATACAACGGCAATTCTCCATCAGTCCTCCACTTCGGTATTCTTTAAATGAAAATAACTAGGAGATAGCTGTAAAACCCAAGTGCCAAAGAAGCCATGCGAACCTCTTTGAATTATTAGGTTTAGATATATCTCTTCAAACGGCAATATAAAATACCGTCAGTAAGAACTAACACAGCAGGAAAAGTAATAAAACAGGATTCTTTCTCACTTCCATGGAACATGATTAAAAGCCAACAAATTAAACTGAGAGACTGATTCTTCGCTCTCTGCCCTTTAAATAGTCTGTCTCTTACTTAAAAATAGGTATTACCCAAACAATTTGAACAGTTGTATCTGCAAGCTTGTCCGGTCAGAGGCACAGATATACAATAAGGTACGTTTAAAATGTACTTTGTGATCAGTCTAGTTACATGGTTAGCAGTGTTACCTCTGTCAAAAACATTAATTTGACTATGCAATCCAAACAAGTGATATCGATGGTGTTATGATCCCGTTTACAGTACGTTACAAGAAACTGGCCACTGTGAAGGCATGGACCAGGTGGAAGGGTAGCTTGTTTACGTATTTTTTAAATTTGATCCCCCCCTTTACCTTTTTCTTTAATTTAGCAGATACTTTTGTCCAACCCGACCTACATTTGCAAGATGAGGGTCAAACGATATTCCTGGAGCTATGCGCACCAACATGTAAATAACCTAAAAATGTAACCGAAAAATCTGGTACGTTTATTTGTGTTACTGCGGGCATGGGCCAAAAACATTCAAAAACATTCAGTCGACATTTTGAATTTGGCGTCGAGTTTCGGAATGAACTAATTAATCTTGCAGATGTCCACCAACACAGAAATCTACGTAGCCCATAAAGGGACAGGGTTGGTAAATATTAAACAGTTTTGTGTGCTCACTCACAAGTGTAAAATAATTTCAATAAGCAAGCGGGCTTTGTTTAGTATAGATTAAAAAACCCTCTGGGGTGGCATGATTTGCTGGTGACTATAATCATATATTGATAAATATTAATTGAGACTGTCAGCTTTGCTGATTGACTAATGTTTATAGCTAACAAGCCTAGTTGAAATGATGTGGTAAAGCCGTAAGACAGATGTAACCTCTATATTTCCTTCAATTTATAGACCAAATTCTTGAATGCATGTAACAAGCATAGAATTTGACATAACACAACAATACTATTACTCTTCTTGCTCTTGCCTAGGAGAGGTGTGCTGGGGCAGTGCTCAGCACAGTTACCTCACAAGAGGGTTTGAGTCCATGTTATGGCTCCATGTTTCTGGAGTTTGCATGTTATCCTAGTACTAATTTTTCACAATTAAATGTCCAAAAGTATAAAAGTCAGGAATTCATGTTTATTACCCGATTTAATGAAAGGCAGTTGGTGTTTAAGGTGTTCTTAATTGTGCTGAAATAGGTTTTTTTTCAGTGTTACAGATCTTTTGTTGGAGATTAATTTGGGCTTTTTGGATGGAGCTGGAACTGATTACAATTTTGCCCCTAAGGAAAAATGGAAATATTCCAGACTTCATAGCTTCTGAGAACCAATTACACTCAGAAAACGTGGTATTCCAGTTAAGCAAGAGTAAACAGTCAGAGGAGGGGCAGTGACATCCGTGGTTATAACTGAAGGTGCCCAGGAAGCTTTTAGACAGCACCATGAGGAACACCATAATGCACCCTGTACCCCAAGCGGGACGGGGAAGCAGCGGCCCGTCAGCAGGCATTAAAGAGGGGCGATCGTGTCATAGGGAGGCGGGAGCCACAGCACGGAGAAAAGGGGAACAGAGACAGGGAGCAGAGGAGAAGAAGGAACATGCTGGGGAAGACCACATAGGATCAGCCGCACAAAGAGGAATGGCGTTCTGTGACTTTCTGCTGTGTCCGCAGGATTTAATAAAGAGACGCCCTCGTCTCGGTTCCGAAGCCGCGCTCAGCCGCATAAATGACTTTAATGCAATTATGTGGGTAAAGAGAAGGCAGATATGCAGTATACGTTCTTCAAAGTATAAATATTTACTAACGTGTGCTTTCGAAGTGAGTCTGGTTTCCAGTACTCCCATTTCAGTTTTATTTATTTATTTGTTTGTTTGCTTTGCCCTTTAATTCGCTTTTTTTTCTTATATTCATACTTCCAATAATAGTGTCGAGTCAAAAGCAATTTGGTTTGTTTTAAAACCCTGGTAATTTTACTTTTAGCCCAAAATCCCAGTCAGATTGATTCTCGCTCTCTGTTCAGTGAAAGGAAATTGCTTTCAACGCGAGAGGAGTTAAAATATATCACTGTCACAACACCGACTGTGAAGCTGACGCTACCCGCACCAGTTTTCCCTAATTACATTATTTCTTTCTGTAAACCTCTAACACAGCACGCCCATAAGAGTACACAGTGAAGACGACACAGGCACTGACGGTTACGCTTTCGGTTAGAGTGTGGTGGGACTAAGCCGTGAGATGCCATCTTTCTCTGTGGCACACCGGCAGTGCAGCAGCCTGCTAAGCTACTCAAGTCATGAATATTGATGCACAGATCAATACTTCAGTATTGACACTTCACTACTCAAACGTTTAATATAATATTGATCATCCATTAAAAACATTGATTAGAAAGGTTTGTTTTCCCCGAAGGTGCTCACAATATGCTATCAAGTCTTACAATTAACTTATGCACTTTCTGTGCTTACAAAGTGCAAACGTAGCCACGGTAACACCTGTGACAGGAAATCCGGGAAAGTGACAACATTCCTGAAAAGTTAAAATGGAGTGGTCGAAATATTTCTCTTTTTTACTATTATTAAGTAAATTGCATTTTTATGAAAGTGTTAAATTTCATGTTCTTGTCTTTTAAGATCGTAGCCTTTTTATTTTGTAATAAATCTAGTGTCCAACTTGTATATTAATGGTATATTCCTATTAAATGATACACTTACCATTACAGATTAATAATTCTAATTTTAAAATAAGTATTACAAAATTATAATTATAAAAGTATTATTATTATGTAATACTTAATTATTATTACAATATTTAACAAATAGTTTTGTCATGGATAATATTTTGCATGTATGGATAGTAATGAATGACATCATCCTTTATTGCCATTTGCACAAGTACACGCACAGATACACTGGAATATTTCTCAGTAACACTTTACTCAAAGTATACTGCATTACACATACCTTCGTAATGCATTAGAATGCATTCATAAAGCACTATAAACCTGGCTATAACTATTAATGAAAAGGCATAATGCATTAAAATCATGTTTATTATACATTATGAACGCTCTATGAAGGTCTCATCTATAATGCCCTATAAACACCTTCATAATGCAGCACAAAGCATCTTTAATTCTTTTATTGACCATTATAATGCATTATGAAGGCCTTTATAGTGCCTTATAGACCATCATTCATAATGCAAGAGAATCATGTCTATAATGCGTTATGCCTTTTTATAAATATATACAGCTGTGTTTGTCATACTTTATGAATGTGTTACAATGAGTGTGTTATTAGTCTTTATGAATATGGGCTTCATAGAACGTGTTATCTACATCTTTTTGCCCACCATCTTGCTCTCCATGAGACACACAGACACTTATTCAGGTGACAGCAAGCTTAGGGGACCACAGCACTCTGCCTGCAGTGCCCCGGAGCTGGGGGTTAAGGGCCTTGCTTATGGACGCACAGACATGTGACTGTTCTGGAGGAGCCTGAGTAGGAGGAGGAGGAGTCTGAGCGGCTCAGATTGGAGCTATTCTGTCTTTGCCATTCTGCTTCCTCTGCAAAATGACGGGCGATAAGTGATGCCGGCCGTTTTTCTGTCGTCGTTCAGGCGTCCCAGGGACAGCCCAGGGGAAACCAACGATCCAGCAAAACACCTGCTTATGGGAAGTCTGCAGGATCAATGCTTAGCCTGTCTCCATTTGCTTAAAGAAACGCTTGCGGTCAAGACTCCTTAGGATGCCATGGGATAAAATGAATAATTGCATTGTTAATGCATAGATTTTAAATCGTATGCAATGAGGTGACTATATCTTATCTAGAAGTATTTCAATTGCTGTAACTGTCTTAACGGGGTAAATTAATATGCTAATGTATGCCAGCTCTACACTGCACACAGGGAAGCGTTCCAGAGAACAGCGAATAGCCAAATGTTACACTCTGAAGCAGCCAGTGACTCAAACACAACAACGGTGCTGTGATCCCTTTGTTGTCCATCTAATCACCCACGGGCAGTCTGTGTGCTTGTTGGGAGGTGACCCTGCCTCCTCCGGCTCAGATATGGCTGGAGAAGAGAGTCCCAGAACAAACGAGAAGCAGTAATGTATTAGTCAATAAATGAGCCCACTGCCATAACATAAATGTGCCTGTGCCTTTAACGTCGTGAGCAAGAAGTTTGAAAGTTGAGGAAAAGGCGTGAGGAGATCCCAGGCTGTTTAAATTTAGCTCTGGACTTAATGGTTACTCTATTTTTAATCACAGTAATATTCAACTGATTGATCGTTAGCTGGTCGCCGTTGTTAATGAGAACGATGATGGTTGTATTATAGACGGAACGGAAATGAGCCCAGTTGTGTACTCCTGCCTTTAAGAGTCACACCTTTTCCATTGATTGCATTGATTGTTCAGCCAATCAGAAATCATGTGACAGGAAGTGCAGGCGAAAGAACAGGAATAGGCCTTTACAGATTAATGAGAGGCTGGTTTGGGTCACTCTCCATGTCACTCTGATGAGCTCATGCTCAGCACCAGGTTCCCTCCCAGGTGACGGAGTGACAGGACACCTCCAGCTTACTGCGGCCAGGTGACGTTGGTCAAGCTCAGGTAACATAAGAAAAGTACCTTTTGGGGCTGAAACATCTGCCAGATATATTGGATGCAGCAGACACACTGTATGTCGTGAGGGTTTGGGGGAGGGGTATGGGTGCAGACCATGCCCCTCTCCTCATAAAAACCTGGAACCCAGAACACATCGGACTCACAGTTTCAGCAGCATGCCCGCAGGGGATGCCTCTTGGCCGCCAAACAGCCTGAACAAAATACATACGACACACGTCTCGCCGCCCCATCCATCTGTAAAAAGCGCCTGACATTTCACAGATGGGTCCTGATAGTTCCCCTCTGTGCTCTTTCCAACAGTCACCCAAGGCTACTCCAAAAACCAAAACAAATATCAGTCTCGCACTGCATTTCTTTTGCACCTATTCATCAGCCTGACTGCATATTTCCAAACACTCTTCCTTAGGCTGTCTTTTCCAACACGTAATAATAATTTGTAACAATAATTATTCTTTCGCCCTCCTTTTCCTTTGCTCGGCATTATACGAACATTCTATTAACAATGAAGCAACTCAGAGCCCCCTCCAGTTCCACACGCAGTCTGAAATTTAATGGGACCGATCAATTATGCCCAATGCTGGAACCGCATTCCCAATCTTTTCCATCACAAAGCCCTATTTTTACAATGAGAAAATCTATCAATGCCGGAATATCAATCCCAATACGACAGTCCATTATTTTCTATCGAAATGACTGACAACCACATGCAAAATCGCCCGCTTTATGAAGGCAGTTTGCGGGAGTAACACAGAGTGTTCAGTCAATCTTCAATTTGTAGTTCTTCATTAAGTATAGCTATCAGTGGGTGAGAAACAGCATACCCCGCCACAGCGCACCTCCCCTGAAAACACCTGTGAGAAATGAGCAGACAGAAATGATCGGGTTAATACAAGAGAGGCTACATACGGTTCGACTGCGTGGACCCCCCCGAGCAGGAGCACGCCCTCGGCTCGCAGGAGGTGCCGTCCAGCCCGCCGCTGCCGCTGAATGCCGCTGCGGTTCGAGGAGAAGCCCGGGAGCGAGCCGGCCAGGATGCTCTCGCTCTCTCTTATCACTCGCACGCGCACACACACACCCACAAGCGTGTGCGTGTGCACTGCCAGCCGGGGGGGGGGGGACTCTCCTGTGAGCTGCCCTTCTGCACTCTTGCCTCACCTGCATGTACGTACACTTCTGCACTAATGGTGAGGGTTCAGGGCTGGAGGGTCCTTGTCTGGATAGTGGCAGATAGCATCAGTGTGATATGAGGTGAGCTCACCGCTTGCCAGCCCCCATTCCCTGCCCACCTCAGGCAAAGCCCCTCCCTGCCCCCCCCCACCCAAGTCCCCATGTCAGAGAGGGCACAGCAGCAAAGAGCATTTCATAACAACTCATGAAACAGGATCAGTGCTGCCTAGTTCTTTTAAAAATTATTACAGTTGACAGAAACAGAAATTCAATTAACTACTGTAACATAAATATAACTTTATGGACTTGATCCCTGACTGTCTCTTGGCCTGAGGGATATGGTAATTGTTATTGGTAATTGTTGCTGTGTTAAATAACTTTTACTCACTTAATGTCAGTCAAAAACAACAAAAACAACACCCAGGCTTTTGGTCCATGCATTGGTTCAGCTTTCTCATCTTTATTTAACACATTCTCTTCCCTGTAAACCTGAGCGTCTTGCAAACAAATGTGCACATTGCACATCACACTGTACACATCACACTGTAAACATCACACTGTACACATCACACTGTACGGGACACCTGAATGCAAAGTGCTGGTGGATTCTGGTCTTGCCATAATGTGTCTCCATGGGTCAACCATGGCCAGCTATCAGTTCAACTATTATGGCAACAGTGCAGCTATGGGGAGAGCATCAGATGCCGAAATGACACCAAAAATCCACCCTGAGTAATCTAATGCAACCGTCACATAATACCAACAGGAAGAGCATCCTAACAGCAACAGTTTATAGCATCAAAAGGAGGGTTAACATTGTAAGCACCTTTTAAACTCTGGCCATTTTGCATTTTCTTTTAAAATGCTCTTCTACATAACGAGTTTAGAATATAATTTGTATTTTTTGTTGGTGAATCTGGCTTTTGATGTTTGGACAAATCATCCTACGGGGGTAGAGCTGGAATCAAGGGCGGGGTGCATCAGGAAGGGGCGGGGTTCATTGGGGGGGGGGGTGCATAAAAAACCGGGGGTAGGGCGAGCCAGTGGGATGAGCACTAAGCAGGCCTGCAGCCACATAGTACACTAATGGGTTTCATGCAAATCAAAGGGGCAGTAACAGGTACTCAGATGCATACAGCTTCATTTTCTCCCAGCAGAGTGTCAGAGTTGAAAACAATTTATCACGTACTCAGCAGCGGAATCGCACAAACAAGCGTGTGTGGTGCCGGTTTGTTACATTTCATTCATTAGGTCAGGTGGCACCTGTAAGTGTAATGTACAACACGGTGCTTTTTATGGTGGCATCACAATAAAAAAAAACTCTCCTGTTCAAAGCACTTCCAGGGGCTGAAGGCTGTAGCTTATCAAAGGCATTGCACTAGAGAGAGGTGTGAGACCAAACCTGAGAGCCATAAGACAGCGGCTTTCCAGCAGAGCAACAGGAAGAGCCTAGGGAAGCAGAACCCACCACGATATCCGGCACCCGTCAGACTGTGGCATTTAACGGTGCTGCGCTGCGTGGGCAACCCGACCGTCCGACTGCTCCATCCCCATTCTGAGAGTGTAACGGGGCTGCACTGTGTGGGCAACTCGACCGTCCGACTGCTCCATCCCCATTCTGAGAGTGTAACGGGGCTGCACTGTGTGGGCAACTCGACCGTCCCACTGCTCCGTCCCCATTCTGAGAGTGTAACGGGGCTGCACTGTGTGGGCAACCCGACCGTCCGACTGCTCCGTCCCCATTCTGAGAGTGTAACGGTGCTGCACTGTGTGGGCAACTCAACCGTCGGACTGCTCCGTCCCCATTCTGAGAGTGTAACGGTGCTGCACTGTGCGGGCAACTCGACCGTCCGACTGATCCATCCCCATTCTGAGAGTGTAATGGTGCTTCCCTGTGTGGGCAACCCGACCGTCCCACTGCTCCGTCCCCATTCTGAGAGCGTAACGGTGCTGCGCTGTGTGGGCAACTCGACCGTCCCACTGCTCCGTCCCCATTCTGAGAGTGTAACGGTGCTGCACTGTGCGGGCAACTCGACCGTCTGACTGCTCCGTCCCCATTCTGAGAGTATAATGGTGCTGCCCTGTGTGGGCAACTCGACCGTCCAACTGCTCCGTCCCCATTCTGAGAGTATAATGGTGCTGCCCTGTGTGGGCAACTCGACTGTCCAACTGCTCCGTCCCCATTCTGATGGTTTACAGGAGAAACAGAGAAAAATAAACACCCGGGTCTTATGAACACTAAGTTAGCTTAGCTCTTCAAACAATCCCACCAGAAGAACATCTCTAGAACATTCCTTACTGAGATTACCGATACCTATTATCCAATCAAAGGTGTCCCCTGCCTTGTGCCCCGTGTGGGTGAGGGTCATAGTGGCATACTAAGGAGGTAGCTCCAGGTCTCTTTTTCCATGGAGAAAAAATCCAGCTCATTCATTCCTAGATATTCTCATGCCAGCTGGGACATTATGAAGGGTTGGGTACCGAAAACCAGTGCCAATACAGCACCGGTACCTATATAACCGGTACGTACCAGACCGAAACAGAACGCGAATTTCGGTGCCCCATTTCGGTGCCACTTAAATGCCTGAACTGTCGATTGAAATATTTATTCTCTAGGGCTTTGATGACATAGTTGTATTTAGGGTTGGGTACCGAAGTCGGTACTTTTAAAGGTACCGACCGAATGATGTCGGTACCACCGGGTATTGCTTCATGTCAAATCAAACGGTGCCAAATTTCGGTACTTTCACGCGCTCATCAGCGGCGGCGCGCACGAGC
>JAODKN010000114.1:28001470-28028195 GCA_026774425.1 Petrocephalus zakoni
CTCCCTGATTTGTAATACATGAGACAATACCATTCAGCTGGAGAAGTTGAGGAAGCCCCAGCCTGGTGTCTGCTCAATAGTGACACTCACACCCAACTTCCCGTGACAGAACTGGCACTCGCCACCCAGGTGGCATCTCCTCATGCCAGAACCGCTACCTGCCGTCTCAGAGTCTCATCCCTCAAGCCGAAACACGGACATTTCTCCTGCCGTTGCAGTCAATGTTTTCACAACAGGCCACGCTATACGGGCACGCCCCAGTGAACAAAGCAGCAAAGCAGAAAAGGCGCCCCTTTGTTCCGGCCGGGTCCTGTGCGGATCTGTGCGATTCGTGTCATGGTGCGATTCGCGGCGTGCTGCTGCTGTTTACCGTCACAGAGCATCTCGAGACCCAGCAGCATTGTTTTCAGTGCCAACTCTGCTGGAAACAGATCCTGTCATTATTGTTCTACCCCTCCTTACAATTTTTGTGCAGGGAGCAGATATGATAATGAACTACATTTTTTCCAAAATAATTATACTTGTCTGTTCAAAGGCAGCTTATTTAATCTTCCATAAGGTCCGCAACACAGCATTTAAACAAAACTGTATGAGCTTATGATATATTGAATGACTTTTCACACCAAATACTGTCTAAATAAAACAAGAAAACCAATATATCATGCATATAAAATCTTATGCATAATGTAGATTCAAAAACATATTAGACATAATGAACTTTATTGACTCCAAGGGAAAATTCTTTAATGTGTATGTGTGTATATATACATACAGCAGCCAAGTATATAAAGTGCACACAGACAAACATATAATGCAAAACCATACACACAAAACCAGTGCAGAAAAGTAAACTAATATGTATAATATGTGCTTAACAGCCAAATATATTTATAATACACGTATTAAATGTGATGAATAGTCATATTTTAGATATCAACAACTGAAAGCATTTATGACTGGTCCTAAACTGTGTGCGGTGAAACATCATGATTGAACGTAGAGTGTAAACTTTACCTGATGAAGACTTTGGCAGAGTGGCGCACTTCTCTGGGATGCAGATGAAGGCCGAGGCTTCTGCTACTGTGTCTTGGCTGTCCTGCTTACTAGTGACCACAGACAGCCACAGTCACACACATTACAGCAGCCAATCACGGGCCACCTTCTGCTTTGAGGCACGCCCCAGAGGAAACACAAACTTCCAATTGGCTCTGAACTGATAACAAATTACATGCATTTTCGTAAGACACTTTTCCTTCGTTAATTTTAGATTAAGCTATTATGATGGTACTCTGCATATACTACCCTTTCCGAGACAGTTCTGTCCACTCCCTCAACAAACCACAAGAGAAGTACAACGTGTATTAATGTTGATCTATTGTGCTACAAAATAGCCAAGCACAATCTAGACATACGTTTTGCAGTTTTGTTCTAAATAATAATAATAATAATAATAATAATAATAATTTTCTGAATATTTTCTGAAAGTTTCTTTTTAAGAAGGTTTCCAGACCACACAGCAGAAATTATTTGCTTTTAATAGTACCAGCAATTATTAGCAGTCATTTTAATGCCACGGAGCAAACTTGCCAAATTGTACACATTTAAGAATACATTTCAGGCAGCACCAGAAGCACACGTGCACAATGTCACCTATCTGGAAAATTAATGATGAGTGCCAGTTTGTCTCGCGCATAGCGTAATGTAAACTTTCGACAGGTGCTCCTCTGCTTTGCCATAAAACAAGATGAAGGGCTTGTGCTGTGTAGCTCAGATGCCCCGGCGTGCAGAGACAGCCTGGGTTGCTATAGAATCAGCCAGCCAGAGCAGACCGGTGATACACCGTGAATGATAGCTAAAAAGTCCACCAGAGAAGTGCAGCAGATCACATGACACCTTAACCTCACTAGCTGAACATCACCCACCTACCTAATTGAATTTGTATGGGGGGGGGGTATGTGTAAACTTGGACTCCAAGAGGTTTGTGTTCCTGGTCTCCCTCATCCTCTGGCTTCTTCTGTTTCCACAGTGTGCTGTGTGTGTTTGTACATTAAAATGCTGTGGAAATGCCATGTCAGAAAGGGCATTTTATAAAAACAGAGACTTGAAATGTGGCCTGGGCCATAGGGAGATGGAGTTCCGTAGGAGCTCTGCTGAATGTTTTCAGAAATTAGCAGCTCTCCTGCTCAGATAAATAATTAAAAGAAAGTCAAAAAAAGAAAAATTGTAGGTGGTTGTATTTTTGGGTGAATGGTCAACTGCCTGTGGTGAGTGTGAATTTACAGTATGTAGTCTTTAGTGCACTGTTTCCTAACCCGGTTCCCCAGCTCCCTGCCAAGATAGTCCACATTCTTGCCCCCCCATTTTGCAAAAAACTTGGACTGTCTGCGGATCCCCAAAGACCAGCTTGGGAAGCAGCTTTAGACACATGCAAGGTTACGGCAGCTATATATCTGCCTTCCATGCTGATGGGATAGAGATTATGCACTGTATACTGGTATTCATATAAATCCTGGGTTTTTATTGGTTCACATTACATATTGCTTTTTCAAGACCTGATTTCATTAGACGTATACAGAAAAACACATAAGTCACACAGCAACACGTGACAAGAAATTGCTTTTTTCCCCTCTGAAATTCAGAGTGAAGGGAATATTTACAACAGAGCTTCCTTGTTATCAAATGTGTCCGCATTTCACAACCTCGAAGTGACCTTTATGCAGATTTACACTGTGAGCTTGATTCAGAAAGAGATACAACAAAGTATGAAAATGTTTCTTTAAAATATGTGGACTTGTCACTGTACGGGTAGGGGGTACACCAGGGGACAGTGGATGTTTTGGGGTCGGAAAGGTCTCAGAGAAAACCTGTAATCTATTGGGAAGCATGTGAAGCTTTGGCTAAGAGAGAGAGAGACTATGAACGATGTTCAAGGTCTCTGGGGTTTGGACATGTTTGAGCAATGCTACCAAGAGGCTAATCTTCCCAGTGGCATGCTTCATAATATAACAATGGTCCCAAAACCATTGCAACCTGGCCCCCCAAAAGCTTCTACAAGTGCTTTCCCATCTAAGTTCAGTCTCGACCAGGAACTTTTGTATCTCCTGGCTTTCCCAAAAACTGGGACCTTTATGCTAAACAAGCAAAGGAGACACAAAAAGCCTGTAGCTCAAAATTTGCGTGTAATTTCATTTGAAACTACATTGCCACCCCCAAAATAACTGAGGATGAACAAATCATTTTCTTAGTTACTGGGGGAATCAATTGTACTGCAAAAATGACACAAATCACGCCCCGTATTGGTTCAAAACATTGCAGAACACTGCATTTTATTTATATTTTATTTATATGCCCCGCGACATTGCTAATTCATTAATAAATCTGGCCAGCAGATCAATCTTTTGTTTTCCAAAGAATAAAAAAACGATGTTACATTACTCTGCTAATAAGGGCCGGCAAGTTTCACCGGCACCGGCAATATTAGACAGGAGTATATCGGTTATCAATCGAATGTTACACGCGAGATGCAAAAATAATTCCATGTGCTCAATTTTTGCTCCACTACTCTCTTCTGCTCCCTTTTATTAACCTCCAAGTTAGTGCCGGTGCTGGAGGCCAATCGATCTGCAAAATGAATTGCTACAAGCCGCACCCAGAGTAGCTACTCCGGAGTAGGGAATCGCTACAAGCCGCACCCAGGAGGTCCTGCTGGAGCATAGAGTAGCTACTCCGGAGTAGGGACAACATCTGGGGCAAAGTCCTGTGGGGGGGAAGCACCAATATCCTTCTGCATTGGCACCAAAACAGGGTAGAGTGACATCTGGGGGCAAACAGGACAGTCCAGAAGGTGCAAAAACACACATTCAAAGCAAGCCGCCACCGGGCTCTCTGAGGCTGTGTGTGAGACCTAGTACTCCCTGCGTTGGATTTCCACACTTTCATACATGCGCACACACACGCGCACAGTCAGGCCTGAGCAGAGTCCTTTTCCAGCCCACCACCAGTCCTGGTCACTGCACTACTCTGACATTTCCCTGGGGGCACAACTCTCATTCCAAACTCATTGTGAATAGTTTTACGATTTGTGCTTGCCTGAAAAACTAAATAAAAAAAATCAATATCAGTTAGATCATTTAGGATGAAAAGCAATTTAGGCACTTCATCAGGACACAGAATGCATAAAGCCAGAGATCCTAACACATTATAGTAAAGATGAAAACTGAGGAATGTCTCCCTCCTACGAGAAGATTCTCAAAGATGACATAGGCCCTTTGCCCACTCAGCGATGCTGGACATGGATGGCCTGGTTTGACCCTCCATGATTGCTGTAGCAACAAGACAGCGGGGGAGATCATTGATCGGTAGTCTGGCGTCGGAAGTTTGGCTGGAGCAAGGCTCAGTGACACTGTGTGCCTGAGCAATGCGGGTGGGCTGGTGTGCTCACATTTGTGGGAAAGCACCTGGCATTCCGGAAGTCTCACAATTGCATGGCAAGGTCCCGTGAATTTACAGTGATGGGCGGATATTGAAGCTGTGGGGTTCAATTGTAGTAGAGATGTGATGGAAAATACTGGAATAAGGAAGCAGGAGCTCAGCGATGAAGAGCAAGTAAATATATGTGGAAAAAAAAGAAATAAATTAAGACAGCATGGGCAGACCTCTTGTCCTTCTTCCGGGTGAGTAAGATGCCTTCCATCACACCATAGTCTTCCTCTGAGACTATCAAGCCCCACACTCACTTGGACCTGGACACGTTGTAAGATTAATGCCATCCTTTTTCAAACACGTTCAGCATTAACTGACCATCTGCGGATCCACGTGTGCTCGTGACGTGCGTTTCACGTTGCTTGGCGGCCCCGCGTCACACGTGTGAAGGGCCGTCTGTCAGAAAGTGTAGCTGCTTCTCGATCAAGCATCGGAGCGACGAGTACCTAAAGCAGGAAGGGCGATTAGAACTGAATATGATCCGTGTTCACCACATGATTTAAAGTGCCTAACCAATGCTCAGTGGAGACCCAAACAACAAGCCAAAGAAACCCAAAACCAACAGTGATAAATGGCAACTAGTGACAGGCAAAATGACGCCTTGTGAAACGCATGCAGTACTTTTTCAGGTCACTAGATGGTGCTCTGGGATCGCTTTGAGGCATGCTTTTTTGAACTGCGCGCACCATCTACTGGAGTAAAAAAATACAGTAAATGAAGCGTCATTTTGCCCATCACCAATGGTAACCGTTCCAGAATAAGCTATGCTTTTGTCCTATTCATGCTGCTGAAATGTGGAAAACCTTGAAGCCACACTGGACGTTCATTTTGTTGCACCGGCTTTATTTCCTTTAGGAAATACTCTCCCATTGCGGACTCTCCCTTCTGCCGCAGTGAGTACCTGCTCCTGAGTTTCTGCACCTCCCTGTCTTCTTCCTCTTTCAGTTTGGTGATGAAACTCTGCAGGACTGGCATCTCAAACTTGATGTACTGAGCCACCTGGAGGTGAAGGCCGGTAATTACATGGTCTGTAAATCTATAGTCTCCAAGTGAAGCATTTTTTTGCAATTCTACAGCTGTTCTCTTGTTTCTTATATACCTTTATGAATCATGTTTAGAAAAGTTAGCACTTTCTGGGGTTAACCTTATTTGTACTAAAATATATGATAGAAACACAGTTTAAATTAAACACTCCCTCCACAACTTCTGATTGGGTTCCATTCCGACAGACAGATGGTATGCTAAAATGGGCCGACATCAGAACAGCATAATCATACTTTTATGTGTGAGAAGGAGACTGGGGGATGCGTGTGAGACTGGGAGATGCGTGTGAGGCTGGGAGATGCGTGTGAGGCTGGGAGATGCGTATGAGACTGGGGGATACGTGTGAGGCTAGGAGATGGGTGTGAGGCTGGGGGATGCGTGTGAGGCTGGGAGATGGGTGTGAGGCTGGGAGATGCGTGTGAGACTGGGGGATGCGTGTGAGGCTGGGGGATGCGTGTGAGGCTGGGAGATGCGTGTGAGGCTGGGGGATGCGTGTGAGGCTGGGAGATGCGTGTGAGACTGGGAGATGCGTGTGAGACTGGGAGATGCGTGGAGGAAGTGTAACTTTTGGGTGTTTTTACATACGTTTCCTTATTTTTTTTTTAAATTTCAGTTATAGGTGCTAGTCGTAGTAAGTCGCACACGTGGAAAGCTAGGAGCGGTCTGCATTTGTGTTTGTACTGAGATGACCAGAGCCGGTTCTGAAGGTCCTGGGTGTGTGACAGCGGTCGATGCCTTACATCGTAGGGAACTTCTTCTCCCAGGTCCTTCTCCATGAGGAAGATCTTGCTGACCTGCTCGCACGGCCCCTGGAGCACGCGCACTGTCAACGGGTGGTCGGTGTGCTTCAGCTGCATGCGCTCTGGAAAGCGCGTGTGCGCAGATGTGCGCAGACGCAGCACAGTTAAACATGAGTGGAAAGAACGATTACTCTTAATGTACAAGAGGTGGATGGGGTAATAAATACATTGGCAAGCTGTGTTTCTGTGTAAAGAATGTCTATATGTAATGAACGAATAAGGTAAAGGAATGGAACTTAGCCAAAAAAAGCACAGTAACTGGAATGCTTCTGGAGAGGAAGCCTAGAAATAGAAGCCTAGAATCTAGAATTAGCATGTCTTCTTGTATAACTTGAACCTTTGGACCTCCTTTCTATTGAAGCTGTTTGTGGTCACTCCTTGTGTATCACCTGTGTATCTCTTTTGCAAAAGAGATAAACTCCCTCCACTCCAGAACCTGGTCTGCAGCTGAAATTCCTATGACAGCTGCACATCCCCTACTGCACATGACGCCGGAATACATAGATACTGTATATACACGACTGTAGGTGCAGAGTGGCACACCGAGACTCACCTCCGCTGGTATGCACCAGGTACAGTGCAAAGTCCTCGGGGCTGTTCTCGATCTTGAACTTGTTGAGCAGCACGCGCAGCACCTGCTGCGTGGTCATGCAGCTGTTGATGCGCACGTTGGTGACGGAGCCGTAGGCGGGAGTGAAAACTGCAGTCTGCCCCGGGGGGGTAGGGGTTAGCAGAGGGGGCGGGTGAGCATGGGGTGTGGGACAGAGGAGAGAGCAGAAACGGGAAGTATGTCCAAACCCCAAGGAAACAGACCGTAATGACTGATTGCAAGTATCCCTGGATAACAGGCTGTCGATGTATGGGGGGCCTGTGGATGTTTGGTTTGGGGCAAAGTCTGGTGGCACCTGTACTTAATCACCAAGAACCTAAAACACACCTCAACATGCCTAGACCGGGCATCTGCAGAACCAACAACTGCCTTCAATACAATAATAGTTATATGTAAGTTTTCTTAATTTATCTGCCATTATTTTTGGACTTAAAAGTCAAACATATTCCTTAATGATACTGAGGTAGGTTCAATTTTAAGTTTTGGAATTTGTATCCTTAAATTGTCACATAACTTGTATAGACACGTAAAATATGCATATATTTATAAAACACAATATTAACATAAACAAAATTATTAATATAAACAAAATTATTTCTGGAATAGGATAGGAAAGCCAACCTTGTGGTTGTAGTAGTGGCCATTGATTGAGAATCGGTGGCGCCTGATTCGTCGCTGGTCGCTAGGCGACCTTCTGGCACCACGCCTCCAAACCCCTGCATCACTTTTTGTCCTTTGGAGCTGTGGAGAATCGTCCTCCCCCTCACCTATATCTTTGGGAATTTGGGATGGGTTGACATTGACAGAAAGGCTGAATCATAATATTTTAAAGCTGTTTATATAAATTAAAACTAACCTTCAGATTTCAACATTATGTACTTATTTGGTCTAATTCACCACACTGTTCTGGTGTCTCACCTATGTCTTTGCTGTTTTTCATAATGTAGTCTTGTGATTGGTCCTTCGGATCTGTCACTTCTTCTGTGGGAGGGGCTTGCTGCGAGGCATCATTACTGAGAAAAGAGATTATAAAACAGACTATAAAAATGGAGGTACAGAACCTTTGTTTACATGTTATTTTACAGAACACATTAAAATATGTACTGAATATTGTGATTTATTTTGCACAATAAAATGTTACATAATTCTACGTTACTACAAAGTTATATCTATGTTATTACATATATCAAGTGACGAATATTTTTCATCTATTCCGGTCCTTCTACTTCTACTACCTCTAATTCTTTGAAAATCTATTCATTAGTGGACAGATATTGTAATTATTATAATCCCTATAAGAATGATTATTGTACACTCATTATCCTTTTCATTCTCTTAATGGGCATTAAGAATGTCTTTACAAGACTGTGTCATATGTCCTAAGCGGCCTCAGCATTCCACCGACTTCTGACCTCTGTGTGTCGAGGCTACAACCGGAATGCCAAGACGTGGAGGAGGGTGGCGGTCTGATTGGCTCCTTGTCATCCTGCATCTGCAGTCTGATTGGCCGCCGTAGACCCCAGGAGACATTGAGCAGACCTTCCACAATCAGCTCCCCTTCCTCCTATGTAAACGAGAAGATACCAAGCAATTTGTGATAAAGCAGAAATACTGTCCCAATGCCTTCAACGCCTTGAGCATGCAGGAATTGATCTTCAGTTGTTACTCTAATACTACTTCCAGCCCTACAGACTTCACACAATGAAACCTTTTTAAAAAGACAATTTCTTTGACTTATTGACTGATTGAACCTTACTGGTCAGTTCACTTATAAAGCAGCAGCACAGGGTATGAAAAGGAGACACCGCAGTAAATGAAAAGGTTCAAAAGTCCAGGAGGCTTACTGTGTTGCTGTGTTACCACAGACACACAAACACGCCAAGCAACAAAAATGCTCGTACATGGTGCCAGTTACAAGGCCCAGTGGTCACCGCTAATACCAATTATCAGGCCCAGTGGTCACCATCAATAATTAAAAAGATGCTGGGAGGTGTCATGGAACAGTACCATCATTTGACAGACGTGGAAGGACTGGAAAACGGGGAGGGAGATGATGCAAGACAGAGACAAATACTGAGTGGCGTTTTACGCTGTAATAAGACATCAGCGGTACAGTATAAGCTATCACTGGAGTCCATCAAGGGTTATGGCACTGCTTACCTCTCTGTGTCGGAGCTGCAGGGTCTGCCCGTGGTAGTATAAATTGTACGTCCTGAGGTGTGAGAGCAGCAGCTCCCTACAAAACACACACCAGTACATTATAGTGCCTTAAAAGGCTGCCGTTAGCTCACTTTGACATCTGTTTAGATATTTCAGACAGTGAAAGTGGCAGCAGTCTGTGCTGGTAGGCGCTGTGGAGGCCTGCTGGTAGGTGCTGTGGAGGCCTGCTGATGGCTGGGTTGGCTTACTTGCTAATGAACTTGTTCTCTCCAATCTCAACGCAGTCTTGTCCATCATCCATATCGGCTCAGGCAAGGCCACATGGGTGCTGGGGGGGGGGACCATGCATACGTCATTGCTAAATAGCTGCTACAAGCCCAGCAGCATTTTGATAAATGAGAGTCAGTTTCAACTCAAAAAACAGGAAAATACATAGAAACACTGAGGAGAACAGAGACATAGGAGAAGTGACCTGGGGATTTGGAAAGACAGCTGGGTGGTACCTGGACCAGCAGTGAACGCATTCAAGGACAGGGCGAATATAATATAAATATGGACGCCTTGGCCCTGTTCGTGCAGCCCGACATTCCCTATCAGCAGAGGGAAATCAGAACACCCAGATGGACACAGACTCCGAGCAGACCCAACCACAACATGACAAGCTGAAATCACTTTAGTAGGACGAGTCAAGGAAGAAGAACGACACTCAGCCGGGCAAGCGGTCCAGCCGCCGCGATTCTCTGCACAAATGGCATATCCTGGCACTAGGTGGGGAGCAGATTGAGGAGAAAGATAATCAGGCTACTGTATACAAAACTGCCAAAAAAAAAGCAGAAGAGTAGCTTTTGAAGTCAGACTGAATATGGACCATCCCTCTCGATACCCATTGTAATCGGGGATCCGTTGATTTGGCTTTGAGTGAGAGTCTAGTGATGGTTCCACTTCCATATTCTGACCTGCTGTTCCTCATGCAGGTGCCCACATAGGAAGCAGCAGCGACTCCCTCACAGACAGCTTCCTCCCATCAACTCCAGCTTCACCCTCACAAGCAGCGAGCAACACACCTTATCAGGGTCCTACCCCACACCACCTCTTTCCAAAACCAATCAGAACACAAGGCAGTGACATAAAAAGCACAAGCTGTAATGTACAGTATATATTTTTAAGAGCAACATACATTCAACAGTATAAGATGTCAATAATGCTATGCCACAAAACTGCTGTCAAAATCCCAAATAAATGTGCCAATTTTTCGTCTTGACAACCGCCTTAACGTTACTAGGGGGATGCCAGAAGCCACACCCACCACCCAGCAGAGGCCCCAGTGTGCCATTCTATGAAATATTAAAAACCAATTGAATCACAATGCAAAGCTGCATAATTAATATTTCAGTGGCTGCAGGAAATCCAGGGCAACCAACAATCCGGACAGATCGGTATTTGACCTTTTATAACCAGAAAAGCCTACTCATCAAGGCTTAATACAGCTGTTTCATAAGCGATCCAGATGTTGTATAACTGCAAACTACACATCAATTATACACCGCCCGGCCAAAAAAAACCAAAGTTGCAGACTTTACTACTTAGTTGGACCGCCCTTAGCTTTGATTATGGTGCACATTGGTCCATGCATTGTTTCCATGTGCTTATGCAACATCACAACACTTTTTCCTATCCAGACTTGCACTAATTTTTCACAGAGATCCTGTATTGCTGATAGGTGAGTTGAACCACTCTGTAAGGGCTTCTTCAGCACATCTCAAAGACTTTCGATGGGGTTAAGGTCAAGACTCCGTGGTCATCAATTCACATGTGAAAATGATTCCTCGGGCTCCCTGCACCACTCTTCGACAATTTGAGCCTGAGGAATCTTGGTATTCTTATCCTATAATATGCCCATGCCATTAGGAAGGAAATAATCCATTGATGGGATAACCTGGCCATTCAGTAGATTCAGGTACTCATCTGACTTACTGCTGCATAGTGTTGCTGAGCTGTAATAATGATCCAGTCATTGGATTTTAAGTATTTGCTGATTGAAATTGTAATGGCGACCTAATGGCAGTGTAAATTCAGTGGTACATCTCTGGGTAAGCACAGAAGTTTGTTATTTGTACAGTACAGATTAGAATTAAAATGAATTATAATTAATGAGCCAGTGTGTTAATATGCAATGCAATGCAATTTTAATTATATAGCGCATTCTCACAACATTACATTGTCTCATTTACATAGTCTCTGCCACATAAATCAAATAGTGAACTAAGTGTGGAAGAACAGGTACCACCTCTTTTATTCAGTACCAGCAGATATTGGTGGGTGGGATTCCAACCTGCAACCCTGGGCAGGAGATGCCCTGGGTAAGAACCCACCAAGAGAGGCCACTGATTTGACCTGTAACAATCCGAAATAACAGTCAAATGTTAAACATAATTAGTATTTTAGGGAAAAACGCGGAAATGGGAATGTTTCCCTAGGTGAGAAAAAATTCTACCGGTCCTTATAAAAATGCAGGGTGGGCCTGTGAATATCATCGGAAAAAAGGCAGAATGCTGAGGCACCCCCGCTGCGAGCTTAAAGCGCCTTTGTGTCGCACTGGCTACATACCTATGCCTTTCAGCTAGTGAGTCTTCACCACGGTGTCAATTAATGAAATTTTGTATTTTTCGTTTCTTTTTTTTTTTTGCTACTAACAGACCTTCAAAAAATATCTGTAAAAAGGACCATCAGTGTGTGTCAAACCTTCAATCGACAGCCCAACCAAACCGAAGCAAGGCAAATGAGGTGGGGGGGGGGGGCTGAACACCCCCAGGACTAATGATGTGGATCAAGTCTGGTTCCATATGGAGCTGGGTAATATGGAAATGGCTGACTCCCCCCCGCCCATGACTGTGACTGGCTGCGGGGCCCTTGTGATCTCCCCTAACTGGATCAGGCGACACGGTTCCACTAAAAAAAAGGCCTAATTAGACACGGTCACAGACTGCTTCTGTTCACAAAAAGGGAGTCTGCGCTCGGGTCTCTGTGACACACATGTGGAGCAAACGGAGAAGCTCTAGGTTACAGAAATCACAGCAAAGGACCATTCTATGTCTCTCGCACACATACATACGCAAGGGCAAACCGGCGGCAAAGACTCACTCTTTAAAACCGTCATAACATCAGGCCACTATAATTCAGCGTATCACTAAATAATGTGACAAAGGCAGCAACAAAATGGTGACGCGTACGCGTGCGTTTGTGAACGCGAGACACACACATCAGACTAGCCATGACGCTTTCTCATTTCCACAGAAATTACAGGTGCTGGAAGAGTTTACTAGACTCCCAGAAGCATCACCCCAGCACCTAAATACAGAGGTGCCATCACAGAGAGCTTTGTGGCCCAAGCAGACAATCGATCCAGAGGGTTCCCCAAGCCTCCAAGATGTTCTACACAGGCCTACCTTACATTCGTGATATCTCAGTCACCATACATCAAATTATTGGCCTCCATAGCCTTTTCATATTGTGTTTTGGCATCTGACTGCCTTGTACGTTCCTTCACCCCTGGACCGTTCCATCCCATTGGCTCTCTCCCCCGGTTGCTGGCAAGCGGGAAGCTCTCGGTCCCGACACCCTCCAAGAACTGGCCTCCCTTGTCACGCTTTCCCACATGTTCTTTGTCCCCCCACATCTCTCTCTCCAAATTCCTCCTCCTCCTTCTGCCGACACTGTGGCTCCCTTTGTCACTCTGTTTACTCGGTGGTCACTAGTATACAGGACAGTTAACGTGGTTTACATTCTAATTATCTCTCGGAAATACAGTCGGCGGCTTTGCTGAGGGGAGAGGAGCCTCTGGCATCCATATAAATTCCTCTTTCACTCCCCCGAGTTCAGCTTCCGCCTTCGTCTTTTTCTCTATAACCACCTCTTTATCCACTTCGCTCCCTCATTGGGATTGTTTTTAAAGGAAGCTGTAAATTATTCTGACCCCCCACCCATCCAGCACCCTTTCAGCCTCAAAAGCGCGATTAACAGGTGTGCGTGGTTAATCCCTGCACCGATTGTGGCCATTGCCACAATGCAGGCACTGAAAACGGGGGCAGATCGGGCAGCAAATATAGCGTGCGGTGCTGGGAATGAGGCAGTCGGTGCCCTCATTCCGTAACGCACGCCAGCCTCCCATCACGATCAGAAGTGCTGCCGAAAGAGGGGAGCCCCAGGTCCCATTTGCGAAGCCCAATTGCTACTGGTACAATCAGAATTCCATCATACATTTACTTTACACTTTACATACAATTATCATGGCAAATAAGCCCGCGTCTAGTTCAATGAGAAACGTGTTAACCATTTGTCACAAACATACTATTTGTGCAGTTCTGATTGAAATCTGCGTATATAACAGAAAACAACCCAATACAGGAACTGTCTCGGTGTGAGACAGTCCAAGATGTACATAAATGCTCTGTATCAAACATGCAGTTTGCATTTAGCCTTTTTCCCCCTGGAATCGTGGTTTTAACAATCCTGGGGCTTATTTATGCACAGTGATTTCGCCATAGGGAATTGTTTTATCTTTTGTTTTGTCACCCGCGTCCCCGACGGCCGTGCCCGCATGGCATTGACGTGGGCAGAGACCGCAAATGACGCGCTATCACATCTACTAGGCTGCCCGATAAAGGCTTGGATCGGATCGGGTTTGCCATCTCATAGCAAGCCCCCATCCAGCTGCATTCGCCGCTCCTCCGCGCCCGGTACTCCCCACCGACGATAACGCCCATTTCGCATCTGACACTTTGTTCCGCGCTCGGCTCCCCGGCGCTGAGAGACGCGACCCGAATAGACGAGATGACGCGCCTTATGCTTTAACTTACCCTTAATATGGATCGGTCCTTCTCTAGCGGGTCGGGTAGCGTGCTCTAACGTGCCGGACACGTCAGGCTGGCTTTGGCAGACCGGCTTGCTGGATGGGTAAGGGGCGCCGCTCCGCTCCGCTCGCCTGCTTATGCTCCCTAACGCGCCATCGTCCAATCGGGTGCTGGCTCACGCCCCCCCGTGCCGCCCATCGGGAGCGGGGCGCAGCGCTCCGGGCCCCCCAGCCTAAGTGCAAAGGGCTCCGAGAAACGACGGGACTCCACCAGACCCCCCCATCTATCGGTGACAGACACAGGTAACCGTACAGAGGGACAACACGCCCGAAGCAATTAAAATCCTTTATTTAAATAGATTTGAGGAAGAAGCGTTATTATCGGATTTTATTAGTGTACAGGACGACTATCCCAAGAATTTATGTCAATGTACTTCAATATACATTTATACTGCATGGGTATTTACACATTTGTCTTAAAGCACCTTTCCTGCCATCATACAATTATTAACATGAAAAGGAAAGCAATGTTAGAAAAATATTCTGACAATTGTAGTTCAAAATAACCATATTCGTTAACTATGTTTAAGAATTCGTCTTAAATAATAATGTAACATAATAGTGCACTTTTGGAAGATTTAAGATTGCATTTTATTTATTTACCATCATTGCCCGTAAGTATAATAATAACAAAGCATTAAACAAATGTTTCATATTTTATATTTCAAATCATATTTCATTGTAATATACATATCAACCCATGGCCATGTATATTACTGGATATATTTCCCTTCAAAAAACTGAAGAGATTTTTTTTCCTCTTTTTTTTTTTAGATTTCGTTAAAAACATTTTGTAAATTGTCACTACAATTTGAAAACCCATAAATCAGATGTAGAACAGACGGCACAATATTAAGGGGTTATTCCAGTCTCCTACTAATTAAATAAAGCCACCAGACTGATACAAGTCCAGTTAGAGGAGCGGTCTGTGTGTGGGTTTTGACAGGATTATTGCTGACTGGAACCAGCAAAGGAGTCCAGCGTGCCGTCTTAGCTCTTTGGAAAACCCTCACAGAGCCCTGCTACCCCCATCGGTCTGGTTTTACTGGCCGGATCCTGTGCGCACAGCAGGATTATCCGAATCATACAGCGATCCCTGCCGACACCCCTCCACCGTAGCGGAAAGTACATTACCGGTTCAGCCTGGGACGATCAGGTGTGCGCCCCCGGCCCCTATGACACTAGCGTCCCCTCCTTACGCACGCTACACTAAGGTCACTTAATTGCCCCCTCCGACTCCTCGATTCCAACCGTACATCCCAGTCACATGTTCACACGTAATTTACTGTCTGAAGAAACTGCGGGTTTAAGACGTGGTCTAAACTCAACGTGCGAGATTGCTAAAAAAATATAAAATAATGATAAGATGCCACTTGATGAGGAATATGGAACGGAACCACGCATGCGCCGCTCTCGAACCGGGTCTTCGGAGCTTGGGCTTTTTATATAGATGTATAACCTGGTATTGTGTTTGCAAGCATAAAATGTTATACGAAATATAACGAGACGGGGACTGTTTTGGCACCTCGAGAGCTGGGCATGGCGATCAAAGCAGGCTTCCAGATATGCCCTGACCTCAGGGCCAACGTGGAGACAGTCAGACCCTGAATAATGTCACCGCGGTATACTCGAGCGAACGATAAGCTTTTCATGTGCAGTAAAGAGTCTCAGGTTTCAACACTAGAAAGAAATGCAACACCTCCCGCCCCACATGCATATAAATACCCCGCTGCAGCAGCACCTTGTTAATGGTACAGTACCTCGCAGATCAAAAACTAAAAAATTCAATAGCACGAAGAGTACGCTATGTAAATAAGTTATTTTTATATTCGTAGTTTTTAATTACGTTGACGAGAATTTCTCTCCATAAATAAACTTACAGATACTTTGTCCCGGCGTAAGGCGAAGCCGCCTCTCTGTCGGCCCACATGCTTCAACGCGTTAATGCTCACGTGTGAAGTTCACTGAGGCAGTTTCGTGATTTCACCAATGAGCCCCACACCCTGATCGCGGATCAGGTAGCTTTAGTCAGGATAATAGGCGAATGCGACCTGATCCTCGGCCAGGACCTTGCGGGGGCATTCATTAGAGAGTCAAATGATATCCAATAGAGTTTCCCTGTCTCTGAGCCTGACGTGCATAAATTGTTCCTTGTTCATTGGCTGTCCCATGCCTGGATGGTTTTTATCCCGACCCGGTTGTGTAAACGTAAAAGTTATAATTTGTATACATCATCAGCTGTATTGATGATCTGTAATTGGTACGGTCCAGAAAATCCTGCAGCAACAGCAGACTGACCCGGTAGGCTCTCCGGTCCCAAATGGAACCCGTCAGCAGCAGCACCAAGTGCATTTGAAATCTAAAAACTCAAGATAAGAAAAAAATGGAAATAAAAAAATGGAATGTTCTAGTCCTCCACATCTTCCATGACCTCTATCCTATGCTATACTTCGCTCTCAGCCGCGGGGTGCTCTTTCGGGCCGCCCTCTGGCCCTCTCCCTTTGGCCCGCCTCCAGCAGCCCGACCGGCTCAGTCCCTGCGGGTAGCCGGCGAAGGTGGGGCTGACGGGCAGGTACTGGAAGACGCGGTGGCGTCGCAGGAAGTCCATTCCGAAGGGCAGGTCGTAGGAGCTCATGCCCTCCAGCTCGGCGGCGCTGTGGCGTACACCCCGCTTCAGCCTACGGATGCCGCGTTCCGCCAGAGTGCCTGGGTGGGGGGAGGGTGCAGGGAGAGCAGGCGTTACAAAACGCAGGGCCTTACCGACTGCAGTGTGTCATTACACTGCATTCATATCTGGAATCTGTAATCCAATATAGGGCTATGGTGAGCCTGGAGCCTCTTCCAGGAAGGTAATAAGGGAGGGAACATGCTGGACAGGATGCAGGCACTCACACACAATAAAACAGCCCTGGAAGCAAATACCTTTGGGATATGGGTCCTTAATTGCTATGCCCTCTGCTGCCCGTTCCCAGCCACTACAAGCAAGGTGGTGGAAGTCTCACCTGGAATAGTGTTATCCAGCACAAACGCCACAGAGCCTCCCACAAACATCGCCGTGGTCAGAAGCACATTGAGAACCTGGTCAATCTCGGCAATGCCTGCATGGAGGTGGGGGGAATAAGAGAAGTCAAGCCAATTCCTCATGGAAAACTACAATATCCTCATCCTGCATGGCATCTAATGCCTAAAACAAAGCAGGAATTCCTCTGTGGAAGATGGCGAGAACCGTAACGGTCCTGTCTCTCTTTTTGTGAGTGAGTGAGGTTTCAGAAGTCCTCCGATCTAGGCCGTCTCATAAGTCAATAAGTCACTGGGCCCCGATGGGTACCCAGCCAAGTTTTAAAGGTCATTCTGACCTGAATTCCATCCAGTACTCATGACTGCACTGCAAGACCTAGAAAAGTGTGACTTCTGTAGTGCTTCAACCTGACTAGATGGGTTTTGTGAAGATGCATTATGGGACAGATAATATCTGTCACATAATAAACATAGTCGACTAGACTAGATAAACTGTTTAACCCAGATCTTCAGCTTGTTAATGCCCTCTTGGAGGCCTGGACTAAATATGGAATTTCACAATTTTCCAGTCTGTCTTCCGATGGAACTTGGATGTCATTTTCAAGAAAAGTACAGCCTACCAAAGATTGGCTTTCAAATATCTAATGAATTTTATCAAATTTATTATGGGTGTGATGGGCCTGGAGATAGCAGGAAATTAAAGTGTTCTGATGCAACATAGCGTTTCAGAATTTTATGCTGCATTATTTACTGACTCCTTGGTATGGTTAATCTAAAGGGCATTTGAAAGCATGAGCTCAAGCAGATATTTAATGATGAGAACTGGTGTGGACATGCCTGTGTACATGCACTTAGTGCTTAATTTCAAATTTATTAAGAGAATTTAATTTAGCTAGAGCGGTTGCACAGAAATTTCCCAAACAGATCGGACCAATGCTTTATACGTTTCATGACGAGTCCTAAGTTATAGCTTTTATGCAGCCAGCTAGAATCTAAATTTTACTAGATCTTGAGAACTTCTTTCGACATGCTGGTGTTTATTGCATCTTGTTCTTTGGATTAACTCTGCGGGGAGGGCTTTCCAGTTTCCTCACACTGGAAAAATTCACCACGATAAGCATCACAGGCAAATGCTTCCTGCAAATATGGTCCTCTCTCTGGTCTTATAAGGAACATGATTTCATTTTTGCCGTCTTTGACCCACAATGTACTCCCCTGTATATATTTTCTTGTACCTCCATATCCACACACATATATATGCACATATATATATGGGGTACTTTGTGTAGTAGAATGGTGTAACCTGTAAGTACATTCTATATTATAATAATAACAACACTTTAAAAATGGAATTTACTTTGTACATTTATTATATCAGGTTTGAAAGTTACCACTTTACTGTGGAACGACTAAGAACTTAAACGATAAGCACGATAAGCACGATAAGCACGATAATCCGAATGAACACCCATCCTTCTGTTCTCCATCTTCCAAACTCTACTATTCTACAGATTTTATAGTTTAGAGCCTCCTTGGCCCCTCACTACAAACGAAGACCGTCCTGCCAAACTGGTAAGAGTGGGAGTGTGTCTGCTGGCGTACCTGTAACCAGCGGGTTCTCCCTGAGGTAGCTGGGCAGCGTCAGCCCAAAGAAGATGGAGAAGCCCAGCACGAAGAGGTTGCGGGAGGAGTTGAGGTCGACGAACTGCAGGTTGGAGAGGCCGACGGCGGTGATCATGCCGAAGAGCGTGCAGAAGAGGGCGCCCAGCACCGGGTCCGGCAGTGAGGCGAACAGCGCGCTGAACTTGCCTACCAGGCCCAGCAGCAGCATGAGGGCGGCGCCGTACTGGATCACACGCCTGCTGCCCACCTGTCATCGGAGGAGGAAGATGGTCCAGCTGGATCACCCACAACCAGTACTGCATTAATCAAGGTTTAAGATGTGTCACTGTGAACTGGAAAGCTTACTCATTCAACCACATCCTGCACGGAGAACGACAGCATGCAAATACATTCAAAACAGGCAATAGTGCTGTGAACACAGACATTTCAATTCGTAGAAAGTGCAGGTACAAGGAATATTGTACTTTTTCCATATTAAGCAATCCTGGACTGTTGGCTCTATGCACACAGACAGTCTTGTTTTTTTAAATTGCTGTTTCTGTAGCACTGCTGCAGTATCCTACCCAGTGTGCCACTTCATACTGCTGCACTGTCCTGCCGCATGTCACCTCGCTACCTCGTGCTGAATGTTGTATTATATGTTCGTATTTCGTACTTAGTATTTTTTGTATTGTAACGTTGCACTGTCCTGTTAATTGTCTTTAGTCTTTGGAGAAGATATTCGAGAATTTCATTGTACTTTGTGTGCGGGACTTTGTACATATGACGATAAAACTTTTAATCTCGAAAACACTCCAGCAAGCTGGAAAATGGCTTCAAATTGCATGCACCGTCATATACACACAATTACAAAAGGTAAGACAATTAAGCAATCTAACTTCACAAAAGCTAACAGTGTTACATTCCACCTAACAATCAGAGAAACCACGAGTCAATGTTCTGTGAAAAGAAAATATTTCTAGTGACGTCAAGAATATTCAGTGTCGAATATCAGGGGAGGTCAGCATGAGAGTCTCGTGCTACACACAGAAATTACACATGGTCCCTTGCTGTTGCCAAAGTGCCCACTGTACCAGGAGCAAAGCCATTACTAAGCCATCGAGGGTGCGGCATTACCGGGGTGTTACCTTAGTGATACCCAACACTCCAATGTTGGGGCTGGAGGAGGTGGAGCCATTGCCGGTCCCAAACAGGCCATCCAGGACACAGGACAGCCCCTCTATCATGATCCCTCTGAGAGAAGGTGAGTCCATCAGACCACATTCCCATGACAGTCATCTGTATATTAACTCAGGAAACAGTGAGAGCAGTATGATACCGGTTGATGGCGTGGATGGGTGGAGGTGGTGCGCACGAGAGCCGGGCGCAGGCGTAGTAATCGCCAATGGACTCGATGATGCTGGACACGACCGCGCTCATCATGCCGATGACACCTGCCGCGGACACGGTGGGCAGGCCCCACTGCACTATGGGAAAGCAGGAAGGACAATCGAGGCTGAAACGTTATTCATCTTTGTCGGAAACAGTCTTTTCTCCAATCCCATCGGGTATTCCATGAGAGATACAGGCAAGTACAGAGGCTAGAGCAAGCTTTTGGGGTAGAAAGCAGGGTCAGCCAGCATTCAGCATCCCAGGAGCAATTGGGGTTAAGGGCCCTGCTCAACGGCCCAGCTGTGACATCACACTGCCAGCCATGGGATCTGAACCGACAACCTTCTGATCACCCGGAAGCACCCATAGCAGCACACTATAGAGCAGTCACTGGTGTAGGCCACACTAGTTAGCGACACGTCATAGCACTAGAGTACCAACCTTGGAGTAGTGTAATATCTGATTGCCTGTTATCAAGCCTCATGACCTACTTAGACTAGTTAGACCAAATTAGATAGTGTCCTTGCTTAGTTTTGGGATGTGACCCACATTCCTGGTACTGGACACTCACGGGGGTAGGGGATCTTGAACCAGGGGGCGGCAGCGAGGACACCTTGGCGGGCATCAGTGCGGGCATAGAACCCGTACTCGTTCTTCCGTGGGGGGAAGATGTCCGTCACGGTGAAGATGAAGCACAGGAACCAAGAAACCAGGATGGCCATAATGATCTGATGAGGGGAGGGAGAGAGGGGGAGCGAGAGAGTGAAAGAGAGAGAGAGCCCCCATAAGAGTGTGCCTGATAATTACCAGCTACACGCTAATTTTATTACCGCTAATGTACCGCTGAATGTATTCATTATGAATTAAGGGATACTTTTAGCCTTATAATTACTGCTTTTCTTATTTTTCTAGTTTGAGTCAAATTATTCCCTTCCCATCTCTCCTACTAACTTTTGCGCCCAGTACTGTAATAGCGCTACAAAACTTAGAATTTAAAATTCAAATTTGAGAGACACAGCTCCCATGTGGGGGGTATTTAAAATGACCAAGTCGGAAAAGAATTTAAAAAGCAAATTCCTGTGATAGTCACCGTCTCCCTGCCTGCTGGTAAATTACATTCGCGAATGTGCCCTGGTTTTGCAGACTGTGGATGCCACACTGCAGACTGCCTGCAGGGGGTGCTAGAGAGACACTCACTGGGAACATCTTGAAGAGCTGCAGACGGTAGGAGGTCCAGCCCTTCTTGGACTTGTAGACAGGGAGGGGCAGCTGAACGTTGCGGGCGTACTGGGAGAACAGCAGCACCAAGAAGATTGTTCTGTAGGGGAAAAGCCCTAATCACGAGACAGACTCTTTTTCAGTAACCTATAGTTAAACTCACATGCAGTGTTTAGCCTAGTTGCGATTCCAGAGAAGCTCTCAGTGGGAAAGCTGTGGTTGTCTAAATGCAGTGATGTATAAGGCACAGAGGCCTAAGCAGTAGAGATGTCACACTGTAATACACACCATGTGTATATAGCCAGCTGTTCTAGTACTGTATACTCACAGCATAGCGATGCCCCAGTGCTTGCCTGCCCGCTCTCCGGCGGCCTGGAAGCCCGACAGGCCAATCAGAGCCACCGTGGGGGTGATGGTCAGAGGACCGATGTACTTGAGCAAAAAGCCAGGCAGGCCCAGAGCCCCGATGAAGACCTCAATCAGGGAAGACACAATGATGGCGCCCTGGATCTGGGGGGGGGCAGTGAGACTCTTTTTTGAGACTCTCATATTATGACAAAGGGACACAACAGCCTTATGCCATCAATTCCTTAACAAGCAGAGCTCTCCTCCCCAACCCCCCCGTCCCCGGCAGGGTGCATTACCTCTCGGATCCGAGGCTGCCAGATGTGCTCCGTATGGAGGAGCGTGGTGTCGTTTATTACAGGAGGAGCAACTAGATAAAAAAAGGGAAAGAGAGAAGGGGGGAGGAGACGGATGAGAGAAAAAGAAAGGATTAAGCTTTCACCCACATTACTCACACTTTACTCACATGCGGCAGACGTTCTAATCCTGGCTGAGAGTCTGCGGATGAAGCTTCCAGTTTACGCAAAGACCGACGCAGAGCCAGCCAAATAGCCCCGTACAGGGAGAAGGATTCCAGCTGGCAGCCAGAATGCCTCCTCGGATTGGCTCCGGAGGAGGACCGCGCTGGCCAGCGTGGCACGTGATCTCACCTGTGTCGTTACACTTCCATTTGTCCAGGGACAGGATGGCACGGGCAGGAGCCAAAAAAGCAAAGGCACTGGCCTGGAAGAGGGGCAGCCTGAAACAGGACAAAGCAGGCGCAGGAGCCCAGTGATTTCTCAGATGTTTATATCCAATGCAATATAGCCACCAAACCACTAGATGTCACTACTAAAGACACGGAGGCCTTGGAAATGGTAGCAAATGATCACGAGGAATGTGGCAGGTCTCTACAATAATTCCATCAACAAATCTACTTACAACAAAACATATCTACTTAATTTCCTTAATTTCATTGACTTGACCAAGACACCTTTTTTAATTGGATCGGTGTAGTCGATAGTGTTTTAACTCATTAATTATTAATGATCAAACTTGCACCTGTGGAAAAGGCAGAGGGGTCGGGGGGGTGGGCTGTGGCCTGACTCATCATGACAGCTCATGTGACAGTCAGTCACTTCCTGTGATCTCTCTCATTTTCAAGAAAGAAGGAATCACCCGACACGCATGCATCGTTCACGAGTTCCTTGTGAAATATCAGCAAGCATACCAACAGAAGAGTACACTCGACAAACTTGAAAAGGGAAACTTCCCTAAACGCATAGCGGCAGAGTGCCTTAGCAGAATAAACAAATAATGACTCAAATTATCTTTATCTAATCTTTATGTTTATAGTTAAAAAAAAAACTATGACATTTTATGCAAAATATAGCACCATCAAGTGTCATATTCCACATATATGCGTTTATAAACTACATTTTCAATTATATAGATATACTCAGTAACAAAACAAGTCAAGCACCCAGACGGAGTGGTGGAAATGAAATGAATTTGCACGTGGTGAAATGTCATGTGACTGTATCGCGGTGATTATAATATCAGATCAATTGGACAGAGTTAGCAGTATGGGCACACTACTGGTCCTGTGTCAGTAGGGTGTGGCACCCCCCCCCCGGGGCCTGGCTACATGTGGGGATACGGTGTGGAAGGAAGTCATACGAAAATGGCGTATTCTCTCCCAGACAACCCACCTCAGGGACATTGACTGCTTGGCTGGATTTGCAGGTGACCATAACTAATAAGAGCCACAATGCCTTGCACAACGACGTCACCCCCACGGGCCCCATACTCTCGCTCTCTCGATCTATATATATACATATATATATATATATTCTGGAAGAGATGGGATGTCTGCACTCCTGTGGCAAGTCGGCCCACAGCTGTGTTGTAACTGGCCTTCGAGATCCTGCAGAATGACACTGGGTCTGAGTTGAGGTCCAAGGTGATCCCACACATGTTCGATTAGGGAAAGATTGGGGGACCTGGCTGGCCACAGGAGGTCCTCGACATGATGCAGGCAGTCCATAGATACAGGTACCATGTGTGGACAGGTGTTGTCTTGTTAGAAGACTGTAACCAGGCTGCTGCCTCAGGAGGGGCAAGACATGCAGACGCAGGATGTCACTGACGTAGCGCTGTGCCGTCAGGGTCCCCCGAATCACTACCAGAGATGACCTGAAGTCGTACCCTATGGCTCCCCACACCATGATGCCAGGAGTAGCACCGGTGTGTTTCTCCACAACATTGGCAGGATTCGTCCTCGCCCCTCAGCACCGCCATACGCAAACACAACATGCATGGTGATGGTAATTAACGGCAGCCTACGCATGGGACGGTGAAACCACCGTCCAGCTGATGCCAGTCATTATGACACGGTGCGGGATGACAGGGGGTGTTTTAGAGTCCAGTACCTGCGTTTGGATGGCAGGCGCAGATGCAATGGGGTTCTGTACTGCTTGAAGCACAATATGACGATCCTCTCTTGGTGTGGTCTGTCTTGGGTGACTGGAACCTTCACAACGTGTGTGGTTGCCCTCACGTGTTCATTGGATCCAACATAGGGCGACTGTGACATCTGCATGTCTCACATGCCGGGCAATTGGACGATACGTCCACCCAGCCTCATGCAAACCCACAATGCGGCCCCTATCAAACTCTGTCAAATACTGGTAATGCTGTCTAATGCGTCTGCGAGACATCCTCTGTGTCTGGTTAGTAGACATGTCAGCTCCTTGCAAATCGATTCATTTACATACCCATCACTGCTCTGCACGTGTACCAAATTACATCCAAATCGGACCATTACGTTTTTGTCACTCAGTGTATATATACATAAAAAATTTCAACCCATGACATCTAATTCTATAAATTCCATAATGGAAAATCATACACAGGCCAATATGACACATTAGGTTGTGAGTAAGGACACTAGTAGGTTCAGTATGTAAAACACCATTTTTTGGATGTCCTCCATGAAACAGTGTTTAGAGAAGTGTGTTTGTGGTCCTGTAATTTCTGCACAAACCAAAGTGGACTTTCCCAAACAACAAAGCAGTCTGAAAGATAAAACTCACTTCTTATTCTATCAGGATTTTCTGAAATATGGTAAGAGTTTCATCACACTGAATGGAAAAGAAAAAAAAAATCTGAAAGCTTTCGGCATTATGTGGTCGGAACTGCATCACCTGCAGTCTATTTCCATCAAATCCACGTGGGGAGGGCGGCAGAAAAGCAGCTATTTTCAGCTAGCAGCTGGGACGTGTGGTTACAGAAAAGTCCCACCTTTTAAAAATGACAAGCTAGAGAGTGAAGTTTGTCCCGGGTCAGCGCCATACGTCTAGGCAGACACGCTGGCTTAAGATTTAGCATCTGAAGGTGAGGACAACCCCAGCGGAATAAGGCCTTATTTACCAGCTAGGGCTGCTCATGCGGGTCATTAAGGCCTAGAGGGGTTTACATTGTCCCAGCCTGCTGGAAAGAGGAAGGAGGACTGGGGTGTGTTATTTCACTGAATAAGGTGAATGTCTACAGTATGTCTTTAGATGGGATTTGAGGAAGTGAGGAGTAGCGACCATCTGTGCGCATTTATCTCAGTGCCACTGGAGATTTACAGGCCCCGGACATGGCATAATAGTGAAACTAACATGGAAATCACAGGAGTTCACAACGTTAACGCACACTTAGTACTTGTTCATAAAAAGTGGGAAAAAAAAAGCTCACAGATTCCCCTTTGGCCTTCACCTATGACGTCAAACGAAAAAGGCTAAAGGCAAAACATCACCAGGAGCATTTATGCTAATCACACCTTTTCTACCCTTAATTCTCTTCATTACTCATAAATTAGCTTAATTTCCATTGGTTATGCACTTCTTTGTGCACGTAAATCGTGCCTATGTCTTTTGGAGAACAGCCACCTCCGCGAGGCCTCGCTGTAATGCAGAACTTCTCCGCGTGGTCATGTTCTTTCTCCAAAAGCAGGCAAGTTACGAATAAACTTAATCAGCAATTGCAGCAGACGGCAGGGAGAACAGTCACTGACACAGCAGAAATACTGCTGATTCCGGTAGGTGCCTGGTTCCAAACAGGGACGTCTTGTGGCTTTTTTTCATACTCATGAAATCAGGGAGCTTCAGTGAGACCTTTCCCTTTCAGAAGGAACCGAATGCTGTGCTTGTTTTCAGCAGGAGAGATCAGTCAAAGTCAGTAAGCCTGCTTAGTCGGTAGCCACCTCGCAGTGATGTTCGGTTTTAAGCTCCTAACTTCTGTTTTCGAGCAGTAAAATGGTGTCTGAGGTGGTACATAAACGGAAGAGAGCAGCCTAGACAGATGGAGGCCTGGCAGTATTACCGGCAGCCCAGTGTGGTCTGCAGCAGGGTGGTGACTCCCACGCAGAAGAAGATGGTGCCAATGAGCTGGCTGGTGGCCCACTGGTCGTAGCCGACACACATGGCTTCTGCCAGGAGGAAGGGCACTGCGATGGTCCCGCTGAAGCAGGTCAGGTAGTGCTGTGTGTGAGAGGGAGGGGGGGCGAGAGATAGAGAGAGAGAGAGAAGGACAGTCAGACAAGCAGGTGTGATTGTGCATATGGGTTTCGTTATTTTCGGAGGGTAATTACACATGCATGCGCTCTCTCAGACTCAGTCTCTCTCTCACACACACACACACACACACACACACACACACACACACACAGAGTACCAGTCAAGTATTTGGACACTCATACCCAGTCTTATTTGTACTATCCTCTGCATTTTAGAATAATTATAAAGACATCAAAACTATACTATATAAACTATATAAATAACATATATGGGATTATGCACTGACCAAAAAAAATTTAAAAATTAATTTGTTTGGGGGGGACAGCAGCTGTGTGGTTTTGGACTCAGAAGATTGCGTCCAGCAACTGGCTGACCCTACCGTCTCCTCTATGCCAGTTCCATGAGGTGGCCTTTTTTTTCCAGCTGTCCTGAAGGAGGTCCCACATATATACCGAGCACTCACTGGCTGCTCTTCCAGCTGTCCTGAAGGAGGTCCCACATATATACCGAGCACTCACTGGCTGCTCTTCCAGCTGTCCTGAAGGAGGTCCCACATATATACCGAGCACTCACTGGCTGCTCTTCCAGCTGTCCTGAAGGAGGT
>JAODKN010000114.1:28030867-28046700 GCA_026774425.1 Petrocephalus zakoni
CCCCCCCCCCCCCCCCCCCCCCCCCCCCCCCCCCCCCCCCCCCCCCCCCCCCCGCCCCCCCCCCCCCCCCCCCCCGGGGGTTGGGTGTTCTGTCCTTGGCCCAGCTATCACTCCAGTTCAGAGTTCTCTTTTAGTGAACCATGTGGCTCTAACTGAACACATACAGCACACAGACGGAGCCAGGAGGCCCAGTTATTGCACGGCTGAGCCTTAGAATGGCTATGACGTGCTATCTAAGTGGTTTTCAATGCGATGTGGTTCCTGCATCTCGTAAACCACCAGCACCCTCCAGAGAACGATAAACAAAGAAGATCTAGTCAGTGCCAGGTCTGTGAGTGAAAGCACCTTGTAAATGAGTGAGGTCAGAGGAGAGCGGCCAGACCTCGTTAAGGCTAACAGGAAGGACACAAAAATACCCGCTCAGTACAACCGTGGGGTGCAGAAAAGACCCCTCTAAACAAGCGACTCGAAGACCCTCAACACTGTTCTGGTGGCAGAAGTGAGTCATACCTGCTACTATGTAATAAATCAGCCTCTGGCTGTATTTTACGCTAAAGATACTTTTCGATCCACTCTCCATTCCTCAGAGAGATTATATTTGTTATACTCATTCTCTGCAGACTTAGCTGCCTGAATAAAAAATAAAAACCTGAATCTGAAACCTGACACCAGACCAACGATGGCTCCCACCTTGTCCTCGCCTGCACTCCCCTTGGACAATATGGCCATGAGCTCAGTGTCCTCTGCATCCTGGTCTGCAGGGGGTGGGCCGACTCGATTAACGGCCACCTGTCAGGAACAAAGAGGGGGTGGAAGGGGGCGTTCGTTAAGTCTCTGACGCACACAACGGGACATCCTGTTTGTGATTGTTAAAACTAAACATGCACACACAGAACAATACAGGGTATTAAAAAAGCCACAAAATGTGGAAATACAGAGATCAGGATAAAAACAATATAAATGGACACTCAAAATAAACCATGCCCCACTCAAACCTTCGTCCATGTGACTTCCTGAAGGCGGCATGGGAGGAACACAGCTAGAGAGGAGAGCGACTAGCCGACACAAGCTTTGAATTGACTTTTACTTTGTTACCATGAGAAGATCCTGAGTAGATGGTATTCAATGAGAAAAAAAATGCTCCCCTGGGGAGATCTGGCTTTGTACAACCGTACATAAAAATATGCCGGTCATCTGGGTGAGGGAGGTACAAAGGACACTTTTAGGGAGCTTTGCATCGTGTTCCTCATGCAATATTTGTTTTTGGGCAGGGGGCCGGCGTCCCCATGAATCTGCACTGCTTTCATCTTTTACAGCAGATACTGCGCCATGAATGTGATACTGCAAGTTGGAGTGAAAGGGCGGTGCTGGCGTAGCAGAAAGGGGCGGGGCCAGTGTGTAGCAGAAAGGGGCGGGGCCAGTGTGTAGCAGAAAGGGGCGGGGCCTAGGTTGCATTGATATAATGCCAGCAAAATGGCAGGAAAAGGCAGCGCTACAATACTGAATAAGTTACTGCCAGGAAAAATAAGTTTGGGTGAGTCATGACATGATTCAATTGTTTGTCAGGGAAGCCGTATCAGGGGGAGTTTATTTATCACCCAGCTTTTATTTAAAGTCCCTTTAATCAGGTCCTCCTGAGAAAACCAGTTCAGCCCAGAACAGGCTTAGGCTTCTGGTTGCCAAGGTTGCCGGGGTGCACATAGGGCCAGGGGGGGCTCGCGACTCGGTGCCCTGCAGGCGAAACCAAACACCTCTGGCCCCACGGGCCCGGCTGTGCCGTGGCTGGTATGCAAAGCCACCCCTCCCCGATCCTGGTGAGAAAGGCACGAGAGCAAAGTGGCACACCTTCACGCTCATGCCCAGAAGGACAACGCGCCTACCAGCTCCAGGACAATTACTGATTGGTACATAAACAATGGGCGCGAACCTGGGACAAGACCAGGCACTACGCGCGGCGCTGGGAGGAAGGAAAGGCGCGCGCGCTACTCACGGGAATGGGGTAGAAGCCCTCGTCGTTCTTAACCGCGTCTTCGCAGATGGCTCCCTCCCCGATGGAATCCACAGCCTTGGAGGTGACGTTCTTGCCCACACCCATACCAGGCTCTCCTTCCCCGCAGCTTTGTCAAAGATGCGTCCTCACTGCACGTCCTCCAGGTCAGTCACATGCTCCGAGAGCCGCCCAGTGGCGCCACCTAGAGGAAGCACGGGTAACTGTCAATTCGGAGCGCAGTTCCCCTTCCATACTGTGGTCTTTCATTCACGGGGGGGGGAATTACACACATTGACACCTGGAAACTGTCCATCTCTATTAGAATCTCCCCTCAAAACTCAGGCAAGAAGTCTGCAGATCAGCACAAAATGGCATGCCAAAATGTTTCTTTTTTTTTTTTATTTATGGGAGGTCTGGGAGGTAGTGAGTTAATCTCTGCCACCATTGAGTCAATTTACAGTAACTTTAGTAACTTTCTGGGGGGAATGTGTATCTCGATCTCGGTGGGCTACCTCTGTGCTGTTATTAAATTTTTGTTATATATTATATATATATATATATATATATATATTGTACCTTTATGTTGCAAAAAGTTGGAAGTTATGGAAAGTTAATGAAGTAAACCAGAGTAATGTTCAAGGTTACATTAAAGATTTGTTTGTCAACGTCTGCCATAACCCAAATCACAAGTATTCCCAGTTTTACCAGAGCTGCGGCTGGCTGCCGATTACATCTCACCGTAGCACCTCTTTCTGACGCACGGCTTGGTTTTGCCTGCCTGACCTGCAGCTATTTGGATGCTACTTTGAGTGTGTTCATTTTTGGCACTTAAATCTTTGTCAGAAAAGGTGTTGGCGCACCTCCTGAGAGTAATGCTTTGCCATTTTGGGTGAGAGGGAGTAAATGGAGCCATTTCGTGAAAGGAGTGGATCAGCACCCTGATCAACAGAAGGCACACACACACACACACACACACACACACACACACACACACACAAACAGCAGAAATGGGGATGATTTATTAAGGACAGCGTATTAAAGCATAGCATTCTTCTAGGGGGTAATTTTCTTAACTCACGCAAAACATCCTGTACTGTCCTTCCCCATCACTTCACCCAACTTCCGGTAATTTAAAAACAGGTTTTCCCTGATTTACATCTCGTCAGATCCAGTGTCACGTGTGTCACCCTGAGAACACAAATCCCCCCCAAAGTTCTAATTATGTTCGGTTTACCCTCTCGGAAAACAATCAAAGCTGTGAATGCCCAGTATCATATATAAAAACGTTACTGAGATTAATTATGCCTAGTTAATCTCTCAGCATTCCCGCCTCGCTTCGAGTCAAAGGAATCCAGCGGAGCCTTAGCATGAAATCCATAACCTGCATATTTCTGAACTGCTGTGTTAAAACGTGTTTTTGGTGAATGAGCACGGATGGGATTACTGCCTGCCAATCAACACCCAATTTAGCCAAGGCGAGCTAAATCGCACACAGACTGACAGGACAAGATAAGGCCCCCATAAGCAATGGGCTTCAAAGCCTCATTCACGCTACAAATGAATATCGAAATCTGAACACAATAATATAGTCGGTATTTAAAAAGCTATTGCAAAACAGTTCACTTTATTGCTCCTAACAGCTTATAAACAGAGAAAGTGCGGGTGCCAGAACTAGAAAGTGCTTTCTCCCCAGTTGGAGACGTGCATCCAGTTTGGCATGAGTGCACAAATTTGACCAGCTGAGTTTACTCTGGCGTGACGGAGACCCGCATAAACAAATGACAAGAGAGAAACAGCCTCTGTGCCAATGACCCTCTTTCCCGGTGTACGGTGGGCACGGTGACATGCGAGATGGGGGGTGGGCGCACTCGCTCAAAGCGTCGGCTCATGGTGGTGTGTGTGCGTGGGGAACCCTGAGCACTGTTACTGCTGTCAAGCCATAAATCCCCACCCTGGGGAACCCACATTCCTCACTACTACTAATTCAGGGAAGTATTTGTTCAATTAGGTCCTACAGCGGGGGGGGAGGGCGCTCGGACCACCGTGTAACCGTGGATACATGAGCTAAGTAGCATGCTCTCCTCACCATGTACGACTAAGAGGAAATAAATATATTATATTATAGATATGTCTAGGAGTGACAATAAGGAGTGAAATAGTGATGTCCCTGTAGTAAGGGCAACCTTATAATTCAGACTTGGATCATGTATTTGGCAAATCACTTACAAACTGAGAACAGAGCAGATAGCACATACTGCACGCAAACGGACTAACTGGGGGGTAGGAGGAGCAGCCATCATGGCCACTCTCATTCGCAGATGAGTGAGGGGGGCAGGGGCCCCCAGGAGCCTAACCACACAGGGGCCGCGGGAAGCCCAACCTCACCAGCCGCGGGACACCAGCCGCCCCCCCCTGCCGGCGGGTGACAGGGATGCTGTCCGAGCAGAGACCCTCTGCACATCCTCTCTGAGCCCCCCCCCTTCTCCATGGGACCTTAGGGATCGAGGCCAATGTCTGGGAACTCAGGAAAAATAAAGACCTAGAACTGAAAAGCCTGGCATCCGAGGTCCAGGTGTCATTGCCGATTTCTATGCGGGGCTTAGGGCAAGGCAGTCATTCAGAGAAGGGAATTGCTAAACTAATACAGGCGTGCACCCAGTGTCATCTACAGAGGACTTCTATTAAATGCAAAGCACTTTCAGACCATATATCACTGGTGAGTCTCCACTTTAAGCAGCTATTTGTGCACATGCTTTTAAGTGCACTACCGCTGATATCCGGGTCCCAAAGGGCCTGCAGCCACTGAACAGCGGGCAACGTAATCATCACTAAAATCATATGTAAATGTTTAAAGGCCAAAAAAAAGGTCTTCCCCACCACAGAGCAAACTGGTCCCCAATTCGCCGTCCTTCCACATCCTTTCATTTATCTGACTCGGTATTTGATTAACTTTTTTCCCTTGGAGTTGCAAGGGAGCAGAAACAGGGACTGTGGTGTGGGTTCCTGAAAAAACACCCATAGGCCATAGCCTTGGGGGGGGGGGAGCAGGTACAGGACTGATAAGGACAGGCAGGAAAAGGGTGGGCGGGAGTCAACAGGCAAGGATAAGGACACAAAAACACAGCGAAGGTGAGGCGGGGAGATAAGCCCGAAATGATACCATTTCCAAGAGGCTCGGCTTCGTATTCTTTTTTTTTTTTGGCAATAACGATCGAGATCTGAAACCAATATGTTACTTTCTGCCTTGCACCACCTCCAGCAGCTAGGAGTCAGATAAGACGGCCGTACACGGGTGATGCGTCGTAAATTAATTCACCATGGGAATAGGAAGTGGTATGATTTCTCTATACTTTATGGTAGGTAGCTACTGATTGTGAAACACTAATAAACACTTACAATCAGAACTGACATCGTGCAAGAGTGTGCATGAGTGCTTCGGCTATCCGGAGAACGAGCCGCTTTACTCTTTCTAAAAATAGGGTTGGATACGGCTTGGCCAGTGTGACAATTTGGAAATAAATAATAATAATAATGGGGCTCGATCCCGACCGGCAGCGGAATGGCAGGTTTGCTGTAGCGGATAAGGTGACATCTGGTGATGGTCTAACCCAGAAAGCCACACTGAATATCAGCAGATTGTCGGGTATTCACTCATTACATTTAGGGGGTTTTAAGGGGCTTTTGCAAGGAGCGAGTGGGCAGCAGTGTACCCGGCGCAGGAAGCTCCTGGTCGGGGAGGCGGATGGTGCCGGGCACCGCCAGCTATTCCGCGAAGCCCCGCCAGTGCGCACTGCCCGCGGGGTACGGGGGGCTCGATGTGCCTCACCGCTCAGATTAATCCCATTCTTATATAAAAAGACGCGCCCCAGTGACCCAGAAGAACCAACTCCCCCGGTCCCCAGAACCATCGCCGGCAATGCGTCGGGCTGCCAGGCACCGGATACCGGGTCACCTCCATCCGAAGCGAGGGCAGGTGGCCGCCTACCATCAGCGTGCCCATCCATTCCGGGGCCGCTCCGCGGACAGCCCCGCAGCGCCGGTCACTGCGCTTACCTGCCAGCGGAAAGTCTGCGATCTTCGCCCAGGTGTGCTCCTCCGGACCGCTGGCGATACGCCGACCTCAGCCTCCCCCACCACCCCAAAAACAAGCCTAAGATTGCCTTTAGATTTTTAACACATAACAAGGGTTCCGGCGTGCCGGTCCGCGTTTATATCTATGCACGCGCGCAGGGGGGCAGGTCCGCGTGACAGTGCGCCGGCTCAGCCCCGCGCGCGCTCCCACTGGCTGCCAGCGCAGGCGCGCCGCTACCCGCATGTGACGTCAGCGCCGAGTCCAACCTCGGCCCGGCCCCGGGGAGGGCGTTACGTCTTATGAAAGACGGACACCCCACCGACAGCCTTTTCTGGGTTATTATTCGCATTACTATTTTATAATTTTTTAAGAGATAGAAAGAAAATTCAGCTACCCAATGTTTAGCCCCACTGATCATTACGCTGCCTTAGCATCCTTCTATTTCCCCCCCATCAATAACTTTGGATCTCTCCACACCTCCACATCCCCCTCTAGTGGTAAAAGTGGGCCATCATCTCAATGACCTATTTTGAGTAATTGCCCTTTTGACATATAACACCTCTGCTGATGAAATCCAAGTATTGCCGGAAGAAGTATTAAAAAAAACTCGTTAGAAACGTCTAAAGGTTAAAACGCACTACCGCAAGATAACATCTCGTAATAATGGAAGTATTATGTCATAAAAACGGTGAATGTAACAGAATGCATTATCGTATATGGTTTAGGTTCCTAGTTCAGTGAGTTTCGAAAGTTAAACTAATGTTTATCGAAGGAATAAGTAGAAGTAAACTACTGTCTTTAAAGAAACTGACGGCTATTTCCCACATTATTACAACCAACTACAAACCAAATGTGACTGACGTTTTATAATTATAACAATGGATACTGGTATTAACTTTATTTCCCCTGGATCCCCCTGGACCCCCTAAGACATATATTTGTCCCGATTACGCACAGAAACACACACCAAAATTATTACAATTTAATTATTTCAAATTGTTATTCTGATATGCCCACAGGAATATAATATGTTCATATTATCTTTTAATATTTCCAAAGATTGCAATTTCAGATAGGTCTGCTCCCACCTGAAACCTCCCAGTTCTCTGTTCGGTCTCTCATCTGCCCCCCGAACCCCGGCTCCCGACAGGAGCTCACAGCGGTCACTGATATATGTGGCGCTGAACTGTAGCGGGTACGCCACCATTTAAGTTCCTAGACACTGATCTATACACTGAGTAAGTATAATCTCCATAAATCCGTTCACTTTAAAAGGAAACCGATTATGCGACTGAACTTCGTACTGAACCCGGACCTACACTCTGGACGGGATGCCGATCCAGCACAAGGAACGAATAGATGGTCTTGGCAACAACTGGGAATTTTGACACACACACCTACCTAATCCACATGTTTTTTTAACCGTATATATAGAAATTTGTGGATACCTGGACGAAGCCCACGTGATCTCAGCGGGTACCATACAAACTGCACCCCACTGAAAGTTTAATATACAAGGCAATCTACTAACCCATCGAACCACCGATTCACGTTTAGTCATGCAGAATAACACAATAAGGATAATTTCGGCATATGCGTAAATCGGTAGAAATGACTGGTGTAAGAAAGTGTAAAGCCAACGATAGCAGTGGGACACATGCTACTGCAAAAAAAGGAGCAAGGGCATTTAAAATGTCAATCAAACCAAGTCCTGGTGAATATCCCTTACTCAAACATAACGCGGAAAACGGGCCGCGCATGAGATGGCAAGAAATTGCAGCACTCCGGAGTCTACCACATTGCGGTCACACGTACGCACAGTACTGACACATTCATCGCACCAATTCACCCAAATAATGTCTTTGTATCGTGGGAGGTAACTAACGATACACGAAGGACAAGGACGGTATGCGCTCACGGACCACGCACGTGTGTAAAAGCAGAAATCTACGTGAAAATATTTTGAATTCTTAAGAAAATGTGTATGCTGTATATTATGTCGAAATAACTGGGGTATCACCATCAATCTAAAATGACGAAAACGAGATCACAGTCTAGTTTCACTGAACAACTAAAAATCTTTCTCATGTCAGCACAAAGGTTAATTAATTTGACAGCAATCATTAGAATTTTTCGATAAACAGCCTATAAGGTTCATATTTAAGTAGTGCGGCACGTTGCTTTTTTTCTTTTGTATGAAAACTTTTATCCAATTACACATTTTACAAGACAAGATTTTACATTTTACACATTATTTCGCTGGAGATAAGAACTTCTTCACCCGGGGTGATCACTTATGCTGCAGAAAATACTTATAGGCCTACTTGTTAAGGCCTGATGGGGCTCACTCTTTGGGTTATTAGTCGATAGAAACCACGCATACTGGCACTGATATTTGCCCTTAATACTCATATATTCCATACATTATATTTGATTACAATAAAAAGCAACCACTGGCAACTGCAATACAATAAGTGATTAAACAGTAAACTTTCTAATAAACAAATGTAGGCCTGTTATTTAGGGGGAGGGAAACGTTAGATAGTAAATATAGGCTGTCCCCTGATTAAGAATGATATCCGTTCCTTAAGTCTTTAAGTAAAATTTGTAGGTAGGTCGGAAAATAATAAGACCTACAGTACATAAATAACGATTACTGTACAGTAGTAATAAACATGACTAGGCTATAGATACAGTACTGTAGCATACCTCGAGTTGACGAGGCCGCGCAATGTTTTCTCGAAGGACACAAAATAATCATTATTAACTATTGCACTTAACTCAGTATTTAAATATAATAGGTTTTATGGCAATCCGTTCGTAAGCAGAAATTGTCTGTATGTCGGGCGTTCTCAACTCGGGATCTGACTGTACTAAAAATTCCACAACCCCTGAGGACGCAGAACGTTTTATATGCATCAACCCGGTTGCTTTCTTTCTTAGCAGCCACTATTCGGTTAATATGAGAAGCAGCACGGACAGGGAAGCCAGCAATTTACGCACTCGTGGTCACACGCTGACGAAACACACATTCCACCACAGCCACCGCACAGTTCAGATGTTTACCATTCACATGAATACATGAATACAAATATTAATTTACACTATTTAAAGATGCGCATGCTGGCAACCGCATAATTAATCCTGCTAACCAATCCAGTGGCATCACATTTATGACACCAGCCATGGACAGTCGGTGGGATCCGAACAAACGTTCGAGATAGTTCGCCGAAACCGTGCCCACCGCTTATACGACGGCATACTGCTAAAGCGACATCGATTCCATCGATTACCTTTGAAGTATACGGCCAGGAGGTAGATAATTTAGTGTCTACTGTTGAATGTGTATATAATGACATTTAAATTGTAGTCCTCGAATATAAAGTCGACTCCAGTTTTGTTGATGTTTTTTGGGGGTTGGAGGCTGGAAAACACCGTCTTGTATTTGGGCCAATAAGGAAGTTATTTTGCGTCATGACTCCACCGCCGACTTACAGATACCAGAATCTGTTTCTGGCTGCCACAGTTCTGCCCGACGCAATCCAGCCCGAAAGTTGCACTTCATCAAATAATCAGTGGCGTGAAGGTGGTGAATCAGTGAGAAGGGAATCGGTCACTCGTTCGAACTCCAGTATATCACTAACTCAGAAGTTATTTCTTATTTAAATAGCATGGATAAAAAATGCTGTCAAATCTGCTGATCCCTTAATCTAACCTGGCACAGCTATGTGGGTAAATACTGGACACAGTTATCAGTGTCTTAGTTAGCATGGTAAATTTGGGGTTATTGCCAGTAGGTGTGATAATAATATTGACATTCAAACTCCAATCCTAGATACACCAGAGATCCTTGGCAGCTTGCACTGAAGCCTCAGTCTCTAGTCTCCATATTCCTCTTGGGTATTAAAGATCCTTCCCCCAAAATCATTATGATTGAATTACTGCCACTTTCTGCTCTTGCACTAAAGAACAACACCAGAGAACTTGTCTGGTGGGATCTAGGTAATCTTCCGCATGCCAAATGAAGTAACCGGTAAGGCTTAAATGAGTGATTTTTTTTTGTGAACCCGCTCCAGGAGTCTCAGAAAATGGGATTCACTCTGCTGATCCTATCCAGCTCTATTTGAAATAACCTGTTTTGAAAGGAGCTGAATTAAGCTTGGTTGTAATACCCTAGATGGAAAGTAAAAGATTACAGTCAGGTATAACAAAGCAGTTGTCATAAAACAGGGGGCACTCTGGATGGGATGCCAATCAATCTCTGGCCACACGTGCACTATAAGCAATTTACAGATGCCATGTTGTCCTGCTGTATGGACTTCAGGAGGACATCAGTGTACTCTGAGGAAATCCTTACAGTGCAGGGAGAATGCAAGAAACACCCAGAAAGGGGCAGGATTCAAAACTCCAGCTCTACAGTATTAGATTTTCAAATTTGACATCGGGACTGATATTACTGATCCATTAAAATCCCTTTTGTGGACATGACTTTCCAAGAGAAAGCAGGAGTTGTAATTCAGAATGAGGCACCATGAAAAAGAACGATACACCAAACTTAGTAATTTTATTTGTTTAGGAGGTGTTCTGTTTTACGTCTTTATATAATTTATAAATTTCAGTTACAGGTTATTTATTACAGATTTTAAGACAGCGGCTGGATAAAACAATATTGTCCCCACTGAGATATGTCTCAAGTTAGCTACAGAGAACTGAGATTATGATTCAACTCCATTCTGGCTCAAGTCTCCAACTCTGTTCCTTTACAACTGTAAAATTATATAGGATTGATCTCTAGAAGTGTGGAGTAAAGGTAACATTTTAATTTAGGGTATTCGGTATAATTCAGAGGAAATGCAAGGTTTGGAATGTGCCTTTCTCAAAAAAGCTTTAGATGAAGATATTAATTTTCCTCTTCAGTACAGTGGCCATCAGTCTTTCATTTTTCCCTTCAAATTGCCACCTTATGCAAGACCCACCAGCTTATATAGTATCCAGATAGCCCAGATTACTCCCTGCTGAGCTAGAATGTTCAAGAAAGTGGGAGGATGCACCCCCCCACCCCCTGTTTTGCTGTCATATTCCTCTCCTCAGAAACAAAATTGACAGCAAAGAAAAATGATCCTTCTTTTCTTCCTTGAGACAGAAATTCCCAAAAGGTAGCAGCTTAGCTATCTGACACGCATGTAGTCCTCCTCTTGTTGCGCAGGTAACACACCCGCTGTGTTTCCCAGGTTCACTTTGCGGCCTTCACAAAGCACAGGGGTGGGGAGGAGGGGAGGTGCTCTGTCAGTGTTGAGGATGCAGGAACGGTGCAGCAGATTACGGCCAAGTGGCACGACGGGTTCCTCCTAGATAACATTTTCAAACAGTTGCATGGAATTCATGATGTTTTCATCCTAAAAAACGAAGAAAACAATGTAGCGATGTGAATGACTGTTGGCCTTTTGTGTGTTGAATGACAGACGCTTATTTATCAAAGCTTTTGGCCATAGTGTTCAGCTAGCCTTATCACACTTCTGGAACCAGTCAAGCGGGCAAACCATTCACCGCTGGGTTTTTCGGTGTCCCGGTGATACCTTTCGACAGGTCTCCATGAACTCCTCGATGGTGACGACTCCATCCCGATTCCGGTCCATTTTCTGGGAAAATTAAGAAATTACAGACATTCCGTCTTTTCTTAGAACATACCACTCATACTTATGGTTCAAGCAAAGGACAAGAAGAGTCATAAGAACCTAAAATACCCCTAAATAGTCACCATATCCCACTTGTGACGTAGAGTCTTGGTAACACTTTAAGCAGATTGTTTTATTACTTTGCCACAGTTGGACATACAAAGGGTCCTGCTGTCCTACCCTTGAGTGGGAAATTTGATTTGAGACAGACGATATAAGTTCCTTCTTTTTCTCTGCATTGTATAACCTGCACAGCTACAGTCTGATAAAAGGATCTGCAGAACTAAACAGTTAGTGATTGCTTAACGGCTTACAATGTGGTAAGGAGCTGGAATGCTTATGTGTGCTCATGGTATCACGCGTTACGTAAGGGGTGAGCACTAGCGTGGAAGGCGCACTTCCAGATGGAGCACTGGACAGCGTGTGGGAGGTGCACCTGGAAGAACTTCTCCACATGCTCCACCGGGGCTTCATCCCGCAGCCTTGGGGAAGTGTACTGACCCATCATATCGTAGATGGATTTCATGATGGCCAGCATCTCCTGCCAGACAACAAGCACGTCGACATGAGTCAGTCAAACCAGTCGTTGGCCAGCTATCATTTATGACTCAACATATCATAAAATAAATTAGTGGTAAGTCTCGTGCTCTGATATTCTTTAGGAACGTCAACTAATCATGAAGTATCATTATCTGCTCTCTGCTTAAAATAAGAAACTCCAGTCACACATAAAGACTCTGCAGGGGATATTACACAGCCAGGGAAGGTAATGCTTCTTGGACTCACACACCTCTTTGGTAATATATCCATCCTTGTTGATGTCATAGAGGTTGAAAGCCCAGTGCAGCTTTTCGGTCACAGAGCCCCTGAGCAGCAAGGACAGCCCGAGCACAAAGTCCTGCAACGAGCCCCACGTGGCGCAGCGGTTAAGGGCGCAGCAGTTGACTTGCTCAGGATGCCTGCCCCATGGCATGCTGGGGCCCGGCACATGTGATGATACCATCACTATTGGCGCTTTTCCACTGCCATTGGGAACCCGACCCGTACCACAAGCTGAAATGTTTCCATTGCAAAGTATGCCTGTCGTACCCGTGCTGAAAGCGTGACCAAATCGAGCTGGTTGCATCACCACCATCCGATTGGTTGAAAACACAGAGATTCCAGTGATCTGTGTCAATAATCATGGATTATGGAAGGAAAAAGGAAAAAATGCCATATTATATATATTATTATATATATTATTCATTAGTAGTTTCGCACATTGCAATGTATTGATGCACTCCCAATAACTTGGAACATGAATATTTTCAGCCTCCTAGTTAAAGTACTATAGAACAGCTGAATGGATTGGATTCGGAATGCAAATTCACACAAACGAATGCTAATTCCCCTAGCGTTTTATGCTAACCAGCAATTCTCACAGATGTGTTAGTGGAAATTAGCACACAGAAAAAAAAATGTACGTAATCGATCATAAAGTACACCGCATGGACAGTATACATGCTCTTTGGTTTTACGTCGCTCTCCAAACCGGCAATGCTTTTACCAAGCCGACCCTTCTGCAGTGGAAAACCAAAGTGGGCTGGACCTGGTCTCTCTTCACGGTAAGGTTCGGATACGGCTTGCTTCCTGCGTGCCAGTGGAAAAGCGCCAAATGAGTTGTCACACCCAGATTCCCCCGTACACATACACACTTCAGTGCAATGGGATTTTTGTTTGCTATCTCCTGTTGAGTGTTAGGGGCCACTTCATTCACATGCTGTACAGTACACTGAATCGTGGGTCAAAGTCCGCTGCAGGTATGCATAGCAAAGGGACGTAGGAAAGATCAGAGATAGCAGCAGATGTGAGGAAGCAGGAAGTCCAGGAAACAGTAAGTCTTGCAAATTAAACAAAAAGGACAGAATGTAAGATGTGGACACAGGCAAGGAGGAGGAGATGGAGTTTCTCAAAATAACCAGTCCAAAGCTAAATACCTGTATCACCAGAACTACATATAAAATAATATAAATGTCATATCTCCCGGACCCTGATTGAAAGTTAAAGTCAAGGATGTAAAAACATGCCCTTTGACCCTGACTGTTTGATGCAACTTCTAAAGCTGGTGGTAACACAACTGAAGAGGGCAGGCTGCGTTCTGGTTCATCTCCAAGAAATTCTGTTAAGGTCTGCTGTATTATATTTTGGTAGCATTTTGCATTAAATGCACCTTCATAATGCATTCATTATGGATTCATAAGAAGCACTTAAGTATACCTTTACATCCTAACATAGCTAAGCAGCTTTAATATACATTAATAAGTATATAGTAATAACAAACATTATAATTGTGTAATCATAATGTTTGCTATTAATGTATATTAAAGCTGTTAAGGTATATTGGGATGCTAAGGTATACTTACATGCTGCTTATGGTTGTTCTATGAACGCATTATGAAGGAATTATGAAGGTGCAGTTATTGTAGTGTTACCTTGTATTCAATTATGTTCTGACAAGTTATATTGGGAAAAGTGCTATGTAAAAATAATTTGAATTGAATAATGTCATATTCTGCTTTGATCTATTGTGTTCTAAAGGTGATTATTGATGTTCTTTTGTGTTCTGTCTCATTCTGTTGGGTTCTTTCACATTCTCTTGAGTTCTTTCATGTTGTTGTGTTCACTCATGTTCAGAATATCTTTATAATACATTATTTTCTATTCTGCTGGTACTCTGTGCTGCTCATGAATCAGCACATTCTCCTGATAACAAAGGTGTACCCCATGTCTTTTGGTAGAATAGTATACATAGTTCATTCCGGGGTCATGTTCTCATATCAAAGACTCACCTCAAATCGGATAGATCCACTCCTGTCTAAGTCAAAGGCGTTAAACAGGAAGTGTGCATACTTGGAGGAATCTGTAATGATTTGGAGAGAGTATAGTGAGTGGTGGCTTGTTTTTTTAATTATTATTATTATTATTATTAGTAGTAGTAGTAGTAGTAGTAGTAGTAGTATTTGACATGGCATTAACTGTCTTTATCCTTAAAAATGACTCACCAAGTTATGAATTGCTATTTGAGACAATCTACCAGCTTTCTATGAATATCATTATTCCTGACTTCTTATCATTTATCACTAGTGCCTCTCCCTATATATCAGAGGCAAACTCTGCCTCTATCAGAGACTCTATCTGTACATCTGAGGCAAAGTTACATTATTTGACTGAACTGGAATCCAAGGTGGCCCTCACCTCCTTGAGGAAAAAAGTGGGAATAGATGGTCTTGAATGTCTCTTCATCCACGAGACCACTGGGACACTCCTATGGGAGGAACACCAAAGATTTGGGTAAATGGATGGAAAGTCTATCCTGGGGGAGTATTGCGGGGTAGACTAAGATGTAAGGTATAGGTCAGACAATAACTACAACAGAATGGGAGAAACCAACATACGAAACAAAGAAGGGAAACATGAACATTCTTCTACTTCTTTCTTATTTTGTCATTTACACTTTTGGATACAGCTGTACAGATTAGTTGCTTCTAATGGCCCTACCCACAGCCTATCCAATCACAGTCTTGCCCACTGCCCTACTGACAACCTGTTCCCTCACAGTCCCGCCCATTGGCCTACCCACAGCCTGTCCCCTCACAGTTCTGCCCACTGCCCTACCCACAACCTGTCCAATCACAGTCCTGCCCACTGCCCTACCCACAGCCTGTCCCCTCACAGTTCCGCCCATTGGCCTACCCACAACCTCACCAATCACAGTCCCACCCACTGCCCTACCCACAGCCTGCCCCCTCACAGTCCCGCCTACTGCCCGACCCACAGCCTGTCCCCTCACAGTCCCACCCACTGCCCTACCCACAGCCTGCCCCCTCACAGTCCCGCACACTACCCTACCCACAGCCTGTCCCCTCACAGTCCCACACACTACCCTACCCACAGCCTGTCTCCTCATAGTCCCACACACTACCCTACCCACAGCCTGTCCCCTCACAATCCCGCACACTACCCTACCCACAGCCTGTCCCCTCACAGTCCCGCCCACAGCCCAACCCACAGCCTGTCCCCTCACAATCCCGCACACTACCCTACCCACAGCCTGACC
>JAODKN010000114.1:28046800-28057421 GCA_026774425.1 Petrocephalus zakoni
CACTACCCTACCCACAGCCTGTCCCCTCACAGTCCCACCCACTACCCTACCCACAGCCTGTCCCCTCACAGTCCCGCCCTCTGCCCTACCCACAGCCTGTCCCCTCACAGTAACACTGCTCTACACCCAATCCCACAAATCGCACCATGAATGCAGCCCCAACTATGATGCCTCCCAGACTGACTGCACCCCTCTCGCTACTCGGCCCCCAGTCTTACATTCTTGAAGCCCCTGTAGAGCGACTGAAGCTCCTTCCTGGTGAACTTGGTCTGGGCGGCCAGCTTGTCCAGGCCCTGCGGCTGATAGCGAGCAGCAGACAGCTCCAAGTCAATCTCGCTACCGTCTGCGTGTGTGTGTGTTAGCGTGTGTGTGCGCGTGTGTGTGCGTGCGTGTGTGTGTGTGTGAGAGAGAGAGAGAGAAAGAGAGAGACCGAGCAAGAGAGAGCAAGAGAGAAGGAGAGTTCAGAGACGTGTGAGGCGGGAGATGTAGCCATGGGAGAAATTGAGGAGAAAAAAGCAGGAGATAGAAAGAAATTAGAGAGATGCACAGAAAGAAAGAAAATAATTTCTGACATAGAAAATGACAATGAAAAATTAAACTTGAAAGTGAAGAGGCACATCGGCTACACAGACAGCTGTAGGTGGAGTAAATCGGACGGAGAAACTTGCAGGATAAAATCAGTTTGCAATCAAGCTGGTCGACTGACCCGGACCCCCAGAAGGTCCCTTTCGTCAGTCTCACAGCATCACCACTCACCCCCACTGCTTCCGGAACAGGAGGGCACTGTGGTCACCAGAATGAAACACAGACAAACCAAACAGAAGTGCTGGGCAGTGTGAATGTTCCTGTTGCCTTACTTCCTTAACCAATAAGCAGCGGTGGGCGTGGTTTTATCGGCGAATCGCAGCATGTGCTTACCTCCATATACAGTATGTCCCCAATGGGGAAAACAAAATCAACTAGGTTCATTTAAAAAGTTAGGAAGTGGATTCCGTACAGAAGGGGTGGCATGTGGTGGCATGCTGGCTAATGGTGTTGCCTGGCACCTCCTGGTCCCCCCCCCCCCACTCTCTGTATGAGGAGCTTGCATGTTCTGCCTGGGGCGTGCGACTGTCCGCTGGGTATTACAGGATGTTCCTTTGCATCTCAATATTGGCTTCAGGTCCCCTGCAATGAGCCTTAATAATAGGGGTGTCAACTGGGGGTCCCTCACAGACATTTTGTAAACTGAAAGAGGAAGCTGTTTGCGGGGGACCCGCTTGTTCAGGGAAAACAAATTATTCAAGGGGTGCCACCCCCTGGAGAAATAAAATAGCAATGCATCCCTAGTGCAAAGCTCTTTGTTACTTATGTGGGGGGGGGGTGTCCCTTAATCTGGTCTCTTCTCATTTGGACGTCCTAGGTATAAGAAAGGTTGCAAACTCCTGCAGCATTGGATAGCCACTTGAATGGATGGAATTCTCGACAGAAACATACTACAACACTCACCAGGACGTCACTTGCATAATGCCGCCTGCTTTTGCTAAATGAACCCTGTAAGAACCCTGGCAGTTTTGGCTGCCAACAAAGAGGCCCATATGAAAGAGTGGGAGCAGAGGCACGCCGAGCATCATAACCAGGGAGACTCGCCCAGGAGCCACATTCTGGTGCAGCACTTTTGTATTTTTACCGAGGCGCAGAAACATTCTGATACCTAGATGAGAAGGAGAAGAAAATGAAACATTTGGTAGCGAGCTGTTGCTCCGGGAGAGAGAACAAGCGAGCCGTGCAGAGCTGTGGGAGGGGAGGCACAGCGAGGAGACAGAGTGGGCGGCGGGGAAGCAGACGGCGGAGCGGGGAAGAAGCAGCGTGGCCACGGAGTACACGAGAAAGCAGCGTCCGACCAACTCCCAGCCACTCAAGCCGGGCATGGGGATGGCGGAGCCTGTGCCAGGTAACGCAGGGCACGAGCCCGCAGGGCGGAACCTGTGCCAGGTAATGCGGGGCACGAGCCCGGAGGGCGGAGCCTGTGCCAGGTAACGCAGGGCATGAGCCTGCAGGGCGGAGCCTGTGCCAGGTAATGCGGGGCACGAGCCCGGAGGGCGGAGCCTGTGCCAGGTAACGCGGGGCACGAGCCCGGAGGGCGGAGCCTGTGCCAGGTAACGTGGGGCATGAGCCCGGAGGGAGAGCCTGTGCCAGGTAACGCAGGGCATGAGCCCGCGGGGCAGAGCCTGTGCCAGGTAACACGGGGCACGAACCTGGAGGGCGGAGCCTGTGCCAGGTAATGCGGGCATGAGCCCGGAGGGCGGAGCCTGTGCCAGGTAATGCAGGGCACGAGCCCGCGGGACATATACAGCAGTAGGCAATGAAAAGCATGTGGGATAAAAAAGGGAAAAGGAGAGTTTAGGGTGAGTTTTTTTGGACCAGCCGCAGGAGTTATATTGCAGTTTAGCACGAGGCTGTATTCAGCAATAATACGAATAATAAAACGAAAGGAGCACGTCGTAAGGAGAAAGAGACGAAAAATGGACAGTGGGAGACATCCGTTCCAAGGGGATGCTGCGATGAGCTCGTCAGCCCAGCGGGGGGGGAGAGCAGGAGGGGCCCGCACGGGGCGGAAAAGCCACGCTGGTGGGCCGTGGGAGGGAGGCAGGGGAGCAGAGGCTGAAAGGTCTGGGACAGTCATGGAGGGCAGGGTCAGCACCAGGTCCCTCCTGATGCAACGATGATGTCGATAAGATGGGTAAGGCGGGAGATGTGGGCTCGACCACCTTTGTTTCTTGCATTGGGAGTTGCTTAGTGGACGGCCTCGAAACCAAAACAGAGCATAAATACACCTGCAATGTTTAGACACTTTTCTTAATGCATGATTGGAAAACTATATGGGCGCTAAGTGGCTGTACAGGTGAGGTGCCTGCGATCAGAATGCTGTCAGTTCAAATCCTGCGGTGAGCAGAGTGATTTGACCATTGGGTCACTAACCCCCACCGCTCCATTGGCTGATTGGCTGACTCTGCCCACTGAATTATACGTCACTTTTTAGGATAAAAACGCCTGCTAAATTTAAATAATGTAATTATGATGATATTATGGGATTTCATTGAGGAAACACAGGCAAGAGAACTGTCTTCAGCTGCCTTACCTCTAAGGACACCACTGAGCAAATCTGACCCGAAAGCCGGAGACAACTGTTGGTCCCAAATAACGAACCAGCTTTCGCCTTTGGCTGTTATCTGTCGTTATGCTTTCAGACTCGTCCACCTTCTGTCCATTACATGTACGGAGCCGTCAGTAACTGCAAAACTAAGTGTCCCAAACTCTCTCAGCTGATCAACACTTACACACATGCAGCACCAAGGGACAGCGTCGCATCATGGGGAAAAAAACAGGTAAGGACGTAATTCGCCATTCGTTTCAACAATTTATGTTCATGACCACGGGCTTTCCATCCATCCATCCATCCATCCATCCATCATCCATCCATCTTCCAATCACTAACAGAAGCAGTTTTATTGTCTTATAAAATCCTTACCTTCTATAGGCAGAGGGTCCAGGATGCACAGCTGTTTGAACACCACCACAAACAAGACAATGATCACGCCAATGGTGAGGATCTCCATGCCCCAGCAGCCCCGGTGACTGGGGGCAGCTGTCAGCGCACAGCGGTGGGGGTGCAGGGCAGACGGGAACGCGGACAGGTTGTGAGGCGTGCACTCCGGGTGGACGCAGCTCGCGACCGGGAGGGACTGGTGCAGCCCGAAATTAGTAAAGTGGGTCAGCATTGTGAGGATCCATCTCTGGCGGTCCAGGCCCGATACACAGAGGGTTTTATAATAAGTGTGATCTTGCTGGGAAGGGGAGGTGAGTCACCATGAAGGTTCTGTGGTTCTTCATTTTATGGTTCCGTTCCCAGCGTTCTCCCGAACCCCTTACTCAGGCGACACGGGAAAGCCAGAAGAGATCCAGACCTGGCATGAAGACGGGAACGATCCAAAAAGGAGGCTCTCGATGACAACGGTGGTGGCTGATGCGTGTCCCTCAGAATTGCACGGCGAAGCCCTCACATAGTGTTCCACAGGAAGTCGCGGGAATCTGATTGACGGTGGTCCCTTTCCTTGAAGGGTTCCCTAACGACGGTCCTGTGCTCTATGGTTCCCACAGAAGTGGCGGCTGGGGGGAGGCTAAGCGTTTGTTGAGACGGAGCGAATTCCCAGCAGCGATGCCTGATGATCGTGTGTCCGTCATGAGACGCTAATTGTGACACATTGAGACCTGCGCGAATTAATTTCAAAGATATTCTTTCACGCTCTCTCTCTCACACACACCCACACAAGCACTATATAAGTGAAAAAAATAACAAGATAAATATTCAAAGTCCCTATTTTTTTTATCAGAATCCCTGAGACTAGGGCTCTGCAGAATATCTTATTTAGACAGTTCTTGAGAGAAATCAGAAAGCAGAACTTTGACAAGCTTTAAGCACCAAAAACAACACTACTGCTCTTTGAACAGTTCTAAATATATTTACCAATGTCTGAGTATCACTTTCCATTTCCCTGATAGTTAAAACAGTTCCACACCCAGGTGAAACAAAAATATGTCCCATCCAAGAGGAAAGAATAAACCTGTACTTTTCACGGGTTGGATATCTAGAAATTACCAAATTTCCAGATCAATGCCCTGCTTCTGAATTCCAGAAGCTGGCAGGAACTGGTTCACTAGGACTGGTGGATTAAAACTGCCCCCATATGGTATGTGTAGGACCCTGTGAGTGAGAGAAGAAACACTGCCATCACGTTCCCTATCCCTCACACCCTCCCATGTCTCTCAAGTGGCTGGTCCCTGAAGTACATGTCAGTTACTGCTCTCTCCCTCTTTCATTTCCCACTTTTCTGCATCGCCCTCATCTACCAATGCCACCCACCCTCCACTGGGTTTTTATATTGTTACAGAAAACAAAATACTTTCAAATAAACACTGAAGAGAGAAACTGGGCTTCAAACCCCACAGGGGTTGGAGTTATCAGGTGCTGTAAATCACTGGGGACTGTCAAACTTGCCACTGCTTTTAATTGGAGGTTTACGACTGACAGCGCATAATGACTGATAGCTCTCAACAACTGACAGCGCATAAAGACTGACAGGGCAAAATGACTCACAGGGCTTAACGACTGACAGCCCATAATGACTGACAACACATAATGACCAACTGGGAAAAATGACTCACAGGGCATAACGACTGACAGCCCATAATGACTGACAACACATAATGACCAACTGGGCAAAATGACTCACAGGTCATAACGACTGACAGCCCATAATGACTGACAACACATAATGACCGACTGGGCAAAACGACTCACAAGGTGTAACGACTGACAGCCCATAATGACTGACAAAACATAATGACCGACTGGGCAAAACGACACACAGGGCATAACGACTGACAGCCCATAATGACTGACAACACATAATGACCGACTGGGCAAAACGACTCACAGGGCATAACGACTGACAGCCCATAATGACTGACAACACATAATGACTGACAGGGCAAAATGACTCACAGGGCGTAAGGACTGACAGCCCATAATGACTGACAACACATAATGACCGACTGGGCAAAACGACTGACAGCACTTAAGGACTGACAGCCCATAATGACTAACAACACATAATGACTGACTGGGCAAAACGACTGACAGCACTTAAGGACTGACAGTGCATCATCCCATGGGGGGGAGGGGGGGGTGGGGGGTGGCTAAGCATCTGCCCCATCCGCCTAAACAAACAATAGAGCCCCTCTTAGTTGTTCCAACTGTGACGATGGCGCGTACTAGGAACCAAGAGGACCTGAAGCCATCAGCCAGCAGGCAGGAGAAAGCGGCAGGATGGGAGCGGAGGGGGAGGCGGAGGAGATGAGGGGGTCTCCACACCATCTGCGAGGCCAGAAGACATGAATCAATGGCAGCTTCCTGAGGGCTGCTTCAGACTTCACACGAAAGCGGGTGCAGCGCGCGCAACACAGCGACGGACCGTCTGCGATCCTCAATGTTCATACTTCTAGTGCCAAAGCGACAGGAAACCGTGTCCTTTGACGTCAGGCCTGCAGTAGTGCTGCAGTCCACTTAAAAGTCAGGCCTACATTTATCAAGCGTAATATGGATGTTATAAAACTCAATACAAACTTACTAAAACTAACCATGTGCTATGTACTTCCAGTACACAAGGTATGTTTATTATCATTAACGAAAACATATAATTATTCTGATTATAGAGGGTAGCAAAGGTGTTTATATGTTATCGTTGGGCCAACTGCTTACTGATGGTCTGCTACTTTTCCCCAGCCAATGAACAACTGAGATTCGCTTGTGTCACTGAGCCGAGTTTCCAGCGAGCCTCCATGTCGTTTCAGTTTTTTTGTGTTGTTTGACCTTGCGCATGGCACCCCTATGCGGTGTCCAAAGCCAACCCCTTTGATGAAAATAACGTCCCAATCACTGCGCACAGAGCGCCGCTGCCGCGTATGCGTGATTTACGATCCGGCCTTTACTCTATGCCCATTGACAGAGGTGACAGAAAAAACAACATCATAGCTCATCAGTCAGGGGCCATTTAAAAGGCAGCACCCTCTTTCCCTGTACCTCAGCCACTGCACTGGCCCCCAAATTTAACATTTCAATCTGAACGCCGCTCCTCTTTGTTGGTTTTAGCGCATAATGGGGTGTTTCTTGTTCTAATGGAATTACAGAAACTGGGTTACCGTGAAACAGATGCAAAAGGGGGAACAGATTTGTTACCAAGAAGCCTCAAGGCACAGCATTTCATCCAGAAAGCGAGTGAAAATACCACAGTGAAGATTTACTGGGGCAGCTGGCTCTGTGCTGGACTTACCAGCTGGAAGTTCAATTCATTTTTGTAAATTCTGGTAGCTGGAATTGCTCGAGTGTAAAAATCACAAAACTGTAAGATCAGTGTAAACAAATAGATTATGTGTAGCTTATGTAAGAGCAAGAATAGTAAATCCAATGGACAAAATCCCAAACATTTTAAACATACTTCAGCTGTGCCAAACAGGAATTCAATACAAGCAGATCGTGTTTGACATTATAAGCATTCTTACAAATATGTACCAGTACAGGCTCTCTGTGTCCGGAGCTTCCACATTCCCTTCCTTGGTCCAACAACACGGTTAGGTGAATTTGTGTCTCTAAAGTGCAAGTAGTATGTGTGTGCCCTGTGCGGACATGGCTCCCCATCCAGGGTGTCCTGCAACCTGTGCTTCTTGGGATAGGCTCCAGACCCACTGGGATCCTCTGCAAAATAATTAGTCATGGAAAATGAAATGGATAATACTGATATAATACCACTAGAGCTTCTGGCACCTTCAGTCTTGCCTGGGGCAGGCTACGTTTTGCACATGTCAGGTTTGGTGAACCCAGGCCATCTTGTTCTCGAATTACGGAGCTGAGCCACTGCAAGTTCCACGTTTGACTTCTGGAATTCTTAAATAACTGCCAAACCAAGCCCTTATAGAAATCTACTGCTAGAATCGAAACTATCGAAACTGATTTCTATGACCCTAAAACACGGAGACAACAGACAACAAGCTTTTATCATGGGTTTCAATTTGGTTGTAAGGCAATTTTATAAAGGGATCTTGTAAGGTGAATTCACTATGGTGATCTGCCTATGGTGGCTTTCGGGTTATTTGCCACCAGTGCACTTTGAACACAAAATCTCAACCAAGAGCATTATCCCTAGCCTACTGGGAAGGGGTAAATAAATGAAATGTTTAAATTAAGTTTGACGTAAAAATAACATTTGACCAAAGGCCAGAAGTAGTTGTAACTTATGTCCATTGCCATATGTCCTACGGTGGTCACTCAGAATGATCTGATCGACTGAGGTGTAGATATGGCAATATATATGGGTGAGTTTAAAGCTGTGATTCTTTAATCCTTGGCGGGGGGGGGGGGGTGAGTATAGTGGTCCATAACACACAAGTGCCAAGGCTAAAAATTGACAGGGTTTCCATTTCCATCCATTCAGGCTGGGAACAGATCTCATGTGAAGGGCAGCAAAAACACATGGAGTAGCATCTGTTAAGGCCTTAGAGGTAGGATGATGCCGTTACCTTATCTGCCTTGAATATCAGCACCAAACTCTCAAACCTGATATGGGCTCCAGATGGAAGCCAATGGAAAGAGTCTAAGAGGATGCAGACATGTGAGTAGTTATGGATGCTAAAAACAAACTCTTTCAGCAGCATTTAAGACATGTGGTGGCACACTGCAGAAGTGCGGCTTGGTGGGAGGTGAGAGATGACAGTGGCCGTGAACCAGCATCTGGGTTTGCAGCTTTCTATGGGGAGGGCAGCCAAATATGTATAATGGGGAATTGCAGCGGGAGATTTACAGCTGTTTTGTGTTGGGAGAAGGTGATGTGTAACTCACAGGTCACACTAAGGATGAGTGTGAGCTCGCAGCAAAATAAGATGCCAGCTGTGACGTGGAGCATCGTCCTCTATTGTCTGCATAAGGTGGAGAAGATGGACAACGTGGACAGGCTGCCTGTGCGGGGAGGAGAAGTTGTGCAAGCAGACAATGGAGCTCTGGGATGCTGCATGGGGGGGGGGGTGGACCAATAACACAACTATACTATAAAGGTTATGGAGGAAAAAAGAGGCCCTGTTTACATTTGGTATTAAGATGCATCCTGGGTGATCAGATCACAAATGGACAGTGCTAAATACAAGTGTAAATGACCACCAAAACACATTGTGGTTTGGCTGAGGTGGACTGAGACGCCTCTAAAACACATATCCTTGGTAGTGTAAATGCTGATGCGTCCTGACGTGTCCCCGACAAGGAGGTCACAAAGACTGTGTGCAGGGCTATTAGGCCTTCTAACAGAAGTGACGCAGGCAATAACAAAATCTCAGCACGAGTGGTCAGCTGGACGCCTTGGAGGCTAATAGACCGGTTTGCAAAGGGTGATGTGTCTCAGCTGTCCACTTGTGATCCGACTGCCCAATACACATTTTAAAACAAAGCATAAACAGAGCTGAAGAAAGCTTACCAGGCCACAGAGATAATAATAACCAACCCGATTAGCAAGGGTTGTCAATAGCTTTACATGGTAGGAGAATCCCTCAGTTGGCAGTATACAGTATAAGGCTATAGATGGATCCAGGAAGATGAGGAGGGTAATGCGTAGTGGGTAGAAAAAACTGTTTCTAGGTAACAGACCAGGTTCATGTGATTCTTGTATTCTCATGACCTGTAAACACTACTCAAAGACAGGATGTCAGACATTTTAACTCTGTGTTGTATTTTGATACCTTTACAAATATTTGTATTATTTTTTCTATTTTAGCGTCATGATTAAAATATTCCACCAGAGGGCGCTCTAAACCATTATCTGAGCTTTTGATCCTCAGCGCTGGCCCACGGAGAAAGGGCACCCGCCTGGGAGTCTGGTTCCTCCCCTCCTTTCTTCCTACAAAGGAGTTTGTCCTTGCCACTTTCAGCTCTGGCTTACTCAGTGGGGGCTTTGAGACAATATAATGTGAAAATGTGCTATACAAATAAAATGATTTAATTGAAATTAAGTTAAATAATAAGGATTATCTTATCTATCCTTGTGTGCTATAGAATGAAAAGAACTCCAGCCTTTTCTGAAAAAAAAAAGTTGTGGAATTTTTAAGTGTTACACCGATTGATCTAGTAGCCATCACCAGAATAAGTGCTTGGAAGATGGATGGCTGGCTGGATGGCTGGATGGCTGGAGTACCAATAATCCTTTTCCTGCCACTAGAGGGCACCATCTTAATAAATGTAACCATTTGAACAACAGGCCCTCCATCCAAGGATATAAAAAAAAACCAGGTGCCAATATACTAATGCAATTTAAATCTGATTCATGAAGTTATATAATAATTTCTCCAAAATCCATAAAACTCAACATACTATATAAAGAATAAACTAATATCAAAATAATAAAAAAAATGCAAACAGCTGCATGTGACAGTATATATATATATATATATATATATATATTATCTTTCACGTAAGTGCAAAGAAAAGTGTAACTATGTCAACTGGGTTACACACTCACACATAAACCTTTAATATCTTATCAATAATCGACTGAAAATGAAAGGATTTCTGCCCATTTCAAAGCCACTAATCTTTATTGCCCCAGTTCAACAGATTATTGCTACTGCCCCTTAAGATCGAAATTACTCTATCACTCTGCTTCTTAGATTAATGTAACTTATTTATTTATAAGTTACTATACTCATTATGGTTTTTTAATCAGTTTTACCAAGGCTTTGGATTTCAGGCTCATGACACCGCCAAGGAGTCTACAGTCCCAAACAGAACAAATCGATATAAAAGTGAAATCGAGAAGGAAAACTCTACTGGCTGCTGCTGCGCTAATGTCACCGGTGGGGGTGTCAGAATTCCCGTGGATAACGGCTGGCAGCGGTGCGTCTTTCTGCAGGGGGGCACGCACGACGCCACGGGGCGACACCAGGGGGGCGACACCAGGGGGACTACACCAGGGGGGCCTGCACGACGCGACGGGGCGACACCAGGGGGGCTACACCAGGGGGGGCCCGCACGATGCCACGGGGG
>JAODKN010000114.1:28065994-28080449 GCA_026774425.1 Petrocephalus zakoni
CCTGAGGTCCCTGCACCTGAGGTTCCTGCCCTGGCTCCTGCTCCAGTCCCTGTTCCAGCTCCAGTCCCTGAGGTCCCAGATGTTCCCATCCTGCAGGTAGCCGTCCCGGATCCCAACCCCACTTCTTTCCCCTTGGGAGAGGAGGAGCTGGAGTGGGACCCCTCGGGGATCGCCCTGATGACACCCATGGACCCCTCCGTGCTTGAGAATCCTCCTCCGTCGGTCGATGGGGCCTTCGCCGGGGTCCCCTTCGGCTTCCTCCTTGCTCCCTCCTCGCCTCCTCCGTTCGTCCCTCCACCTGCCTCCTCAGCCCCTCCGGGATCCCCTCCTGCTCCTGCCTCGCGGTCGCCTGCTGCCCCTGTGGCTGCCACCTCTCGCCTGTAGGGGGGTTTCTCGGGCTCCCCGTTTCCCCCCGCCCTTTGCTTCTTCGCCCCCTGGTTTTGTGCCCCCAGTGTCTGCCTTTCGTCCCCCTGTTTCTCCCGTGTTCCCTCCTGGCCCTTGTGTTCCTCGTCTTGGTGTGTCCCCACTCTTACTGACCCTGTGTCTGTTTGCCCTGCTCGTGCTGTGTCGTCTATTGTCTGAGTTGCTTCCGTTGTGCCTGTTCTGTGTGTCTGTCCTGTACTATGTGCCTCGTTGATGGTTTGCCCTTTTGTCTTCCAGGTTCTGTGTCCCCGGTCTTGTCTTGTCCCTCTTTTTAGACGCGCCCAGAGTGCGCAGCTTTTGGGGGAGGGGTTCTGTCAGCCCTGCCTGTCCGACACCCGGCACGACAGGAAGTGACTTTCTAATGCCAGAGATGGCCTTTTACTTATCCGACATTTTCTCATGAATAGGAGGATGACATCAAGTGACCTTCATAAGCAACGGGAAACATTAAGTGGTGTGAAGTGCACCGCTAGGACAGTTAGTATCAGGCTCCTAGAAGCAGGACTGAAATTCCATAGAGCAAGGAAGAAGCCTTTCATGAACGTGAAGCAGGGTAAAGCAAGGCTGCAAATTAAGAAAGAAAAAATATATATATATATATATATATGGCTTAAAGGTTTTTTTATTATTTTATCATATTTATATTATTTGCTTTCTTGTTAACATTTCGCATCGTTTGGGTCTGTTGTCTGTCTTTTTTTCCTTTCCTTTTTCATTTTCTCTCTTTCATTTTGCTTATATATGTATATATATATATATATATAACAGTTGTTAAAGCTACTACTTAACTAGACCGCTGTTTATAACTACATCACCCGTGCTTGTGCTACAGAACCACAGCATTTCTGGTTGTCTTCAGACTGCCTTGACATTAATTTTCTGTGTCTGAGGCTTTCTTTCTGCTCCTCCTCACATCTTGGAAAGGGAGGTGTTAGGAGCATTATCCTGTGACATGCTTTATCCATTAGTAAAAGCCCAGCTTCCGACGCTGCACTGCATCATGCATGATTCAGGCCCCGCATGCCAGGCTGGCTGGGGATCACTGGCACATGCATGCTCAGAGGCCCCCCCAGCCCTCCTGCCCCTTGGAGGTGGCCTGCACCTCCGACCCGACATGGACCCTGCCCGCCGTGGCTTTGACCTTTCCTCTCACCTCATCATCTTTCCCAGGCAGACAGAGGAACCTGCACCATCCCATCTTCTCGACATGGCCCATTTACTCCCTTCATTTTTTCTTTACCCTCTTTGACCTTCACAGCTCCCCCAGATCTTGTCCTGTCATCCACACTCCCCCTTCTTCTGCCTCCCCCTCCAGTGCTCCAGCATTTCTTGTGTCCTGATCTATGGTGACAACATACTACAGGAATTACGGTACGGTTTGGTCGAGCAGCAGCTCAGCACAGGGTGGCCGAATGGAGAGCTGTGAGGTTGGCCCAGAACATCATAGGGCCTAAAATGCTATCAAGAGCCAATACACAAAGTGTAATTCAGGGCCAAACCAATCAGATTTGAGCTGTTCCCATCCCTGAACATCAGGACAGTGGCTACCAGATACAAGAACATTTTCTTTTAACAATGTCTGCTTGTATAATTTGCACACGCTTTGTTGTTCTTTCCTCTGGGAGTGGCTAATTTGGAATGCATTCTAATGCACTTGGTGCAAATGGGCCATAAAATATCTTGAATATTTGACCCCCCCCCCCCCCAATGTCTGGATGTCACCCTCCATATTTCTAACATAATAAAAGAGAATACAAGACACCAGTCATCCCTGCCGGAAAACAGTATGATCACAGCGGCTATTGCTCTCAACAGGACACCCAGCTGACAGCAAATCCCGGCACAGAGTGCCTCTTTTGAGAAAGTAATCAATAAAATGCCTGTTATTGTGAGAAAGTTGGGGAGAATGAGTGGCGCAGTGCGAAACTGAAAACCTAAAAGAGTCTGAATAATTAGGAAAACAGACAGAAAACAGACCCAAAGGGTGCAAAAAGGGGAACATGAAAGCAAGTAAAGATCTTTAAGGCAATAAAAATGAGACGATGAAGAAGGGATGTTTACGTTGTATATAGCGTGATCGCTTGCTGGAGGAAACGGAGCACGAGATTTTTTTCTTTTTGTCAAAGTACATCAGTTGGGACTTGAACTGCTGCCGTTGAAGGTTTGAGTTCATTACTGTCCTACTCTGAGAATGGATGGAGGAAGAGAGACAGAGGCAGCCTTTCACCAGTTCTCTACTCTGTCAACATACGCTTAATTCAGAACAGTTGTGAAGAACATTGGAACGTGAGGAACCATTTAAGGCGTGATCTTACCAACAGAGGGCGCTGTGCAAACGAAACCCGGCACGGCCGTCCCAGATGCATAACTGTGACAATAAAGACCACAACCCACAGCAAGCTTATGGACGCTTGTGGCTGCGATATAAACACACTCGCCTGACGGATGCTCCCACACTCCAAACAGCCAAGGGAGATACGGCACCTTGTTGTTCAACACATCTGATCCAGGAGCTACACTTAGAGATTCTTTTTGATATTCTAGAAGCTAGAGTTACAAAATATGAAACAAAACAACTCTTACGAGAGACAAACCAAAAGAGGTTCAGGTTTACAGTTTAATTTCAGTACTTCAAAATTGTTGTGTTGGGCTGTGTGTGTGTGGAGTTTGCACGTTCTCTGCATGTGGTGTCTCCAAGCAAGGGGCTAAAGATGGACTATTAGGGGGGTACGCCTGCCCTGCGCCCTCTGCAATCAGGAACAGCCTTTTGAGTTGCATGCATTCGTGCAACAGTCATCGTTATTACCCATATTACACTCTGCCTTCAGCTAAACATCTAGGGAAAGAGGCCCAGGAGAGTCTTCTGACCTTGGACCAGCCCAAAAGTCACAAAAACAATGGCGTGGCACCAGTACTTGGTCATCCTCCTGAGACCTCACCAGCTTTGCCGCACATTTTGGCCTGGGCTTTGGGTCACATTGACATGCCCATCTCTTTTTTTTTGTGGACAGCTCTCCCGAGCACACATCATGAGTCCTGCCCATGAGCCAATAAAAAAGCAGGTTCTGAAAGCTTTAGACTGGAAGCCTCACCCACTGCCTGTGTATAGAGGTTTGATTTCTTTGATTTCTGTGCAGTCTGACTGTTTATCTCCCCGAGAGAGACGGTGAGTGTCAGAACACATCGCATGCCTGCATTGAGCATCGGTGGGAAGCACATTATTGCTGCTCTGCATCACTAAGACTTTACATTTCCGCATTTTTCCAATCCACGGGCTGCTGTTTTCCATTTTCCGGTTGCACAGAAATCTTTTTACCCAGTTCTCTTATTTTTAGTCCAGTATGTGTGGCTACACTTAACTGCATGGCTGGCAGACGACATCTTCATGTATTTACCAGTGGATCAAATCCAGAATGGGATATATATTCTCAACACGGAGAGGTTTTGAAAACCAACACATCTCATGTGAGGAAACCTAACAGGCTAGTTGGGTACCTTCATACTAATCATAACTCCATGGGCGGGCTGGTGATGGGGGCCATATTGGCGCAAACCTGTCAGCGAGGTAGCAATGCTTTCTGCATAACAAGTACAGTGGGGCCAGATAGAGATGCTCCTGGCATTTGTAAAATGCATGACATCTGCTCCTTCATTCCTTAAGATGTTACACTAGTGAGTTCAGTTGTTAAAACGTTTTCACTTAGTACTACCTGAAGTAACAACATCTTAAGCGGTATACTGTTGGACATTGCACACAGCTCAAAGAAAGAAGCTGAAAATGTTGTGAAATGTGTACTGCTTCGATCAGGGGTTCCCAGTTCCGGTCCTGGCCAGCCAGTTTCCAAAACAGTTTTCAGATTTCTCTGCACACACCAGTAAACCTGGTAACTAAATGATTAAGACCTGTCTAAGCAGGGAAATCTGCAAACCTGAACTGGGGAACTCTGGCTTAGACTCATACGCAGAAAAATCGGGTACTCACACTTTAAAAGTGCTTTTAAATTTGTTTTTAAATTATTAAGAACAATAAAACATCGTATGAGTTAAGTGATCATATATTTAATTTCTTTCGTTTGAGACACTGGGTTCAACATCTGCTGCCCTTAACATACAAATCCCCACTCAGAATAATGTACTGAATACTTAGAAAAACACGGATCAACGCGATGTAATATTTAATACTTTTAAGACTCAAGTCTCGTATCGTAATCGACGACAGTAGTCGGCAATTGCGTAACTTTCTCGCTAAGGGCATGTTTAAATTGTGCGGCTTTAACAAATGAATCGGAGAAGGACAGAGTTTGTTATAAGCAAATAAGCATTCCTCTGGGATCGAATTATTCATTGCAGATCTAACGGGACAAAGTGGAAAAAACAAACAACAGACGAACGGCATTGCAATTACCTGCATAATCTGCTTGGCTGCGCCCCTGCACAGAGAAGCGCCGTCTGGCCGGTCCGGCAAACTCCGTCTGTGTGTGTGAGAGAAGGGAGCCGCTCCGGGGCCGCTTTGGCACGGGAGGCAGGAGTGTGTGTGTGTGTGTGTGTGTGTGTGAGAGAGAGAGAGAGAGAGAGAGAGAGAGAGGATAGGCGGATAGGTGGAGAGAGCCAGGGGCGGGCGGGATGCCCTTCCTACCTTCGATCGCTTTCAGATATTTATATAATGAAAACGTCTCTTCACATTATTTGAGGGTCAGTTCTTGACGGCCAGAACAATGCCAGTGAGCGGGTGGCCAGCCGATAGCCCTACCTGAATTACACCTAACCAAATTTTTGTTAACTTTTTTTCCCTTTGAATGACTAATAAATTAATGTATTACCTAAATGTCCCAAACGCAGAAACGATTGGGATCATATTGAGAGCATTTTTATGCAACGTTTTATACAACAACAATAATACAGCTAATAATAATACTGGACAGACAGATAATAAAGACGCCAGGGAAATTACTCTGTCATTATTCTAGCTGCAGTTCAATTCGGGAAAAAGTCGCGTGGTTTATTAAACTCTATTATCTTATTAAACCGAGCCTGCAGTTTAAATAGCAACGGCGTTGTAACTAGCCAACAGCTGTGTCCCTTTAAAAATATTTTTTCCATGGTTTATCTTACACCTGCTCTGCATATTGTTCAGTTGCGGTTTATGGTGGTGAGCTTAAGATTTATTCAACTGAGAAATTAAATAGTAACCTATTTAATGCTTCGAAATCTTTCAACCGGTAAGCTTTTGTGTGATGTAGGCAGCCATGGCGAAATAACCTTTTTAACAACTAAGCTGCCACTTCACTGTAAAAACCTTTCACGGATTACTGGATTACTAGATAAGCCAAATTATTGGACTCTTCTGTCCTGGCTTTCTTACAAGCTCACTAAAGTACAAACCCGTACCTTCATAGACCATGGTCTGGATCTGTCCTGGATCTGTGTCAGCCTAAAGAATGTTCAGAAGCTTTGACTTCGCCTTTAGGGGCGTGAACCCAGGGCTCGAACATCATTCCTACTGACCTGTTCACCACTCTTATATCCATCAATCAAGCCAGGTCCAAATCTCTATCACACAGAAGCTCCTGCTGTTCTCGACTGGTGAGGGTTGAACGAAGAGCACTGAATACTCAAGACGATCACCCCTACAGGAATCACTGCCAAACTGTAATTCATATTCTGTCTGCAATGATTGTGTGGCTGAACTGGAAGCAGGTTTCTTTGGAGAACATGAATCATATTAGGTGCAACAAAAATCATCACTTTCTGGCCAGCAGGATGTTATGATGATAAGTGTCTCTCGTCCCCTTGGGGTCTCTTCACACCAAGTCGGCTCAGTTCTGAGCTAAACCAATGTGAGAATATTGAACATGCCAAAACAACCACTATAATTATATAACAGATTAGCCTACAGTGCTGTTACCATTCTCCTGTCAGGTACAGGCCAGTGTAGATTTCAGATGTCAGTTATACATTCAAATATAATTATACTAAATGCCTCAGAACCATAAACACCCGCAACAGTGCCTGCTCAATCAAAGGTCAGTGACGGTAATTGTTGAATTAAGTAGTGAATAAAAATATTTGTTAAATGAAGCAAAAGTTACAGCGGCTGAGATGCTTCCATCGATATGAGCAGAATCCATTTTCTTTAGACATAACTTAATTACTTCTTGTCTAAGCAGAACATTACCAGTGGGGCTCAACCAGAGGAGTGCTGGTGGTGTATCTTAAAAGGGCAGGGCGGGAAGGGTTGGGGGGGGCTCGTCGCTATGGAAACTGTTGCTAGTGCCAAGGATGCAATTAATCTGCAAGGAGGCCGACGGAGAGGAGGACACGAGAAGTGATGGGGTGAACATGCAGACCAAAAAGAGGGACAGCGGAGGGGAGAGAGACCGGATGTCCAAACCAGGGCAGAGGAGCAAATCACAGCCTGGGCCGGAACCCACGTAGAAGTAACTTTTGCAAAAATGATGCTGTAAGAGGCATCCTTGGCAAGATAATCAAGTGGCCTGGAGGCAGGGAGAGGGAACAGAGACTTACTGAGGAGATGTGAAGTGGGTCTAACTGAGTCAGCATGGGTAAACACAAACCAACCAACCAAACAAATGCAGTGTCACATTGTTTCTGTATTATATAATATTAGTATGGACAGGGGGGGTTGGGCAGCCAGTCAGCCTTGGACCCCCAGAGGTTTTTTTTTCTCCATTTTTGGGAGTTTCCAATCTCCTTTGCTGTATTCATTCATTCATTCATTCGTTCATTCTCTTTCTCCCTCTCTCATGCACCATTCTACATAGACGATACTAACAGACTGCCACACTGCAAATGCGGCACAAAATTTCCCTGTGTCGCTCCGAACACGTGCGGCAATAAAATTCAAAACCCGCAATAAACAGTCAGATTTGGGGTCTGCGCGGAATTGCCGGGGAGACGGAAATCAAAAGCCCGACTGAGAATAAGGAACAGGTGACTGATAGTCTGCCTCATTATCTGACTTTGCCCGGTACAAAAGCGATCAGCGCCCTTATTCTTGCAAACACAAAAGCAGATAATTCTAGGCGCTTAAACTCTATCACCGTCTATAAAGACCCTTGTTTGGAAAACATGTCTGTGCTATGCTTGAACTACTGGCATCTGGTGTACAATTATAAATCACGCAATTAGTAAACGAATTAGTCTCCAATACAGTTACAAGTTTCATCTAATATGATCACCACAATAATGCGTTTCATCCAGAAGTTCAGTGTCTCTGTACGTAGGCACCTGCCTACAGGTCCATCTCAGGCTCTCAGCCGGTGAGGCTATTTTTAGCACACCCAACCCCAGTACAAGCCTCAGCCTGTGGTCCCTTGAGGACTGAGTCACTACAAGGATTCTTTAATGTGTATGGGTTTGATGTGATACCTTGAGTCTATGCTATGTATTTTTAAAAAGTAGTTCTTAGAATTTCTGCTGCTGTGTGCATTGGGTTCTCATTTTACACATTCAAAACAAAAATATATATATCCTCACGTAAATATTCATTAAAAGAATATTTCCTTGCATATGCGGCAGTGGGAGGCGGGTAAGCATATATCGATCGTGTATTCTGGGGTCCAGGCATGAAGATTTCAGGATCTACAAGTGATTGTCAACACTGTACTAACTAGAAAGGAGAACGATGAAAGAAAAAATGTTCTACAAAATTTAAGGGGTGCGAAGAATGTGTCTCCTTCTTAATCAGGATGCAGTGTCACAAATAAGCTTCAGAGTCAACTTACCGGTGATTACCTCTCTCTCGTTTTCTGAAATCCCCCTATTGACTGTAATTAATGGGACCGCTAGAAAGAGGAACGTTAAAGGATGACAGGAAGATAAAAGGAAAGCCAGAAAAGGGGAACGCGTAGCGGCGCCCCGTTTGACGCATGTCAAGCCGCTTACGTAAGGTAGCATAGAGGCGTACCGACTCTCACCCTAAGCACATCCGAACCGGTCAATCTCTGAGACCAGATCCCACTAATCCCGCGTTGATCCGCCTCTCACTAATTGAATACTAAGGTAGCTAACCAGCTCAAGTGCAGCAGAATTTTTTTGGCACTATTTGTTTGTTTATTGTTGTTGTTGTTGTGTGTTTTACATATATGTCTGCACTGGAGGAGCAGCTTTTAATCTCATTATACATGTGTACAGTGACAATAAAAGGCATTCCTTCATTCAATAAAAGGACACGATGTCACACTTTTTACTCAAGCGGCCTTCGTCCCCTCTTAAAGTCCCGTGTGCATTTTCCTTTTGCCGATGACTGTTGGCGATGGGGGGGCAGAGGCCTTCAGGCCTTCATCAATATGCCAGCAGCCAGCGAGCTAGTGATACGGGCACTGAAAGCGTGACGTCCGTGCGCCTGGCTCCGCTGCATACCTGTACTGCTTTCGGAATATCTGCACCTCATTTGTAAAACCGTTATGAAAGATAAATGCTTGAGATCATAACAAGGCTGCAATGCTGTTCAATGGGTACCAGTGAAGCCTCATGCTTTCTGGGTTGGGGCTTGATCCCTCATCTGGCCTTTGTGTGCATGAAAAGGCATCTATTTTACCCATAGACTTTGAGTGTGAGACCTGGGGTGGACTGGCATTCCATCCAGTGTCCCTTTCCTCATAAGCTGTGCTTACTGAGATTGGCTCCAGGCTAACACTGAATGGACAGTCGGCAGTGATAATGCTTTTGCTGGGTTAAACGGTTTCAACAATTGACGAATAAACTCTAGCATCCTGTTCAGTATGTCAACTGCCTCGTCCTTACACTGCGACCCCATATAAGCAATTATGGAAGATGGACAGACGGATTTGAAAACGTATCTAAGTTCGTTGAACACAATATATGAAGCCATATGACAAACAAACATCATCTTAATCAGAACACAGAGCTCTGCTGAAAGCAGATTAAATGAATCATGTATTTTAAAGAAGGGATATAAAAGACAAGGCATTATGATTAAAAGATCCTATGAACCCATCGTGAGTTTTTTCCTGCCTTGCATGCCCGTGGCCTCCAGGATAGGCTCCAGATCCCACTATACCCTAAATAGCTAAAGAAAATTAATGAATGAATGAACCGGACCAGCCTGCTTTTAATTATACAACTAGGAGCAAAGGATTTGCTGCTCTCAGACGCTGATCATTTTTATTCATCTGCATACTGGCTAGATACAAGCTACAGGAATGCTGACTTTTGTAATCAGCTGGGTTACAATAACCATTAATTCTTTCCACCGAATTGGACATCCTAGTACATCAAACTCTTGAAAACTTGAACCAGTTTATTAGCTTATGCTAATAATTTACCCATTACGACAAAACACAAAATAAACAGATTACCTCCTGTGCTGAGAGCATTTTTGTTTCACACAAGGGATCTTTTTAGCAAAAATAAATAGCATTCTACCCATTCTCCTAAGCAAAGCCTAATGCAAAGATCATTTAATGCCCAAAATTATATTGCTCAAGTTCATCAGCTCTGAACAAATTCCATTATTCCCTAACCGCGGATGATACATCCTAAAAGAGGAACCGCTTGTACTAGGGAGAAAACACTTAAACCATAACAGGGTTCAGGATTAGTGACTGAATGGCGGCACCTAGTGGTCGGAACACTAGGAACAGTTGCTTTTGTCCAAAACGAAACAGAAGAAAAGCATGGGTTCTACCAGCCATGAGACCTGAACCCACAACCTTCCCCAACGCTGAGCTACACACCACCTACCTTTTTTTTTTAAATAATCCATTGGATTGCTTTGAAACAAAACAACTAGCTTTTCTGCCTGGCACAGTAAGATATGATTGCCAATTCTCATGTTAATGATGAGACATCAGTACTATAGGTTGAAAAGCAAGCTACTTGCTTTCAACAGGACCGCAGGCAGGACCCATGCCCGTTTCCTAGTGCACTTGCCATAGCAATCCCTCCACAGGCCAGAATATAGACGGACATACAGGACAAGTGGCTCCATGAATACCCCACATAAGGAACCTGCTGCCAGTGAAAATAAAACTTAACATTTAAAAAAATACTCCACTGAAACAGAACTGAGCTGCATAGACATTTATTTACTTGCAAGTTAAAGTTATAGAAAAAAGGTAAAACCGGACCGAACAATATATATTTACAGGAAAACGATATCTACAATTTGGAAGGGAACATTTTAAAGTTGGAAACGATGGAAAATGCTGATTGGGCTGCTGACCAAATGAAACAGTTTAAAAAAATACCAAAAAGGACTTCAGCAAAAAACACTGCCACTCATCCCCCTGCAAAATACGCCATTTACTGTTAAATGTAACAACCAACTTATTTCATGACCCCCCCCACAGGCACACACACACACACACACACACACACACACACACACGAACTGCACATATTTGCTGGAGCAACTTGCTTCTGCTCAAAATTGGTTCTTCCAGGTATAACATTCCTAATGCAGCAGATTTATCTAAAATGAAATTCTAATAGGAAAATGGCCCCTCCCACAACCAAGCTCATTGGTCCATAACTCCCTGGACCACCGATCAGGAGGCCTCCTCATCAATCTTCGGTGCCAGGTAATACTTCACATGGCCCATGTCTGCAATCTTGTACTCCACCACTGTCGAAGAGAAGATGTTTACTTCAGCGATTCTCTCCAAATGAGTTATTTGCATAAGTAAAATGAGGTAAGAACCAACCAGAACAAACACAGAACGAAATCTGCTGTCATATAGCCAAAGCATGGAGGAAACGCATTGACCTGATACACTGGAGATAATCATTTTCCAAGGAACCTGTTCCTCACACCATAATGAAACCAATGAATGTACAGATGTCTATGGAGCTGAGGTCTGACGTGGCAGGGATACGCACCCAGGGGAATGTCTGCCGACATGCTGAGGACCACAGTCTTGGAGAGGGGTGTGGCCTTGGTGAAGAAGTTGAGATAGTTCAAGGCGAAGATAAGCTGCACCGGCTCGTTCATCTCAATGGTCACCTGGGGAGGAGATGCAGGACGTCACAAACGGGCGACGTTTGCATAAGCGCGTCCTGCTGCGCTCTCAAACGCACAGCAAATCCTGTCAACCACCATCTTAACACCTACCAAGACCACTCACTGGCAGCGAAAAAGTGCGAGATATTCTGCATTTTCATGCAAATACTGTGCCCACGCAGCAGAATCCAGATTCCACTGAATGGCATTGGAATAGCCAGAAGCAAACACTTTAAACATCCATTTACAAAAAAAGCATAAGAATACATCAGGAAGAAATGAGTGTGATGAAGGGACCTTGTAGTGGGTAGTGGTCTTTCCCTGGCAGCTCCCCCCGCCCTTAAATGGAGACTAACCGCCTCATCCTCCTTGTCCACATTGCTGGTCTGAGAGAGCTTGATGTTGCCCGTGCCCAGCTCTCCCGTGGCAGAGAACTTGACGCCATCCTTGGCACATGAGATCATGACTGCATCCCCAATCTGGGACAGGTCCCTGCAGATACGGGCGAACTCGCCTGATGGCATCTTCACCACACAGCTGTACTCCTGCTCCTGGGGGGGAGGAGGGGACGTGTCACTTCACAGCAATCGGCGTCACATGTTGGGGGTGGGGAAGGGTTTAAAGGACCAGGATGACAAACGTCTACTAATGAAATCAAATGTGCAAACAAAAAACTCTCTCCTTTACAATACAACTAAACAGAATTATCACTCCACAACTAGGCAACGCCCACAATGCTTTGACGGGGCACCAAGAGCACGATGAATTGCACTTACGGGAATCCCAAGCTGCTCAACATCCAGGTCCATGAGCTTCATCTCATAGTCAGAAACCTTCTCCTGGTCTGAGAGAGAACAGGAGTGATTTACACCAAAAAACTATGAATCATAGGGAACAAAACATGGTTAAGAAATAATATCAAAATGTGCAAATCCTTGCAGTTGCTTCTTATCTATGGATGCAGTGTTTTCTCAAAACCGTGCCATCAGACATCGGGTCTAAGTTAACTTACTGGGCGTCTCAAAGACCAGGGCCAACGTGTCGGCATTGTCCTCTGCCCGCATGGTGATGATATCCTCATTACCGGCGCATTTTAGGATCTTGGACATGCTGTAATGCACATTCAAATTACAACAGATACACAGGAAATTCGGAAATTCTTTACACATTACTGTGGGTAATCATTTATTATAAAAGAATAAAGTATACCAGTCAACCGCTGGTTTTCAATTTCAGGATAAAAAAACTGTTGCAGTTCTTAGTCTTAGATAACTACCTACCAGCATATTTTAGAAAATTTAAAATTGTATTATATGCACCGAATAACGAATATAACGTCCGGCAGCTGATTCGGCTATATCAATATGCATTGTTATCATTGTAATTTATCGTTTGATCAATGCTTGGTTGACTATAGGGGTGCACATGGCTTTGGTACAATTTCGCGCTAAACAGTCCCAAGGTTTGGCGCCTTAGTGACGTCACAAGGAGTGTCTACGACTCATAGCGGTCCGTGGCCACCAAAGGACAGAGGCACAGGGCAGCCTTTCATTTCGGATATCTGTGTATAATCCTCTATTTGACACTTTTATTGAATCGAGAGGCCATTTATATCGATTTTCGCATTTACTATATTTAAAGCCTACAATGCTGGTTCTTCCGAAAACTATAGGATTACCATATCAAAACGTTTTAAAAATCACCATGCATATATGTGGTCCAGGCTGGTCTCGTACAGATTAATCAATTACATTTAAGTAACTTGGTAAGCCTTTAATTTAAAAAGCTCCCCCGGGTTATTGTGCAGACATGCACAGGCATGCCCAGCCCTTCACTCACGTTAAGTTTCTCAAGACATATCCCGCGCATTCAAATACAGAAAGTGCACTTAAAATGGCGACTAATCATTGTCATAGAAAGTTAGGGAAAGGACTGCGCCGAGTACTGCACGCCATTTGCTAATTTAGGACAGTCACCTGCTCAAGTTAACTCCCATGGCGAGGTTTCGGTCACATCGGTAAGAGTCGAAGCCATCACTCCGCAGGGTAAGCTGGACCAGGGAGACATGGGACGAGTCCATGCTCTGCAGCGAGATCCCCGACGAGCTGACATCCCAGCAAGCTTCGCTGATGAGGTCCTTAAGCGCCTCCAAAACCTTTTTCAGAATTGAACCCTGGACTAGACGTGCCTCAAACATGATCAAAATTCGACTTTAAATGTCCAGAACGAAAATCAACTGGTTACGTCACTAGCACAAAAATGCTGTGCTGTTAAATAACTGGAAACAGATCGACGAAGTTCTATAATTCAAATAAGTGCTTAAACTGACCGGCAGAAACTTCTTCTGTAAACTGCGCACTTGATATTGCGCTTCGGCGCGCCTCGGTGTAGATAAAAATGACTCAGTATTTCTTCGGTCATTTCCGGTACCCCTAGACTCCTCCCCCGGAAGTGAAAACTGAGCTCGACGAGGTTCCATTTCGGATCCAGCGTCAGGGCTGGAATCGATCAAATTCTCTCCTGGAGGAGCCAAAATGGCTGCCGCTAGGCGCCCGCGTTCCGTGTGCGGTGGGCGGCACGCGCCAATGAAAACAGCAAAGCGCGCCAAATATTATTTGACTGAGTGAATGGAGTAGGATAGGTGCGGCAGAGTATTATTGCTACTATGCTAAAATAAAGTTTGTCCGCTTTCTTGTTATTACGAGATACCAATAACACAATACTAATTTAATAACGGGTATACTTTATTGTTGTAGGGAGAAAAATGTTAAAGCGAAAGTGGACAGCCAAATCGATAATGACTCGTTTACATTGTTTGATGAAGTGGATATGAGACTAAGATCAAGCCATTCTGATATAGTTTGCAAGTGCGCGGATACTATGGACTTTACGATAGTACATTTATTCGCTCCAATACTTGTAATAAGGCATAATATGATTCCCATTCCAGTTTTAGAATGTTCTTGAATATCTGACAAGTAGCCACGCAATTTTACAGTGGAATTTAGGGGTTATTGTCATTTAAACCTATATACTGTAATTAATCCA
>JAODKN010000114.1:28121982-28132616 GCA_026774425.1 Petrocephalus zakoni
TGTTCTCTGCTGTGCAGTCATGGGTCAGAAGTGTGAATAGCAGTCGACTGACGACACAGCCCTGTGGTGCCCCTGTGCTCAGGGTGATGGTGTTGGAGGTGTTGGTGCCGATTCTGACTGACTATGGCCTGTCAGTCAGGAAATCTAGTATCCAGTTCACCAGGGGGGTGCTGAGGCCCAGCTCTCTCAGTTTTAGAGACTGAGGGATCATCTCTGAGGGATGATGGTGTTAGAAGCTGAGCTGAAGTCGATGAACAGCATCCTTACGTGAGAATCTCACTTTTCCAGGTGCGTTAAGGACAGGTGAAGCGTAGTGAATATTGCAACATCAGTTGACCGATTAGGGCGGTAGGCAAACTGGAGGGGGTCCAGAGTGCTGGATAGGGCGGCTTTGATATGATTCATGATCTGTCTTTCAAAGCACTTCATGATGACCGGAGTGAGGGCCACAGGATGGTAGTCATTGTGGCAGGTCACCGCTGATTTCTTTGAGACTGGAATGATAGTTGTGGTCTTGAAGCATGCTGGAACAATGGCCTGAGTCAGAAAGGTGTTGAATACGTCGATGAGGACGATGGCCAGCTGGTCAGCACATTCCTTAAGTACTCGCCCCGGGATGTTGTCTGGACCTGCAGCTTTCCGTGGGTTCACTCTGGATCGAGTGTGTATTATAGTTTTATATACGTTACAGATTTTGTAGCCAGAAAAATGGTTTTTTACGATTGGCTGAACACTTCAAAGTGGGCACAGGGGAAATCTACAGAGGCAACATGCCTGGTTCAATGGCGTTCGCCGCCATGGCCTGTGTTGGATGTGTCAGCTTTGTTGCAGTTCTTTTGTATCTGTTGGGTCATGTGGGAAATGCATTTTCCTGATGGTGGCGCTGTTTCCAACTACAGGTATGAACATGTGGGCCTTGATCTACACCATGTATCCGCTCCAAGCAGGGCAATCACTGCAGCAAAGTAACTGCAGAAATCCAGCTCCTACTTTGATCTTAATCAATGTTGGCAATATTTTTTCCTACTCTGTAAAATTCCTTAACTGAGAAATTACAATTATTTTATATGAATGTGACTGGCTATGTCTGTGGCCATGTCTGCCACACTGATGCTTATGCTCTAACCATCTGTGCGATACCACGCTCCCTCATTAAACTGCACTACGCCACCTGCAGTCCCTGCCACTGTTTCACATTCCTTTCGACTTCATGGTAACATATTTCTGGAGAAACTGATATTGAGGATTTGAACCCATGCCACTTCAGATAAGGAGGGGGGGGTGGATTATAACCAAGGCTCCAAGCTGCCTGCTCTTATCACTGCGGCCAAGAGCCTATTTCACGAGGGCCCATTTCCCAGGGTCATACATGCACTGGGTACATGATGCATCACAGTGCTGCAGTCCTTAATGAATCACCTTAGAAATGAACAAAAGATAAAGAATAAATAAATAAATGAATAGCACAGGCTTTTTTGGGGTGGGGGGTGGAGGAGGGGCGGTTGCGTTTGCAGCATATGTATTTATTGTGGTGGGAAAGAATGCACATGTACATGAATATTTGATGATCTCACCAAAGCCTTAAGCCTGGGGGGTGTAGGAGGTGTCGTAGGGGTCTCACAGGGCTCCACAAGAATGCTGCAGCTTAAAGAGCATGGGGAGACTCGAGGGAAGCTTCTAGCTGTCGATGGAGTACAGTGTCAGTGAGTTTGACCCTTGGGGTGAGGGAGCGCCCCTCCCTCCCTGGTATATGGCCTACCTGTCTCCTGATGGCTTCCTAAGGAAAATTGTGCAGTGTGCTGGAATGTCATGGGCAGCAGAATAAAAAAAACAGCCCCCAGTCACCCCAGCACTCCGTGATGCTCCTGGGCGTGGTGGACCCATCCTGCATGCCCCCACCCTCCTCACCATCTCTGCCTGCTCATTAATGCCCCAACACACTAGGTTTCCATGGCAGGCCAGAGTTTTCCATTTTTCTGGTTGGTTTCCATCTGACATGTGGAACACTAGGTTTAATGAGCAGGCTTTTTTCTAAACTGGATGAAAGCTTGAAGCAATGACCCCTAGTAGGATGCCTGCTGTCATCAGCTGTCCTAATCTGTCCTTGGCTTTAGAGAGTCACTTGCCCACCTCCATCATAGTAGGGCCAGAAAGCACTTAATCTGTCATTAAAAAAACAAAACTGAAAAACAAAATCTGCCCCGTCCCCGAAATGGAAAGTGCTGTCAACAAAAACAACCTGGCAGATGGGAAAAACAAAAAAATGACTTTTAAAAAGTACAGCTTGGAGACCCACATTGTAGTGGGTAACAAATGTGGGAAAAATCCCCCTCTGGGGCAGGTTTTATTAGAAAGAACACGGGAAATCTTATATGTAAAAAAGGGAACCCCCCCCCCACTGGGGAGTACAAACAAAAACTGTTTGTGTGCCTTTTTCTTCCTCCTTCCCTCCTTAGCCCCCCCCCCCCCCAGTGTGGGCTTTAAGTCCTGTACCGCAGGCATGCCACACACCCTGGTTAGGACAATTACTGGACACAAGCTGTGTTTTCTTAACATCCTTTGTGGCCAACAGTGAGGAAACCATGGTTACCATTGGCCCACATGGTGCTGATCGCTCCCTGATGGAACATGGCAGGTTTTCAGTCATGTGTGGCATTACGATACTTCTCACAGCACCACACTGGGGTACCGTGCCTCTGAGCCAGATGCAAAAGGATAGGAGGGTGCAAACAAGATGGACTAAGGGCCTCCTCCCCTGAAGGCAGTGCAGCCTTTTTGATGGGCAAGGATTGAGTGGGCATTGGTGTCCTTGGCCCTGGTCATCTACTCCAGTGGTGGATCAGTAATAAAGTCAGGGAGGGCCCATTTAATACCCAGGGCATTCTGTTCCACTGTGGCGGTACCACCACTCATTGAAGAAGAATTATACTTTATTGATCCCCTTGGGGAAATTGACTTTTCACCTCCCCCAACCTTGCTCTCTATGAGAGTAAGCTTGGCTGTGAGGGGCAGCCACTTGTGCGGTGCCCAGGGAGCTGGGGGTTAAGGGCCTTGCTCAAGGGCCCAGAGGCTGGGCTTGAACCAGCAACCTTCCGATTACAGGAACAGAGCTTAACCTGCTGAGCCACACTCTGCCATCTATGGGAGCTATGGCACTAGATGTTCCTTACACACAAAGCCCTGGGAGAGGACACCACTGACCTCTGAGGCATCTGAGTATAGATGGAAGGGCAGCCCAATGTCTGGGATGCAAAAAATTGGTTTGGGTGCGGGTGGCATTCTCAACCCCTGGAAAGCAAGTTCAGCCTCCTCTGTCCATTGGATATGGATAGACCAGTTCTTCCAGGTGAGATCTGTGAGTGAGGCAGCCAGAGAGGTGAACAAAGAGAACAAAGCAATGAAAATACCCAACCCACCCCAGGAAACCCATATCTGGGACTTCAAGATGGCACTTCCCTGGGTTTGCCATGAGTCTAACATGCTGGATAGAGTCCAGCCACCAGCGGTCGAGGTGAATGAGGCACTCTGCTCAGCTTCCAGCATGAATGATCATCTAGGTAGATGGCTGCAAAGCAAGAGGGCGAAGCAAGATGTTCAGGACCTACTGGAAGCTGGCAGGTGCCCCACAGACCCCTAATAGGAAAACCAGTACTGCCAGTGGTCACTGGGTGTGCAGAAGGCCATTTTTAACTTGGCAGCTAGGCGGAGGAGAATGAGGATGAAACCAGCCTTCCTTTACTACCTGTTGCTGTGCCTCATCGATGCAGTAGGGTCTTTGGCAGATGACATCCCTAGGAGGAATCTCAATGTGGTGCTGGAGGTGGGTACGACCTGAGAGGCTAGGAAACACATTTGGGCAGCTGGTCCTTTCCTATGTAGACTCCATCAGGTGGTCCTGTTCAGAGCACTGAGTGGTGAGGCTGCAGCGCCATACAATGTATCAACAGGTTGAGATGGTAAACCCACTCGAAAGAACAACAGCCAAGCTGTCGCACCCATTCATTTACAGGGCCTACATTTTCCACTACATCGTGAAGCCCCAGCCAGTTGACCAGGAACTTGCAGCGGGCATTTGGGATGACGAACAGGATATGGTCACCAAGGCAGAACTCTCTGGGGTGGTAAGCCTGCTGCTACATTTTTTCCCTGACGATGAATATCTCAATCCTCTCCCTCATCTCCTGGGTGTGGTCCGTGGTTGTGCAATATGGTGAGGAATGTCGCTCCCAAACTACCATTGGTATATCAAGCAGGCCTCCGGGTTAGTGTCTAAATAGGAGTTCAAATGGTATGACCCCATTAGAGGCTGGACTGCCTCATGCCTCAGTTACAGCTGTCCAGGTCAATGACATGCCAGACCATCAGCTTGAGTGTTTAGTTAAAATGTTTGACAAGGCCGCCTGTCTGGTAGACAGCAGTATGGAGGTAGCAGACTTTCTGGAGACATCCCTCGCTAGCTGGTAAATGTGCCCTGGTGCGTGAGGCTTCTTCACGGTAGTCCTCCGGAGCGGCTCTCCGAACATGAACACTAGAATACACTTGTAGCCACATGAAGAATAGAGGAGGGACCTGGCTGATGCACTCAAAAGACACTGTTCACTGCCCACAGGACATCAGGAGCAGAAATCCTTGATGGTGGCATTTATTCCTGGCCTTTGTGTTGTGGGCTTCCAGATGCCAAGCCACGGGGTGGGAATGGCCCAACTTCATAACCACCTCCCCTAACAGATCCTCACCTTACCAGGGGACAGAGTAATAAAGGAGTCCTTCTTGCTCTAGGTAGTAGCTATTGGCCGGGAGGTGACCTGGTGTCCTCAGCACCCATGCGATCCTGGGGACCTGATGACCCGAGAAGTGTTTGGGGCAGTCATTCTGTCATCGATCTCTGGCAAATGACCCTGCAGTATCATTTCTGGAGAAGCTCAGCATAGGGGTTATCAGAGGTGGTGGGTTGCTCAGCTTCTAGGTCAAATGCTCCATCACTCACCTTTCTCAGGACCACCCATAAAATGTGTGATTCTCACATCACCATGCATGCACGCATGCAGAGAGGCGGCTGGTGGGGACTTTACAATGGAGGTGGCAGTGCCTTGAAAGGGGTCATCCCCCAACATACACCCAGTTAGTACCTACAAACACCTCTGGTGTACCTCTTCCTGGCCTGGGCTTTAAGCTCTGTAGCAGAGACTTGCCACACCCTCTGGTTGGGTTAATTATTAGACACCAGGCATGTTCTGTTAGTACCCTTTGAGGTCGACAGCGAGGAAACCATGGTTACTGTTGGCCTGTGCAGTGCTGATCGCCCCCCAGTGGTATACAGCAGGTTTGCGATCAGCCATTATGTCACAAAATAATGATTATACCTTTAAAATGGCAAACAGAAAAAGATAATCTATAAACTTTCTATATACTGTCGTCTTTGCTCCCCTAAAAAAATGTGAGGCAACTCATCTCATAATTATAGATCTGGTATTTAAATCAGAGTACAGTCAGCTCTGTTACGACATGACTAACACGTTTTACGAAAAACCTAATTTTCACTAAAATCACGTACATCCAATGGGAAAATTAGTTTTAGGGGAATGCAACTACAAAACTTAGTACCTTACAGCAAACAAAATGAATAAAATAATTAAAACAGTGATACCAATGTTCAATAAAGTGATTATACATATTTTAAATAAGAAATAATAATAATAATAATGCATTAATAAATTATATCATAAACATCTCCTATGGGTCTCACGAGAATTGCCAAGTAACCGCTTCAACCAAACGCTAGCTTTTCGATTGCTGGGACTAGCGAGGAGCAGCAGCCATGCGGCCGGGCTGCACACAGCACAAATGCAACGCATTACGCTATGTGGGGGGGCGCTGAAGGCAACGTAGTTGCAGAGTTATTTGCTAAATATTTTAGAATCTAAGACTCCAACTGGTGCAATGCGTGGATGTACAAAAAGTTTGATTCTTTTAGATTTGAAAACCAGTTTGACCAATTCAGTGGAAAGAACCGACTCAAAGGCTGTTTTTGCATGCAAGTAGTATTAATCACTGTGATCATATAGGGTTGTACTTTGCGTGGTACTTTCCTCTCCAAATGAAAATCCTGCAAATACAAATGCGATTCCGCATTGTAATGAGCATAGATTCTAATGTATCAGCAGATCGGAGGTATGACATTGCGCGTTTTAGCAGGACCGATTGTAACACAAGGACGTAGGGACCAAATCAGCCCCGAATCCCCCGCCCAATCGAAACACAGATGAAATTTACACAATATTGGTAGGGACATGTCCCTGCTGTCCATACCCAAATTTATGCCATTGCTGCACCACGCCCCTTGGTTCCCACCAATCACAAGCCAGTAGATACAAACTGGTTGAAACTTATTGAAGCAATTCAGCTTTGTTTTTAAAGAGCTGGAAGGACATGCAATGACTTCTTCCAACTTTGCAATTAATATAGCACAAGGAAATTGGGGGTGAAACAGAGAGATTCACTGCAGACACACGGCCTCATTATCCTTCCGTTCATCTTCCATTCTTGTTTATCTAGTACAAGGTCGTGGTATGCCAGTAGCATAGAGGACGAGTGTAGAAAAGTCTAGAGGACACTCTGGACATGAAGCCAGTCCATTGCAGGGCATATTCAAGTTGCCACAGTTACATACTAAGGTCAGTTATGATTGGGGGAAGACATCAGAGACGAGATTCATACCTTGTATTGTCAGTAATACCCACTGAGATACTCGGCCAACCCTCATTCCAGTTCAGGATCTTAATAATTAATGTCAATGTCTGTTAGAAGTGATTCTCAAAGCTCTACTCCCTGGCCTCCCAGTGTCACACACTGGTTCTTGGCAATAAAGGTAATCTTTGTATGTTTGAGTTGCCACATCTCAAAACTGCCATATATTTTCGACCATACACAACCAGATTATCACACGCCAGGGGTGTACAGCTGGGTCCTTGAAATGCTCTGTGCTCAACCATGTGTGGGCAAGAGTCATGCAGGGATTTTACTTGGGATTTATTCCTATGCAGAAGACCTGAGACATAAAGGGTTAAGGCCAGATGGTAAAGAAATACGGATCTATAGATAACTGTGTGCCGTTAACAGGACAGGCACCTTGTTGTGGGGAGTTAATACTGTCATTACACAATGCTTGCAGTAATAAATGCAGTGGCATACACACGGGCACAGTTCATCAAAACGCTAATAACTGTCCTCCAGCACATCTTAAGCAGCAAAGATTCATTTCCCTAATGATGTTTTTCTCTTTTCAGTGTGCATTTCTGTAGTCTGAGCTGCATTGGCTGACAAATGTCACACAGGGAAGTCGTAAATCCCTCTCCAAAAAGTTACCTCTACATTAATCATCACCGACACACAGACATCATTAACTTTCCCCAGTTAGTTTGTTGATATCAGCAGGTTCTCATGCACTAGAAAATTCGTGCACTATAAAATTAAACGCATCTGTATTACCATGTGCAGCTTAATTATCGATCTCCAGCATCTTCATGTCTTAACTCGTCATTCAAGGCTGAGTAAGCCTGGGAGATCTGATGTGTGGCCGTCAGTATTTGCCCACCCGATATCTGTCAGTAGTACCTCCAAGACAAGCCGGCAGACCAAAGTCCACTTAAATCAATGTCAGCGGCCATGAGTGGGAGGCTAACTGGCAGAATGCCCTAAGGACTGAGCGCAGATCATTCTAATGATGAATCAACCATGAAGTATTACCTAAAGAACCATTGCTGCTGCTTCTATTGCAAAGTGTCACATGAAAATCATGGGGGGATTTTGGAAGTTTACCTTCTATAAAAAGTGTGAGGGAAAGGCTTATTGTCTTGAATAAATATGAATAATCCCAGTTGTTGTTATGGAGACAGAGTGCTTATTACTCTGTCCCATGAACTGAAGGATGATATTCATTACAGGCATAAGGAAGTCTTCTTCTTGGTGGCCTTGTTTATCATGATCATGGTTATCATTTTCAGCATCATCTTCTCCGGTGGATCCGAACCAAAGCGAGAAGATTTGTGTTCAGTCCCCGTCGTGCTTCACTGGCTGTCTGCGGGGAGGAGGCCCAGAAAACACTGATCCTCTGGAGCTCTGTCAGCTGGCCCCCCCTTACCCCATCTCTCTCTGCAGTCTGCATGACTCGGCCCTCATGTGTTGGGGAAGATCTACAAGAAGCGGGAAATGAAAAGCAAAGACAGCATGTGGTTTACTGCGGGAGCCCGTAATGTTTAATGAATCAGCATAATTAGAAGATTGATTTTATACAATTAATCATTTCACAATCTCACAATTACTCTGCAACCCTGACCAGGATAAGTGCCTATTAGATGGGTAGATGAATCATAATCATTACCGTAATCAAGCTTCATTATCAATAATCTTGAAAAAAAATATCATCTTATACCTGGAAAACTGTTGAAGGGAAAAAAGAAGTGGACTGGGACTAAAATTTATTTCTATTTATTTAAAATATATTTAAGCCCTTCACAGTGTCATGCCCTGCCTTCCTGCCCCTCCCGTTCTCTCCCTAGTGTGCCTAACAAGCCACGCCTATTGCTTGTTTTGTCTTGTTTCTTGTTTCAGCCCTCGTGGATCACTCCAGCTGCCTCTTGTTTGCTCCCTCGTCAGTCCCGTAAAAGAGTGCCTCCCAGTCCTGTGCTCCCCAGTCTGGTCATCCCCTGTGTACGGCTAACATTCTCCCCGTTTTACCAGGTCCTTGTTCTTTGATCCCGTGCGGTCCCATTTGTTTCCCTGTGCCTGTTTTGAGCTAACTAATGCTCCTTTTGTTTGCCCCAACACCTACTGTACGTTGGTCGCTGGTCTTTTCTCAAATGGCCCCATTATAAATTTTGCCAAGCTGGGTGGGGGTGACCCCCATAATAAATTCTGCCAACCCACATACTCATCTATCCATGGGGAAAGTGCCCGGTCAGCCAGATCCCGGTCTGATATTTTGATCAAACTAAAAAAAAATCAGAAACTGAAGATATTTAGTGTTATATCACGTAGGTCACATAAACATATATAGGGTTGGGCATTTGGGAGTGAAACAGTCTCCTTTTACCAAAGGTTTAGAAAATTCAGGAATTTTTATTTGATTATTAGTGGAAATATCCCTTATTAGAAATGCTTTGCTGTTTGCTTCTCCTGCACTGGACGATGTGGGAAAAATGTAGGCGATGCAGAATTGGAAATGAGTATTGCCAATCCATGATTAACTGCGGACATTTGCTGTGACAGTTGGAGTAAAGGATGATGTCAATGAAAGGAGCTTATGTATAGTAATAGGGAGACAGAGGGGCTAGACCAGATAAATTACAAATAAGATAACAAGCTGAAAGGTGAATGTGGAGACAAAGATTCAGCTACAAATAACACAGATTTGCCGAAGGATGCAGTTATGATAAGCGATGGGAAGCAGGTCTTCTTGCACATAGAGGCAGATACTCCTATACTGCTATAAGAGCAAACTGTAATAAATGCATCTGAAGCTATTGGACCTCACTGAGTGTTACAGTGAGGGATTGTCATGAGAAAGTTAAAATGCAAGGTTGGTAAGCAGGTCAGATCAGAACTCGACAACCCTCTCTTCTTCCAGCTAAGGTACACAGCTTTACTGCAGAGTCAGAGATGGGCTTTTACCTGCGCAATCCCAAATATCTGTGAACAGGCTGGCCAAGTTTCACATGGATGGTCACATGACAAGCTTAAATATACTCATTCAAGCACCTATCTAGCTGTAAGTATGTGAACCTAGTACCCTACAAAGAGGCACCACTTTGTCTGTTTGCCCCTTGCAAGACCTTTCTCTGTTTACCAGCCTCCGTTCTGTCTGACATTTTGGATCCTGTTTTGCCTGCTGTAGTTCGGACTTGGATTGTTGACACTGATATTACCTGACTGATTCAAGTTCCCGATCATTAGTTTCGATTGCATCCAAGTCCTTTTTTGCACACCTCATCACAATTGGCCCTCGTTGATTTTCATCCAGACCGTTTTCAGGGGCAGTGCCCAAAAATAACATTTATTTATTCGTTTCCATGGTATGTGGCTTGTGCTTGTTATCAGAAAGTGACAGGTTAAAATCCCTGGGTCAGCAGAGCTTCACCGATAGGCCATTGAGCAAGGCCCTTAACCCCAGTTGTTCCAGGGATTGCCTGAGCTTAATCTCTGATCCTCACCTCCTGGACAAGATTAAATATAAATTCAACATAAAAAACAGTTACAGAGAAAATAGTCAGGTATTCAGTTTTTTGCATTGAAAGCAACAGTTTCTGTTTGAAGTACATCTGTTATGATACAGTTTGCAGTTAATAATGAGCTGAGTACTTGCAGGTAAACATCTATTAGCAGGTTAATGCAAGGTTGGAAATAGCCTGCACTGAGTGTTTCATGTTCTGTGCCTCAGAAACATTACTGGTGCAATTCAGAATCTAAGGTCGTGGAATATTAGATGCTTTATGGAAGAAAAACATGGGGGGGGTGATTATTCTGTAAAGAGCCCACTCAGAATCAAGCTCAAGCTAAGAACCTGCAGTGGTTTGCAATTCCCCATATTTAATGGCTTTCATATGGTGCAAAACACAAAAACAAAAAAAGAAAACGCA
>JAODKN010000114.1:28139942-28154848 GCA_026774425.1 Petrocephalus zakoni
TCTTGACCAGGACCACCCCTCTAAATGCATTGAAGCAACTGCCATGTGATTGGTTGATTAGATAATTGCATTAATGAGAAATTGAGCAGGTGTTCCTAATAATCCTTTAGGTGAGTGTATATATATACTTAATCTTGCCACAACTAAACATAACTAACAAAATAAGTTTTTATTGAATACCTCTTCACTGAACACTAAGAAAAGTTTCTAAACAAACCAACATTTTTTCAACTTTTTAAACTAATTTTAATTCCTTCTCAAGCACTGGCCCTCCAGCAAGCTGGAAGTAGCTTATTTCACATTCAGCACGCTAGAACTTCGTTAATCCTAAAAAAAAAACATCATTTGAAAGTGCTAACATTATAAGAATATATATTTGTCCATTTAAAATCATTTCAAATGTATGAGACTGCAGTGGAGACAAGCTCACCAAACCTGGACAGCTGAAGGCTGGAAAAAGGTAGTCAGGTCTGATGAATCTCAATTTTTGCCGAAGCACTCAGGTGGTAGGGTCAGAAAGTTGAACAGCATGAATGCATGGACCTAGCCTGCCTTGTGTCAACAAACTGGTGGTTGTGTAATAGCGCGAGGAATGTTTCCTTGGCATGCTTTGTGCCTATCTGAGTATTGTTACTGAGCATGTGCATCCCTTCCTGGCCACAACTTAACCATCTTCTAACGGCTACTTCCAGCATGATAGTGTCACAAAACAAAAGTCATCTCAAACTGGTTTCATGACGATGACCCTGAGCTCGGTGTTCTTCAGTGGCCTTTCCAGACACCAGATCTGAATCCAATAGAACACTTTCAGGATGTGGTGGAACAGGAGATTCACAGGATAGATGTGCGACTGTCAAATCCTCAGAAATTGCAATGAAAGGAATTTTTCCAACATCCTGTGGAATCCATCTCGCAAGAAATTGAGACTGTTTAGAGAGCAAAGGGAGGCCCTCTCGATATTAACACAGGGCTCCTAATAAAGTGCTCAGTGAGTGTATGAGGAAGTGTTTCGGACATTTTCTGTTTATCGTGTCACAGCTAAATTTGCTTTCGCAAACGTTTTGCTGTTCTTGTCTTACTTTCGGACTGCTTCATATTTTTTGCCTTCCCGTCAGACGCAGACACATCCAACGGATCCAGCGAGGTTTGCGAACCCCCAGCCAGTGCCCAAAACCACACACCCAGTTGAGTTAGTACTTCAATAGGAAATGAAGACTTTCATCCGAGTACTTCGACATAATCAATCTCACAATGGGCTGCCCGAGGAAATATGATTCAGGCCTCTGAAGCCCCCAATTGAAAATGATTCTCATTGTTCCTCCAACTTGAAGAGATGCTTTAGACACCAAAGAACTGCTGTTCAATAGACCTTCAGCACACCGGGAAAATTGGATAAACCACTGCAGATGTGACGCATTCAGTCAGCCGTGTCGGGAGTTAGGGTGGGGTGGGGGGGGTAGAGGAAGGAGGGATTGAAAATGGGCAGTGACAGGGCAATGGAATGCAGGAGTATTTGGCTGGCCTGTTGCAGAATTAGAAGACAAAAGGTCGACTCTTCACAAGCAGGCAGTGAGGAAGGTAGCCTCTTGTTCCCGCCCACTCACCCGCCTCTCATTGCACTCCCTCCCTGCTCCACTCTCGCCCTCTCTCTTTATCTCCTCATATCCCATTAGAGCAATAACGGAGCTGCAGGGCACATTCGGCAGAGAGCATCGAGATTAATTCATGATCATCCAAGTTATTAGTCATTTTTGCAGCAGTTTCCGGCCGTAAGCTCTCATCAAAGCTGTGAAATTGAACATGGAACTGCCGTTCCATTGTACTTGTGTTTTAAAGTTTAAATAACAAAAAGACTCTGAAAACATCTCCGAAAAACTTCCTGCAAGCAAGAAACATCCTTTAGATGATTCAGATTGGTTTTCAGACTTTCAAAGGAAATACAGATGAAGATTCTAGATAGTGTAGTTCAGTATACTTCTCTACCATAGGAACAGATGATATATTAAACATGTGTCAAGTACACATGAATGCTTCAAAGTTGCACTTTTGTACCTATATATGATTTTCATCAGTTAATGGCTGGATGTCAGCCTCTCAGTTCATCTTAGGGGGTATTCACACTAGGCCTGGGTGTCTTGCATCAAGCCTGAGCCTGACTTTTCCCTCTCCCCAATCTCCCAGCGGTCTGGGCTCACGATGAGCATTCCAGGCCTGAGCACACTTTTGTCATCACCGTGCAACATAGGAAGAAAAGTACTATCGCACAGCACAATGGGGCTCTTGATTAATGCCTTTGCCAATCGCATCATTGACGTCATGTCTGTGTTTTGTGCTCAGACACAGTTAGTGATCACATTTGGTGTGTACCGTGCTCGAGTCCAAATACACAGTGCCCGGGCCACCTCTTCAAGCAGGCCAGAGCACTGTAAGGAACGATCAGATTAGTCAAGCTAATGATTTTGGGGGTCAAACATGCTGGGACATAGACGGATTGCCTAGTGTGACTATACCCATTGACTCCTAACAATGCAACGGTAATGTAGATAATCACTACTCACATCCAAATTGAATGAATTAGATGAATTATGAAAAGGGAATAGGTTTAAAGACCATGTTATTCATTTACTGTAAAAGAAAAACTGTCCTCCTCATATGTGTAATGTAACTGTCTTCTTATTATTGCTGTTAGTCTGTGGCTGAGATGTGGTTAAGATGTGGTTGGATGTGGTTGGATGTGATTGGGCCCCTGTGCAAAATCTCCAAGCTCTACCAGAGCCCACAATATACATTTGGAGTGCTGGTGCATTTAACAAGTAGAAACCCTGATCCTCATCCATCCTGAACATTCACTAATGATCCCAGAAATTCAGGTGCTTCCTATGATGCTTTCTATAGAAGACTAATTGCCCCTTCTTCATTACATGGAACCTGTTGTGTTTTGTATTGCTATCCTATTTATTCTATAAATAATCAAACATGAAAGGCATGTCAGAGGCTTGGACATTTTCAGTGAGAACATCATTCTCATACATAAACACAATGTAATCACAATGAAGCATTCGTAATCCTAGGATGATGAGTAGTACTCCCGAATAGAAGTTATGGATCTGACTCATTTTAATACCTACAAATCAAGGGCGTAGATTTGCTCTGGACATTGGTGGGGACCTATGACTAAGTGGATTAAATTATTGGTGGGGACATTTCATTGGTCGGAAGATATTGGTGGGGACACGTCCCCTCCGTCCACCCTAAATCTACGCCCCTGCTACAAATAAGTGCTGTTAGAACTGCATTTATTGCGTCCTTGCGTCTGCAGTCTTCTTGTTTCTATTGTGAAGTTTATTCCTTATATTTTAAGTTCTAGCAAAGTTGGACCCCAGGAGTTTCTAGTCTCTTGCTCAGGGATCACCACTAATATTGAAGCAGTTCAGGTTTTCTGATCATGTGTTCATTCGCCTTAACGTAAGACTAAACGGATTAGCTAGTTATGTGCATGTGTGGAAATTCTTCAAATCCAGGAATCATTCTTGTTGCTCTTGGCAAAATTTGCTGTAATATCCTTTTGAAGTGTGACGCACGCAGTGTTCTGTGTGTGGTCGAACTGATGCATTACACAGAATGGGTGTAGCTCCCACAGACATAAATTCTTCACACTTATAAATATCAAAGTGTCTTGTGTGTCTAGTTTCTTGAAGATTTAGGTGAAGAACCAACATTTCAGGAAGCAAGTTCTCCTCAAAAGGAGACCTGGTGTTTCTACAATTCAAATACTCAAACTCTAAAGATATTCAATCCAGGTGATCAGTGCACAAATGTGTTCACTGCTTTTGGATGAAACTGTTCCCTGAAGAACATGCACCCAGAACCGCCGACATGCAAAGCATACATGTTACCTCTGAGCTAAATCACCATACCAGGGCAGAGAGTGAAGTAGCTGCTTCTAAATTGTCCATAGGATGTGTGTTTATGAGTTTATGAGTGAGATACCCCCTGCATTGAATCCTGTGTTTTCTGGGATGAATTCCAGGCTTGCTGTGAACTATGGTTATGGAAGATAACAGGAAGTTGCTTCTTATAACCAGAAACCCTGCGAGAGCTTTAACAGAGGTAAACAAAGCCAACAAAACTGCAGCTTCATTTGTTTTCAGATTTAAGAAGTAAGGAAGGTTTTAAACAGATGAAGGTGAGACAGATGTATGGAAGTTTCAGTGATATCTGAACGTTAAAGATTTCATCTGCTCCCTAATTTTGAATTCTTCCGCAACCCAGGAGCAGATGAGATATCTATTTTGGCTGTTATTTTATAATCTCTCACTTGTTGGGTGAATATATTTTGTAGGGCTGCAGCAGATTATTTTAGTATTGATTTTTCCATCAATTAATCAAGTAATCAGATAAGAAATACTTTTGTCTCATTAAAGTGCAATAGTAACTATTTAAAAGAGAAAAAAAGACAGGTCCCTTAAAATGAACAACTCATTGGTTTTAATGGTTAAACTGCACATCTCTTCAGCATGGTAGCAGTGCAGCTAACTGTAATTATGAAGCAGTTCATAACCAGAACAACTTAATATGTAACGTTACCCTGAGTCAGTAGACAAAATAATCATTGAAAAGGGGATGTTAGCCTCGATAGCTGCTAAGCTACCTTCGGTTATAACTATTAATTATGATAACCAGTAGCAGCTAATGATGCGCCAATATAAAAACAAAATACTCTTTAGTATATTAATGACAGCCAATGTATAATTTTTTTTAATCTGTTATTTTATCAACATACCGCTTAAAGTGCTTGGTAAGCAATGGAAATGACCGTGATTTTATGCTGTGAATGTTAATGTTTGGAACTATTCACCGTCTCTATGACTCAGAAGTTTGCAGAAAATTTCTCTGCCATTTTTTGTAGACGAGAGTGTTGCTATCGATACCCGATCTGTACAGCCTTGTTGCTACCTAATCTGTACAGCCTTGTTGGTCCCCGATCTGTACAGCCTTGTTGCTACCTGATCTGTACAGCCTTGTTGCTACTCAATCTGTACAGCCTTGTTGCTACCCAATCTGTACAGCCTTGTTGGTCTCCAATCTGTACAGCCTTGTTGCTACCTGATCTGTACAGCCTTGTTGGTTGGTCCCCGATCTGTACAGCCTTGTTGCTACCTGATTTGTACAGCCATGTTGCTACCCGATCTGTACAGCCTTGTTGCTAACTGATCTGTACAGCCTTGTTGGACCCCGATCTGTACAGCCTTGTTGCTACCCAATCTGTACAGCCTTGTTGCCACCTGATCTGTACAGCCTTGTTGCTACCTGATCTATACAGCCTTGTTGCTACCTGATTTGTACAGCCTTGTTGCTACCTGATCTGTACAGCCTTGCTGCTACCCGATCTGTACAGCCTTGTTGCTACCCGATCTGTACAGCCTTGTTGCCACCTGATCTGTACAGCCTTGTTGGTCCCCGATCTGTACAGCCTTGTTGCTACCCGATCTGTACAGCCTTGTTGCTACCTGATCTGTACAGCCTTGTTGCTACCCGATCTGTACAGCCTTTTTGCTACCCGATCTGTACAGCCTTGTTGCCACCTGATCTGTACAGCCTTGTTGCTACCCGATCTGTACAGCCTTACATTCCTGTTTCTTTCTTTTCTGTTTCTACCATTCTGCTACACGTAATGCAGCGTAAGCACACTGTGCAACAGTAATAATCCTCCATGTGAAACACGGCGATCACTGAGCAGTATAGTCGTGTGGATCGAACGAAGCATTGAAGCAAAGAATTTGTATCAAGGATTTTTTGTAATCTAGTTATTCGAATTACTCGATGAATCGTTGCAGCCATAATATTTTGCTCCATTTATTTCTGCAGCTCATGTAGATCTGTGGATGTATAGTAGTAAGATTCCCTACACTGAGTGGTTAAAATTATTCCACTTAGACATGCATTATGACTTTTCCTTTATTCCTGCTGTGGTTCAACTAAATCATTATTTGACTAAATAACTTTGCTACGAAGATGTCCACAGGGGTGCTCGGAGCTCACTGATTGGCCCATCGCTGTGGTAACTGATGACAAATGGCTAATGGACTTCTGATCCTTCCCGGCAGGCAAAGTGGGCCTCACGAGCTCCCAACTGCAGTTAAACTGTGGGAAAGGGATGAACAAAATGGGAAAAGAGCTCCCTTCCAGGACAGATAGAATACTTCATTACAGGGGCCTCATCTTGAATTTCATCATAAAGTAGGCTGTTTAAAATGAGAATAGCTCTCACAGCCATAATAATCATAATAGTCATATTCTGTGTGATCATCATCACCATTACCATGAATCTTCTCCCAGTGGTGCAGTCATCGTCATAGGATTTCTCCAAAGAAGCCCACCACTGGTCCCTGACAAAATGGGCTGAGCTGAACTCAGAATACTGGCATAAGAGGACAAATGAAAAGTTATTTATCATGGGAGGGGGGCGAGTGCGTGAAGAGGGCTAAATTTTAAAGTGATGTTCCCATCCGGAGGAGAACGCCAAGAAAAAAATTCACATCATATTGATAAGATGAATGGGGCCCTAACCCATAATGCAATGCTTTATAGTCAGAAACAAGGAAATGGATACGGCATTTAGTCAAATTAAAATGGCACACGAAACTCAGTTATTGTTCATGTAAATCCTTTTATTAATTGATCAACACACGCATGAAAAGCTTTCCTAACATCTGAAACCAACTGCAGGCATATTTTATTCTGAAATTTCAACCCCAGCAAAAGAAATGGAATTAAGATTCTCGTCACACTTAAGTAGTATGATCTGCATCAGTATTCTTTACGGGTAGCTGGACTGCATTAATTTCACGTCTGAGTGAGCCGGCATTGATCTGCTCGTGCGATCTTTCGGATTAAGAAGCAGTCAGATAGTTAAAGGGGCACTTTTTGGCGTTTAAATCGCACCCAATGCCCTCCAGCGTGACTCATCAAAGGCGGACGTAATTCTCTAGGAGCAGGAGAAACTGACGCCAGAGAAGCTCGTAGGTCTGCGTCAGAGTTTTCGCAAACTGTTTGCTGAACCTTATGGGAGCCTTTCCAGAGGAGCCCAGCCCTGCCCAAAACAATCCACCTCTAGTAAAGATCATTTATTGATGGAGTCCCCAGGGCAGACTCCGTAACCAAACCAGGCAGGAAGCATTATAAGAATAAAGCCAAAGTGTTCCTGCTTATGTCTTGAGTTTCTAATAAAACCCCAGTGAGGTACACTTCCATGAGAAACGCAATAAGTGAATCAGTGGGAATGAAAAATCCAAATGGTTTTGCTTATTGAATTTAGGCCTTCATATCATATATAATTTCCACCTAACCTGTTCAGACCAAGGAAGGATTTTTTAAACCTGTTCCCCTTTAGTACAGCCCTGTAACATGTCTATATGTTTCCCAGATTATACGTATATCATTTTACATAATAAAAAAAGATAAATTATATTGTTACATTGCATACGTAAAGCCAGAAATGTCCACAAGATTAATGCTGTAATTCTGTGTCTGTCATTCCCATAAACAAGCGACATCACCATATAATAACCTCAAAAGGCAATAACTGATCATTCATTACGCAGGAAGAAATACATCCTGATGTACAGAAGGACAGGGAGACGACTGGCATATACTGTGTCTGTGTAGCATTATATTGTAGCTCCTTTGCTTGGGGTGGTTTGAGTCTCACTACAGACATTGCTTGGAGGTATTTACTAGTTTAGATACAATGTTATGAGTTGTGTGCTTGTGGGAACCACCGTCATTTTATGCTCTTATAGAACAGCCACAGAGTGTGAGTGCAAAAAAGGCTTATTTTGTCATGAAAGACATGGCTGGAGAGGTGGAATGAAGTCATCCTTACATAATATGAATCTTTGTTATTGCCAGCCAGGAAGCACTCCAAAGAGCCCGACCCCTGCCATCAGGATCTCTCCTGATCAGACACCTGTTTTGTTTTTCCGTTGCTTTTGTGCTGAGCTGAAAACGGCTGCCTGATGTTCTTGTTCTACCCTGGTGATTTTGTTAAACCTGCCTCCACTCCAGATCCCAAAAAAAGTCTGTGTTCCTCTCCCCATTATCGTGTCACATGACCCATCCAGGTGATAACCCTATAATGAGTCCAATCGCAGGGCCACATGGTGACAGAGGTGAATAGCTCAGGTCCAGAAAGTAAAAATCCAGACCAAGATTTTCTTTCAACCAACCAGTTCAGTAGCCCATTGGTGAAATCACACTGCTAGTTTTGGGATGTGAACCTTTGACCTTCTGGTCACAGGCACAGCATGCTTCCCTGCTGACCACACAAGGCCCCCAAAGTTCTCCCCATATTTGTGCCGGTTTCATCTGGGTATGCTGTCCTCTGGAATCCAGATGCTTTTCAGTTCTGCACTGGATAAACGACTATGGAAAATAGATGGAGGGAAGGACCACATATGATTCAAAGCAGTGCAGCAGAAGAGGAGGGCAATGGTCAAATCCAAGAGATCCACGGCTAAGATTTTCGCAAATTTATCCCATCTAAAAACATGCTTTTCAGCACATGGACGCAACACCTTGTACAGAAACATGAAGTGCTGTGTGTGATGCATTAGCCCCTTGACCTGGCGCCTTTTACCTCTTCTTGTCATAATGAACAAGTGGGCTTTTTATTTTTACTGAGTGTTTACTCACATCAGCGTGGGCAGCCTTCGCGTAATCCCGGTTAAGTCGCAACCAAGCAAATCTGTCTTTTTTTTAACCTGCTTAATGTGCAGTGCTAAAGGTGATGGTGCCATTAATACAATCATTGCACCTCAAAAATCATGCTGCCTTTCTACTGCTGTGCTGGGGGGGTACTCAATTAAATTGTGTGTGTTTGTAGTATAATCTCTGGAGGCCTGTCGCTTGTCAAAATAATGTGATTGTGAGCTTATGATCGGGGCATACAGAACAAACGGGACCAAACAAGTGGATTTAGTGTCCAAAGACAGCAGAGTGTGGAAAAATGGGAAGATCCACAGAAAAGGTAAGATTACCCCGTACTGAGCTGGGTAATGATGTTCTAAAAATGGGATGGCAGTTTAAGCCAATGGCACTGATCGGTTTGTCCATGAGGTAACAGACCACAGTAATCCAATAATGTGGGCATATATCAGTGAAAGCCCGCTGCCGCGCTCGTCCAAGATGGGAACCCTAGATTTGATTTAGTTGTCAGGGTTGAGGGCAACACAATGGCTTGGGGAGGGGGGGGGCACTGTTCCTTCACAGCTCCCGTGTTGGGGATTTGAATCCTAGCCCCCACCCTGGTTATGTGGAGCTTATGGAGTTTATACAAAACAATTAGGAAAATGGCCATTTTATTAATAGTACAAAAAGTCCTTGTCATGCCCTGCCTTCCTGCCCCTCTTGCCTTCCTGCCCCTCCCCTAGTGTGGCTAATGAGCCACATCTTTGCTTGTTTTATCTCGCCTCTCGTTTCAGCCCTCGTGTGGATCACACCAGCTGTCTCTTGTTTGCCCCCTCATCAACCCTCTGCAAGAGTGCCTCCCATTCCTGTGTTCCCCAGTCCGGTCATTGACATCATCCTAGTGTGTGCCCTGTGCGCTAGTTGTGCCTTTTGTTTTGATCATATGTGATCTGTTGATTTGTCCTGGTCCTGTTACCGTTTAAATAAATCCCTCATTTGGTTTGACCTCATGCCTGCTCCTGTCTCCTTCCTGTTTGGCTTGTGACAATACCAGCTGTATTTTAAATGACTTGGTGCAAAATTATTGTTAGGCAACAGATGATTTGTGAATACAGAGACTTGGCTGGTGCACACATAGCTGGACCACGCATATCCATAGTAAGTGTGATCACAGATTACAAACAGAGCTAGACTCCGTAAGCCCCAAGGTTTACAGCACTTGGCCATGCCAGTGGCGAGGTACTCCTTCAGGCTTTGGGCTAGAAGTTTTTGGAGTTTCCATAGACACATAAAACAGCCCATTTTTCTCCCCAAGGAGGATCCCAGCTCGTCGTAGACTGCCTCACGTCATTGGTAATACCCAAACTAATATACTTATATGCCCCTGCATCAGTGGGTCTAGACCCTATTTGGGGGGTCTTCAGCCAGTCTATTTTTGTCTCAGCCCCCCTGAAAGATTATCTTTCTAAATCCATTTAACAATTTTGTCTTATACTGTATATTCTTACACATTTCACCTCCCAATTCTTAAAATTGTATCATCAGGGACCCCCCTCGGCCAGTTTTATCACTGGGGACTCCCCTCGGGTAGTTTTATCACTGGGGACTCCCCTCGGGCAGTTTTATTATTGGGGACTCCCCTAAGGGCCAAATCCTAGAATCGCCACCGGCTGTAGCACTTATTGATATCCTTGCCTGGAGACAATTAACCTAGATTGTATATGTCAAATAGACATAGCTGCAATTAACAACAGAAAGCTGTATGAGTCACGCTTATTCTGATTAGCAGCCAGGACATTAAATAATCCTCACTACCACTCCTCTCATTTCCGTTCACCTTAATGGATAGCCGCTAGCATTGCTGACGCTTCCAAACGTAGTTTAACTGCATTAACAAGCACATGCTGTTTATTACAACAGGTACATCTATTCACCATGCTGTGCTGAGAATAATCCTACCTCCCTGGAGGTGCCCTTTGTCAGATTTGTAACCTCCCACAGGACAGTCCGGGTATATGATACTTAATAACACTACCACCCAAGGAGCATGTCAGATTCAGTCAGTGTGCCATATTCTATTACACCTCTTTCATCAGGTGGGGGAAAGACTTGGGGGAGGGACCTTTAAATAATCACATTCAGCAGAAGGTTAATCAAATAAGCACCATTAGTCAGTGTGGTAATTAAAACAAAAAAAAAGTGGGATTCTTAAAGCCGAGGTTAAATGTTAGCGGGATGACTCATAACTACGACACGCTCGCCCAATTGCCTGCTTTTAGGTAGCAAAACATTAACAGAGTGGCACACGGTCCACGGCTCACAAAAAAAGAGTTACCTATCGCTCCCTCTTTCTCTCCTTTTCTCCGTGGCCTTGTGATTGCTTGTTCAGCGCTGCACCATCACAGATAATGGCCCTCACACATGGGAGTGCAAATGTTTTTGCAGGCAAGAAAGAGCCGTGTGATATTCTAAAATGATGATGATGAGCAGCTTGCTAACAACCCCCCACCCTAGCCACGAGACTGGGAGGCTGATTGTGTGCACAGGTGCCAATGTGACAAAACGGGGGTTCCCGCTTGACCTCTGACCTTTCTCCTTCTGTTACCACCTGACAATCTTCTACTCTTACACTCCTGGGAATTATGGGTGAGACCTCCCATCATTTATTACTATCTAATATTTCACTCAAAATTTGCAGCAGTCCTGTAGGAATTCGTCTGTCTTTAAATTTATTTATTATCATGCACCTTCATCTTTTCTACCTGTACGCAACTGTAACCTTTACCTCTTAGCTCAGACTAAGAATCAGCATCGGCAGAAATATCTGTCTAACCAAAGCAAGGAAATAAATGATGGCGCATAAGAGTGTTGCTAAAACGATAGCAGCCCCCTCCTGTGGAGGACCTGGGGCACCCCCTGAGAGGTTTCACCAGGGAAGGGGCTCGGCCAAGTGACGATTACACTCAGATCGCAAGAGCTGTCTTATATTCTGAATGTTAAAGGGGGGGAATTGAATGTATTTGTGTTTGGTGGGAGACTAATGCATTACAGCTCTGATACTTGGATCCTGACTGATGATGACACCTCTGAGCTATCATAGTGAGCTGATGGTGCCATGAACATGGACACTTAACCCACGGTCAACAAAGCCCCCCCCCCCCCCCGCCTGCCTTTGCTGCAGGGCTCTGAGGTCTCTGGCACCATCAGAGATGTTTCTGATCCAGAGAGCAGTGGTGGGACAGGTCAGGAGGAAGCCAAATCGGTGAATGCCAGCTGGGGTCCTGCTTGCTGGCATCTCTGCAAGCGCACATCATTATCCACAGCACGTTCTTGGGGGGTGGATGGTCAAAGCCCAGCCCAGCCAAAGTTTATTAAAGACAACACAGTAACCTTGGGTTACATGTAACTTTAATAATTCTAGATACGTATATATTGTGCAAATATCTTAATTATCATTTGATTCATGCATAAATGTATAGAAACGGGCTCTTTCGATTTCAGATAAAATTGCTTAAAAGGCAACATTTATAATAAAGCTAGAAATTCGTTACTAGAGACTGCAGCATAGGTCCAAACTGGGTTTTTATTCAAGTTTCAACTTCAACTTTAAATTCAGCTTTACTGGAAAAAGTGTTTATTTATCTTAAAGTAATTGACTTGACAGGGTATAAAAGTGGCCCAGTGTTTAGCACTGTAGCCTGACACATCCCGAGATGCAGACTGTCACTTATAATAATACTTTGTCAACAGTACAACTATAGTGTGGGTATATTGGAATTGTCAGTGTAACATCGTTCTGTTTACTCTCCCCTGAAGCAGACAGAAACGGGACCATACCTCGGGGTCACAGCACAGGGTCGGCAATTTTAAGTAAGTGCCTTAAAATAATCACACTGGATTGGAACCAGCGGCCTAATGAGCTCAGCAATAGGGTCCTCCACAGTCCTCGGCGTTAGCGACTGAGCCATGGAGGGGTGACAAAGGATACGACTCACTGTATATAACGGCATCCACAGGATCTGTAAGTGATGCGGACAAGAAAAAAACAGAACGAAATCAAAAACACTGACCAATAAGTAACAAATATAATGTAAAGATTGTATCACATAAACGAGTGAGTGGCAGTGACAGAGTGTGCAGGTGACAAGGCGCCGGAGCTATAGCTCTCGTACGTTATGCTCAGCAGCTGATGGGCATCATAGGAAATACAGATGCTAGTGCACCTTCTTGATTGCTGTTGGTATGTGTTGTGTGCTGCGGTGGTGACTCCCAGCAACTTAAAGCCACTGACCCTCCCCACGGACTCCTCCATTGATGTAAATCAGAGCATTTTCGAAAGCCCGCTTCCTGAAGTGGACGACCGGGATCCTGCAGATGTTAAGGAAGGAGTCGCTGTCCTGGCATCACTCTGCATGGAGCCTAACGTCCTCCCTGTAAGCTGATTTGTTGTTGTTGTTGATCAGGTCCACAGTGGATGGTATCATTGGCAAGCACGATGCTGGACCTGCTGCTGTGCCTATTTGCAGACTCTCAAATGTAAACAGGGGACTTGCCCTGTGAGGCTTGCGCAAAGCATCAGGGAGGAGCAGCTTTTGGTTTCCCTCATACTGCTATGATCAACCAATGAGTAAGTCCAGATACCAGTTTCAAATGCAAAGTCCCAGATTCAGTAACAAGGTAACAAACACGAAAGGGATCACACTGTTAATTGCTGACCTATAGTTTAGAAACAGTAGCCTGACACTGGAGTTTTCATTGTCCAAGTGAGCTAGAGTGGGATGGAGTGCCAGTGGGATGGCGTCCTCTGTAGGCCTCTTGTGGTAGAGCACAAACTGAAGGGGATCTAACCTGTGCTACATACTGCTCTTTTGCACTGGAACTCTTGCTCTTAAATGTCCAAAATGAGCGTAAGTATGTAAATTATGTGAAAATAAAATAGCTCAAAATAAATATCAATAAACATCCAGTTTCACCTGGAAAATTGATCAGAATTTATTATTACAGATGTTCCTATTTCATCAGGAAGTGAAACAACTCCATGCTCAACATATTGATTACAATGATCTCTCCTGGATATCACTATGATTAAATATAAAAGTGAGAGGAAGAGGAGCATTCTAGAACACTGGTGAAGCCCCAACAGTGATGCTCTTAGATGCTGTAGTCTGTTAGCTATGCTGCTCAGAGTTATGGGTATTAAAAGATGTGAAGGAAACTTCATTCATTGGACAAAAGTCCAAGAAGCAGCAGCTTCTCCTCAAAGTCAAATCATAGCAGAAGATGCTGAGAAGATGCATGAATATCTTGACAGATGATCCAGACAGAATCTGTCTTTTCTTAATAGAGAGAGGGCCGATCACAGGACACATTCAGTGCACTCGGTTTGGTCAAGATATTCACACTCCACCAAAATGCGAGATTAGCTGTGAAAAAGCAAAGTCAATGGGGACGACGTTACCCTGTAACATAACAAGCCAGATTTGCGTCGTTTCTTCTTAGAAAGGAGGACGGGAAAAGAAAGCTGAGGAAGTGCAACACCAGGAAAGCAGAGATTATTTCAAAATCCACGCCCCACATATGTGAGATGGACCGTGGTGTCCCATTCTACAGCCATTTTCTCTCCGTGCCATTCAGCCTCGAAAAAATCATGGCGTGCAGTGGCACCCATCAGCGTTTATTACAGGGAGTTAATACACCATATCTGTTATGGTAATGGGCCCATAAGCACAGCTGGCCAGGGAGCAATTAGGTGACAGGCATCTGAATTACAGAGGCAAAGGGGGATAATCCCTTTTAGGGAAAGCTCTAGCAAGGGACGCAGGGTCACTGGACCAGAAACATCCCAGGAAAGTAGGACCCATGCAGTGGAGTGGGAACAGAGGATACATTTCTGCACTCAGCAAGGTGAACTTATGTACAGTTTATAGTTTATAGCAGCGTTTCCCAACCTGGTCCTTGGGGACCCACAGATGATCCACATTTTTGCTCCCTCTCAGTTCCCTGCCTGCCAGTCCACATTTTTGCACCTTCCCAGCTCCCTGTAGGGAGTAAAAAACATGGACTGTCTGCAGGTCCCCAAGGAGCAGATTGGGTTTAGAGTGTTCCTCTGCAAAACTTGGAGATGCAACACCAGAGATGCGTATGACACATATTGTCATACACAGTTGTGTCATTGTAATATTTCTGACAACATTTAGGGGGGAGGGGGGCGGCCTGTT
>JAODKN010000114.1:28162102-28173888 GCA_026774425.1 Petrocephalus zakoni
CTGATACTTTGGCTGTGCCTTAAAGGATTATCATACAGACAGGGTTCCAATGTCAGTAATGCTCATCAGTGATCAGTGTTCCCCAACCTGGCCCTCGAGGACCACGTTTTTGCTGCCTCCCAGCCCCCTGCCAGACAGTCTACATTTTCGGGGAGGTTCGGGTACCATGATCATTTCCCTCAAACGGCTGATTCAGTTGCCGGGAAACCACCAGGGTTGGGCAAGGCCAGCGCTGGCATCTGTATCGCTGTGCTGTTGGAGATGTTTAGATAAGGCAAGATGCAAACATCAAACATCTTGCTGCGCAAGCCGGATGACCTCAGCCAGCTGATCATACTGGTAGATATATGCTGGTGACTGACTTGCATGTCTTCAGCAACTGTTGAAACCTTGACCCTATACTGATGATGGTGATCAGTTTATAAGCTGACTTTCACTCCTTTTAATACAGAGGTTTATTAAACCAGTTTACTACTTTGCTTACAGTTTCAGACAGGTGTACTCCAAATTTTGAGTGCTGCAGCATAGGTACAAGGAATAAGTATTTTGAGAAATCTCTATGAATATTAAACTTTTGATGATATTTTATGTCACTATGACTCAAGCCCCATTTAAGCCACTAAGAGTCTGTGTCTAACCTCATTAACCCTCCAGCAAAAAAAAAAAACACAAGATTTATTATTATTAATATTATTAATAAGGAAAGTCACACACAAGCTTTTAATTCAAGTTTATGTAATACTTTAAATCCCTTTTGAAAGTCCATTTGTAATATATGACGGACACAGGGCTGGCAATGTAGCAGGTAAAGAAATGGTCAGCTGTTGTACCCTGGAAAAATACGGGCTGATTATGCCAAGAGAAATTTCCATACATATAAATATATAAAGCCAAAAGAAAATGGTTATATTATGATGATATTAAAAAGGAATTATTTCACTCGTACCATCTGCAGTAGACTTTATGAGCATAATTTATACCCACGAACACAAAAACTGCAGATAGGTTTTTCTGATGAGATATACAAAATTTCAACAAATTATTTTCAAAAATGACAGTTTTGGGATATCAGAAAACTGCAAAATCAACAAAAAACAGAAAATTCTCTCCAGAGGGGAATGTGGCATTTTTTGGGTGTGGCGTTGCATCATCAGGAAATTGCCAGTGGGACAGGGTCCCAGAAAGGAACCCGAAACAGCTGCATTTCCCCAAAGTCATCTCGCTCTCATCACAATCCAAGCGGGCTCCTCCGAGAGGCAAAGCGGATCGGGCTGGCATTGCTGACGTGCGCCGTCTCTGTAGCAAGTGCCTTTTACCTCTGGTCTAACAGTACAATCCTCATGGCGCCAGAGCTTAATTTCAGTAGGTTGTTGAGCCCATAAAAACTAAACTGAACTCCCCATGTTGGTATGGGGGAGTCAAACTGAGACTCCAGTCTTGCACTTGGGTTACGGCATAAAAACTTTTATTTGGCACCTGTGGAAGTTGACAGGGCTTAATTGCGATACAAAACAAAATGCGTATTGTACCAGCAGGCCTACTCCTGGGCTGATCGCTTACATGTTTTGAAATATCTGAGGTATGAGACTTCTCCATGATCCGGACATCCGTACTGGCACTGTCTATGATCCCGGAGGCACTGCACAGTAGCATCGGTCCGGGTGGAAGCGGCTGATAGCTGCACGGAGAAAAACGGCAGTGCTGTTTAACCAGGCTGAGCAGGGGCTCAGCTTTACAGAGCCAAGGGACCGTCTAGCAAGAGCTGTCTATCAGAGGCACTGAGCCTTGTGCATCCTCGAGAGGGCAGGAGAAGATAGCAGATAGCAGCACAGTAACACCGACTGATGTAGGCCTGGGGATTTGCTCCACAATGAATCAAATTCTAATACTTTAAAAGTACCTTGTTGTGAAGCACTTTGGTGGTCAGGCTCGGGGGGGAGGGGCTGTTGTAAGACAGATAAGTCATTTTTTTAAATAGTAGCAAAACCTGATAGAACATTGCTTTATAACTATAAAAAAATTAATCTTGAGAAAGACTGTGGAGAGTTTGTTTTGTGCATAAAGCATTTTGTTGTGGTTACAGGCTTAATTAATTACCCTCTGATTGAATATGATGTTATTTCATTGTGACAAACTCATTTCATTATGCAGAAATCATTGAGGCTCACCTGTCTGGAATTTCAAGTTGAGCCTCAGCTGTAGCCCTGACACAGGGGTTTTGGTGTCTAGCAGCCATTTGTTTGGAGCACGTTAAGATCCTGTGCCGAGCACCGCAGAGAGCTTCTGAGGGAGCGTGTAGAGGAAGCCTTAATTTGTTTACTGTGGTCCTACAGTAGCGTCGCACTCCAACAGACCATGCGGCCCCAGCTTCCGCTACGGCGTTCTGCTCTCTGGCAGAATGAATATTCATAATCAGGCAGTTCCTTTGTTTTCAAGTGATTGCCAATTATGACTCCATGCATATTGATTCTGATTAGAATTAGAGCCAAACAAGTCATGATCACACCTCTAGTGAATACATGTGAGCATCTGTCATCTCCAGGTCATCAGCAATCTGAAGAATGAACTACAGAGTCCTAATTACTTCCAAAAAGAACCTGCCGGTGATAGCTTTCATAGCAGAGGTATACCACCAAACACACAAAGCATTTGGGACAGCTTATGAGTACTGTTTCGCTTCCCTTTTGCCCTCAGAATAGCCTCAATTCCTAGTGGCATGGACTTACTCAGGTATCCATGGGGATTCTGCCCCTGTTGTAGCTATAAAGCTCCCACACTTGAAATGGCTGAATGTACTTATGGTGGCGAAGCTTTCCAGGTGCCCACGGAACACTGCCACTCAAGGAGGACCTCTGGCACCAACTCTCATAACCTGTCCAAAGGCACTTTCATTCTTTTCTTCTCACTCACATACAGCCCATAATTCTTCCACAATCTGCCTCCTTCCCTCCATCTAGTTTGATTGAAGTGCATGTAACAGATGAAATCAATAAGGGATCACAGCTTCCCCCCAGATTCACATGCCTAGTATATTCTATGGGAAGAGCATTGGTACCCAATACTCTATATGCATAGGGTACACAGGGCATAGAATGACAGCGTTTTACCTGTGGGTGTCTGGCTTCTGTGTGCTTTGGTTCCTTATCACAAATGAGAAACATCCTCGAAACCCTCCAATCACAGTCCTGTTTATATGACATCATCACACTTGCCCATTTTTTTTCTTAAACCCCCAGGAGTGGTGTGTGGCTCAGTGGGCTAAGCCTCACTGCCAATGATCAGAAAGTCAGTGGTTCAAACCCGGCTTGAGCAGAATAACCACCTGTCTGAGGACCCTTGATTAAGGTCCTTAATCCCTGGCTTAGAATCATCATGAAATAAAGGCACACCTTTGCAGATAAACACATGTCATACAATGAAGACTGTGATTGGTTAAAGATGCAAGCCCCTCCCTTGTTGACTCAGGATTTCTGCAAATGAGCTGTGTGTCCTTTGTTAGCCTATAACCCTGGGGGGTGATGGATAGATGACATATTTGTGGAAGAGGGTATTGTACTACCTGAGATAAAAATGGGATTTACATTGATGGTTCAAAACATTATTCTGACCATAAATTACTCGGATGTTTACCGAATGTTAAGTGACCATCTAATATATCCCAGACTTTGAAACACACCATTCTTTTGGCAATAAGTGATTGTTTGTTTCATGAAAAAGTTCCATTCAGATTTCAGCCTGTGATTTTCCAATTGATTGCCAGCATCCTATAGAAGACAAAATATTAATTTTAACTTTCTCTCAGATAAAAGTTATTGTCAGATTGGTGTCTTCAAAGAAAAGCAAGAATATCAAAGACGAAATAATCAAGGAGGAGACTTCCTTATCAGTGTCATCACTAATGAATGGTTTTGTAAAATTACCAGCTCGTTAACAAGACTGTGACTGTGTATAAGAGTGATAATTAAATATTGCTTGTTCCGGTCTCTAAATAAAAATAATAATGTGATGCAGATAATGTCCCTTCATGATTAATATGACAACAATAGCTTTTTGTGCATTTTTCTCAGAAATGAGGTGAAAGTTAGCTGATTACGGGAGGTATTTCTTGCAAAAAAAGAAAATTAAAGTGATAATGATAAAATGAAAATACAATATCCACTTTGCCATTTAGTTTTGAAAGCCTATGCACAAAAATCCTGCCAAAATAGAAAATGAAATGAAATATCGCAATTTGCATTTTAACGTTCCACTCATTCATGAGTCATTTTGTGAAAGATCAAAAAATAAAATAAAAATCCATTTTGTTTGACTTTTCACTTCTTACTTTGCGTTTTAATTTTCCAATTAGTTTTTTAATGTTCAGGTCCACAACATGCAAATATGCTAATTGGAGCGGGGAAGTGGGCGGAGTTATGCACCGGAGAACACTCAGCCCTGCTGTGCTATCTCAGTGAGGCTGCGGATTCCGGAATCATTATCATTTTCATTTTGTTTTTTTTTTTTTTGCAGGAAATAACTCCCATATCTGATACCTCATTTGTTTCCTTGTGTTTTCCTCTTGCCATTAAAATGTATTTACATTCCTCCGTTCCATTTCGGCTAAACCCCTACATCCAAATAAAGGCCCTTATTACTTCCATACACATTGCCTGCAGTTCTGATCGCCATCCCACCCAGACTTACAGGCTCACTGTCACTTTCATTACCTCTGTGTACATTTGGTTCATTTGAGCACCACAGCTGTGTGAAAAGTGCTCCGGATAATCTCAGCAAATAAAGCATAAAGGGAACCCTCTGCCCGATCGAACCGGAGTTAATTGTGCATACACAGAATGACTGATATTAACTGTGGTTAACAGCACATACGAGATCACTGTCAGGCTCAGGTGATTCTGCAATGGTCTTTCTGTCCGTTTCATTTGATACTTGTCTGGCTGAGCAGTTAATTAACTCAGCATTTACTAGTTATAAACTAGCATTTAACGCATGTCTAGTAATCGGGCAACAAATCACCTTGTAAATGAATCTTTCACCCGAAAAATTATAAGCATATTGATGTTTTCGTTTTTATCCTGCAGACGAAATTATAAATGTAATAAGATATACCTATAAAATAAGAATTCAAATCAAATCATGTGAATCCAAATCAAATCATATCAAATGTGAATGGGAATAGATGGAAGTAAATCAGTGAAGGGACTGAAACCTGTTTGCGAAAATCATCGCCGAAGGGAAATGTGACTCCTTCACAGCTCCTGTTTCTGTGCTTCATGATTGAATTAGGGGAATATATGTTTTCAATATCTCCTGTTTACTTCCCATGTCTAAACAAGACCACGCAGGAAGATGTGTTAAAATGATCCCCTACAAGTGTTATAGCGTTCTGCAGAGCCGACATAAATGACCCAACAGAACAATATCTAATCCTACAAAGATCTCAACACTCCACATCTTCCTACTTTTACAAGCAAGAAGGGAGGTGACCTAATTATATGTGGACAGATGGTAAAACAATTTATGAACAATACATAAGATACCAACCCAGTAATATATGAGAATTATGGCATTTATCTCCGAAGGGGAATTGTGTGAGTCTCCTTCCGTGATTGAGAAAAATGTTCATAAAATAATGATTTACTGATCTCTCAGAACTTTCCCTAGCCAGGCATATAATTTAGTTGCTTATTAGATATTACATTTGATCCAAATGTTTTGGGACACCAGCACACCTCCTTAATACATATGTAAAACTCTGTCATATCAGTTATTTTCAGGCTTAAGATACATGATCTTAATCAAGAAATGAAATCCAAATAGAAATCTGCTGTTGCACAAAAACTGAACTCAGTGCAATTACACACCTTTGCAGAATATAATACAAGATTTTCACAGGGTAATGAAGGTTAGGAGCACTGACGAGCCTTTTTACAGAAGCACATCTTTGAATCAACCCGGCTCAGTCTTTCCAGAAAAGCACGTTCTCAGAAAAAGAAGTGCCAGGTTTTTCACATTCTAAATTGCCAAGGAAATTCGCCTGAGTGACAGCCGGCAGAGGGAGCCTTTATCTTTTTCAAACAAAATGAGAGATAGATTCGACATCCTGAAGTATGAGAAACAGCGAACAAGGTGGCAGGCAGATATTCTGCACCATACGCTTATGTAGTATGTAATGAACACAGTATATCAGAGATCGCTTTTAATATAAAGTTCCATTATAAGGTCGGTTTGGTCCAGCAGTTCAGTTTTATGTGGTCGTAACAGTCTACAATTTATCTTGGGGGAAGGATCACATTTGTAGGAATACTCTATTACTAAAATACAGCAACTGAAATGAGTATGTTATGTATCATTTTGGTGCTTAGCTGATACTCTTATCCAAAAGGAATTGTATTCATTTGAACATCTTAACATCTCTGGTACGACTCAGATTAATTAGCTGGCTCAGTGCAACAAAAGCAGGACTTTATCAAGTAATAGGTAACGAATATTCTGGTCATTAAACACAATCCCCCTAGTGCTCCGGTCACAGTGATAGGTAAAGTACTGCTCAGTGATAGGTACAGTACAGTGCAAAAGTCTTGCGCCATCAAAGTGCTCAGGTGGTCTTCATGTTGGTGTAGAACTATATTATTATGCCGGTCAAAGCCTGCGAGCTTTGGAGCATTTCCATACGACACCCCAGTGTCTGCAGCAACCATCCAATACACATGTATTTTTTGACTTGACCACTAACACACCTCCTTTGGCTAATCAATACCTCATTGACTTTTGTAAACTAATTCAATTAATGAGTGAAGTGAGCTGGTGGTGAAATATAACAAATGTGTGGGATGGCTGAGGTGCCCCTGAGGAGAGGTTTGGGAACCCAAGCGGTGTTCGTCCAGCCATCCAACAAGGCACCAGTAACTTTCTGAGGAACAAAGGAAATTCTTATTAGTTTTTATTGTGGTACTTTAATTAAATTGTATCTTTCTTTGAAGCAAATATACACTTACCACCCAGATGAATAGCATTTTCTTTGATGCCAACACTGAATGTGTAAAGAAAATAAAGCAAACATCAAAATCTGTATGATTTACTGTGTTGTGCGTCAAAAGGAATTTGAAGCAGCCAACGAGAATGATATCAGAAGTTAGCTATGCTTTTTTTTTGTTATCGATGAGGAATGCATGACGTCCCCTCCCAGATAATCTGTAAAAATCAACAGGTAATCAGTTAATGAATTGCCCTTTTGTTAATGCTGTGCTGCCATTATTTAATTTTGCCCAAAGTGCATAAAAATTTTACCCATGTACCCAACTGAATGTCTCACTTAAGTCACTCAAGGGTACAACAGAGAGTTTTCCTGCAGTGTAGGACACTGACCTTCAGGCTGCTACCAGACCGAATAACAATTTCATCCTGCTGTTATTAAATTGTACCCTGTATAATTTTGCCTTAAAAATGACTCTTTCATCCTCCATAGTACCATATAAGCTATTTTAAATAAGTAAAGGTTACAGCAGAAAATCACAATTTAATTAACAGCCTCCTCAACAATCCATCTGCTATGTTATATATTATGGGTTTTACTTCTGTTACTGTTCAAGGCTTTCAGTCCTACAAGGCTGTTAAAATCCATTTTGGCTCACAAGCGGCTTAGTTAGATCAAGGTTTGGCTTCACACACAGCAGTAGTAGCCAGGACCGGTCTCGGGTAACGATAGTGCATGTATATATTGCTTTGCAAAGCTGGCGGTCCTCTGGTGTGTCTCCAGGATAACAAACAGCAAGAAACAAACAGTAATCTGTACAGATTTTAAATGCAATTTTATGAATTATGCAAGCAATGCAAAAGGAGTAGAATACCAAGGGATGCACGGACATTTGTTTTGAAGATACAAACATTTTTATATTTCTATTGCACGGTATATGCAATAGAAATGTTTCACTTTCCACCATAAATGTCAAGACACCATTCGATGTTTTCGGGCTGTGAGACTGTACTCTCACGCTGCTGTGTCCTCGGTGCTGACCATGTACTGCATACCTAAAGGGCAGACTAGGAGAGTAGTTCGGTCAATGCAGGACAGCGGGCCCCCGTGCTAAGGGACACTGCTTAATGGATTCATTCCTTATTTTAACCTGAGCTAATTGGAGCTGATTAGCCACCGATTCCTGGGCCCGTCATTGCATTTCAGAGTCGAAATGCTGACAGCACTGTTATTTTCCTGTGAAATCACTTTTAATCTCAGTCAAATGGATTACTGTTGGCTGTATGCATGGGGAGCGGACGCGTCTGAAGAAGGAGGCACAAAAAGTCATGCATACTCGTCGGCTTGCTTTTGGAAAGCGGAGATTTAAGTGTCTGCTTCTTTCCTAAATCGTCTAATCCTGCTCCCCTTGTAATTGGGGATGGACCATATCGCAATTGGTATGGCCGATATCAATCCAAATACCGATATTCAGGGCCGGGAGTCGAGGGGGTCGTCCGGCCCCTGAAAGCCACCCCCTCTTATGACCAAGCAGTCGTCTCCCGCTCCCTATGATAGTCGCAATCGTTAGACTACATACAATCTAAATATATGTGTGTGTGTGTATGTAGTTTTTCATATTATATATCAAATCGCACTATTTAGTAACTAATATTTTCCTTGCCTTGTTTTTTAAAAATGCAAATATAATTAAGGCTTCTACTAGTAAAATTTTATCAGCTTCCATTAAATTATGTGTAGGTGACGGTTTGTGATTAAGTATGCAGCGATGAACAATGTGACCTGGACACAGGCCTGGGTGCCCCCCCGTTCCACAGTCCGTGGCTGTATGTAAATAATCTAACAGGCATGTCTGTCTATGCACTTGGATACATATGAATCTTTAATATTTGTCATGTGAAAATTGAGTCATTACAATGGGAAGAACACTTCGTTGGCTCATGAACACATTGATTAAAGTAGCCTAATTATGGCATTTAATTTTACCTTGTATGGTTGAGTACGTGTGTAAAATAGTGATATACATACATGTCTGTTTTATAATTTAATGTGCACTTCAACTCTTGGTTTCCACAAATGCCCAATAAAACATTTTCTTTTTTATTAAGCGGAGGGGAATAATGGCTGTGTGGACGTTCATCCTTCCCTCCGTTTCCCAGTAGCACGTTCCTCCTATTTTACGCAAGCAGCGGCGGCACTCTGAAAATAAGGCGCCGTTCCGTTGCACTTTGTCATTCGCTTTTAATGTGGGACCCGGGATAGTCTGTCTGTCTCTCTGTCAAATTATCCATGATTCCTTCTTCAGTTCGCTACGCGTTATTTGTCTGTCTATTTTAGGCCTAAAAAAAAAATGGCCTAAACGTCTCCATTTGCAATAGTAAAAGCCATAGAAATATATCATGTCGCCTGGATTAGGAATGGTTATGTCTCCGGAGAGCGCTCCTGGGAATTCACTAGAAATTAAAGGGCCAGGTCTGAAAAGGATCACTTCTTATTTGAAGGCCTTGTCTGCGATTCCCCCGTCTGTAAATACCGAAACAGATAGGCTGAGGCGGTAATGGCGTTTCTGTTGACCTCTTCTTCATAGGGTCATTTTGCTGCGGATGTTTTTCTCTCCTCCGATCTACTTTAAAATTAATTGTCGGCCGTGTTATTGCTGACACAGCGTTTGCACATCCTGTCCCGATACTTCTGCCAAACCAGCCACGGGACTCTCCTGATCAGACAGATCTGATCAATTTCATGCAATGTGCCGTCTAGAAGTTCGGGGTATTTTCCATTGAGATAGTGTTTTAAGAGATGTGAAAACAAACCACTTTGCACTTTTAAAATGATCAGTCTTTATTTATGCAAAAAGAACGCAGCGTCTATTCACACTAAGAATGAAATGATATCGTATAACAACTTATACTTTGTTTCCTTTCTGCAGTAGCCAAAAAAACAATGAAATTCAGACTCAAAATTCATGAACAACAGGCCAAAAAAAAATCTATCTATCTCCCTTAACAACAGTCTTCAAATTCTTATTAAACACACAATTCTTGGTTTTCACATAGCATGTGACCGGCACGTGTCGTATGCAGGAAATCTGTTTCACTGTATAAATAATACATTTTCTAAAGGATAACATGAAGCTCTGCTTTATAAAACCAATCAAAATGCACAGAAAGGAGCAGAAACGTCATGCTGATGTACACAGACCCAAACTTCGAAGCAGGTGATCTTGTGTGAGGGGCACCCTCTTACACTCTGAGCCATCAACACCAGGGATCCTGTCTGCCTGATCTCCCCGCAGCCCCCAGCTGCCTCCTGAGAATCCACACCTCCACCTCCTTCTGTGCTGCCGCCCCCACGTACAACGCCAGGACCAGTGCTCAAATTGAGGATGATCCGGGGGGTCCCCAGAACCCACAATAATAGAATGTGTGCCTGGGTCCCCCTTAAAATTACTATCTGAGTGCTACCCCCTTCCCCCATTCAGCTTTTACCCACTTAAACAAGGTTGGTGTCCCCTGTCCTACATTTCAACATGCTTGTGCCACTTTCATGTTATGCTCAGACTGCCCACCAGGGGACCCCCAAGACCTTTGACACAATTCCAACACTGGCCAGGACCGCGTCAGAAAAAGGGGCATCTTTTGGACTGGAAGTGGACGGATCAAGCGAGTCTGCTTGCAGGCGTGTAAGCGACGGAAGAGAAGAAGGAAGCCGTACATGTCCCAGTTCAGGAACAGCAATTCCCCTTTGAGCTCTTTGCAATGCAACTCTGTCCCCGATGCTAATGACCCCGTCTGCTCCGTTCCCACTCGGAGCCTCCTTATATGGTGAACGAGAGCAAATTGTAAGTCTCGTTTCTTTAAATGCTTTTATTTGTGCGCAGTGGAAATCACCAACATTACAATCTGAAAGAGCTGGCAAAATTGCACAGCGTTTTTTTTTTTTTTTTTTTTTAAAAACGGCAGGTAGCACGATCGCGCAATTTCCCCACCGCTGACAGGACCAGTCACACCTCCCATACACAATTTAAGGTCTTTTTTATAAATAATTTTTATAGCTGTTTCCCAGCTTAATTATAATCAACTGAATAGGCAGAGAATAATGGTATAATGGTGATCATAATAAGCAAACGAGTGGATGAAAGAAACCAAAAAAAAAGAAATTAAGAGGGTAAATTTAATGATGCATTTTTTCTCAGTGTCCAACCAGCATTAATGTCTGCACGCCAAGTGTCGTCCCCCCCCCCGCGAAACATCCACAATGTTCTGCAGAAGAGTGTAGCCATCACTGGTTTGCGGAACCCTCACTGCCACCCAAAGGACGACACAGGGACTGAGTTTTGCTCAGGAGTCACGCCTGTGCTCACGCTGCTGCCCAGAGGAGCACAGGTAAACAGGCCTATTGTTTATTCTTAATCAGGGCTGCGCATGCATGAAGCACAGCAATTATACGGGGGCCGCAGCGCCAAAAGACTTTTGCTCACAAGGGAAAATTACGCGCTGAATGCAGCTTTTTGTTTAGATTATATTTTAGAGAATCCCAGCCTGTTTCCTTATAGGGAAGAGATTGGCTACAGAGGAACCAGCAGCCCTTGGTTTAATGCCCCATAGGGTTACAGTAAAAGACAGAGAGAAATCACCGGCAAACGTATTGGACAGCTCGTGATAATGATTCAGAACACAGAAGGGATGTTGGGAGGGCGAGGGGGGGGGGGTGGGAGGTTACAAGTACAAAAAAAAACAACAAAAAAAAAAACATAAAAAAAAAATACACCCCAAAAATGCAACATAAATAACAAACATTACCAACATAAGGT
>JAODKN010000114.1:28175774-28187383 GCA_026774425.1 Petrocephalus zakoni
CCCCCCCCCCCCCCCCCCCCCCCCCCCCCCCCCCCCCCCCCCCCCGCCCCCCCCCCCCCCCCCCCCCCCCCCCCCACAAGGACAAAAAATACCTACAATAAAGAAAACCTTAAAAAAACATTCCCCCCAGAAGTGCAACATTAATTTCCTACCTTGCCACACTCACGTCTGAACATGCATTTTTAGTCTAAACTTTCTTGTGCCAGGGGTAAGACGCAATGTCAATTTAAATCTGTCAAAATTATATTTTATTTAAAAGCCCCTTGTAAAATATTGGGTATTTTTAAAGGAATACTATAAACAAAAAGCCAGTCCTAAAACCATATCTTTGATATGATTCAGCTTTCCTCAAATTTTGAATAGTCCTGTGAATTCTTTATATTTAGTTAAATATTTAATAGAAATATATTTACAGATACACAAATGTCTGTTTAGGTTCCACAACAAAATACATAAATTCTGTCAAGCAGCTTGTCCAAAATTTTTCAAAAATGTTTTTTCTTCTCTGAGATCAGCTTCCTTAGAAGGCCACCAGGTCTTCTCGCAGGAGACCAGCGTCCAACAAACATGTCCTTCCATTCAACAAATCACATACCACCGGTAACCCTCAGCACTACGGGCTCCAAAGCAGCTCGGCCTCACCTCGAAGGCAGAACGGCCTTCTAGAAGAGTGTATCCTTTCTGCTCCGGTAGAGAATCTTCTTGAAGGCCTTGCGGAAGTCCTTGTTGAAGATGGTGTAAATCAGGGGGTTGAGGGAGCTGTTGCAGTAGCCGATCCAGAAGAAGAACTTGAATAGTGGCTGAGGGAGGATGCAGGACTTTGGACAGATGGCCTGCAGGCTGTAGGAGAAGAAGAAGGGGAACCAGCAGACCACGAAGACCCCGATGACCACGGCCAGCACGAAGGTGAGTCGCTTCTCGCGGTTTACTAGGGCTTTCCGTCGGGCAGTGTTGGGCGTGCTCTCTGGCCTGGCCTTCTTCTCAACCAGCACCGTGCCCTTCGATGTGGCAACAGTGTCTCGACAGTGCCGCGCTGAGACTGGGGTGAGAAGCCCACCCCCCGGGGACCCTGCCAAGCTGGAGGGTCCGTCACCTGCGGGCCCGATGGTTCCCCTCTCTACGTCTGAGCCCGAGCTAGAGCTTTCGCGGTTGCTGTTGTCAGACCTTTGCCTCGTGGTCCCCCTCTTCTCCCGGCGTCTGAAGATGTCCTCTGGCAGCCTGGAAGAGGTGGCAGCAGTGGATGGAGAGGGATTGGGGCCAACGATTGGAGAGGGTGTCACTGGACTGGGAGTCAGTGTTGGCGAGGGGGGCGATGGGCTGCCGTGGGAGCTGCCAGGCTGCTCAGCCTGTGCCGTGACGGCCAAGGCTGGGACGGCAAGGTCTGGGGGCCTCTGCAAGCTCCTTTTTCGAGGGATTTCCAAACCGGTGCCGTTGCTGCCCCCATTCTGCTGAGCCTGAGGCTTGACCTCCAAGGCAGGAACATCGCCCTCCTTCCTGGGCTCCCCTGGCGGACAGCGCGTGTGCCGCTTGGCGATTTGGTAGATGCGCACATAGACCAGGATCATGATGAGGCAGGGCGCGAAGAAGGAGCCGACAGTGGAGTAGAGGATGTACCAGCGCTCGTCATTTAACTGACACTCGCCCTGGCTCGCCTGCCTCTTGTTCATGGAGAGTAACGGGGGGAAGGAGATGACGGCGGAAATGAGCCACACCACCAGGATGGCGGCCTTGATGCGGCCCGGAGTGCGCTGAGCGTTGTACTTGATGGCCCGTGACACCGACAGGTAACGGTCCAGGCTGATGGCACACAGGTGCACGATGGACGAGGTGCAGAAGAACACGTCCAGCGCCAAGTAGATCTCGCACCACACCGAGTGGAAATACCAGCGACCCATCAGCTCGTTGGCCAAGGAGAAGGGGATGATCAGCGTGGCCACCAGGATGTCGGCGGCAGCCAGCGACACCAGGAACAGGTTCTGGGGCCCCCGGAGGGAGCGACTGGTTAGCACGGCGATGATGACCAAGATGTTGCCGAAGATGGTGAAAACCATCATGGTGGTGATGGCGGTGGCGAAGGCCGCCGTGGCCTCCAGCGAGTACGGCGGATGCTTCAGGATGCTCTGGTTGCATGCCAGACTAGAGCCGCCTGTCCCTCTGCTGGTACTGAGGTTACTACTGGCCAGTGCAGGCCAAACTGATTCACATGCACCATCCAGAGGCTGAGCCATTATGAAACCGGCAGGTGGAGGTTCTGAGAGTTTACAGCCAAAGAGAAAAAAGGATCTTTCCCGTCTAGTAGAAATATTTTAAAATCAAACAAGCAGCAGCATTAAAAGTGTTTCTTGGTGTGCCTATTGGAGAAAATGTGTCCTCAGTCAAGCCCATTCTCAATAGCAGATGAGCATATGGCTCTCTTCCTCAAGCTGTCTTATTGTTCGTAATTATTAGTGCTTTGTTTCATAATCAAATCAAAACGAAGATGCATAACATTAAGCGGATCCAAGGCACTTCGTTTTCCTGTTTTGTCATATCTACACGGCCACACGATTCAAAAAGGCAATTCGCAATTTAAATTCTATATTTAAATAACCACGAGTTAATGTAGCGCCGTATAAATAATTAAAACGCGGATTTAGGGCAAAGAAATGCTATGTTTCGTGTTTTCAAACTCTAAATTGTAATTGTGACCGACTGTAGCGGAGAAGCGGATTATTGTGTTTTCTTATTTAGTAAAAGCTTATTAATATTACAGCGATGCATTTAGGCAAAGAACAGTTGGATAGTGTAAAATTAGGGTAAAAAAAGCTCTCCTAACGGTTATTGTTCCATAACAATTGATGGAAACATCAATTTTGTCCACCAAAGGACAAAGATTTAGTAGTATTCTGGAAAAGTTTTAGTCCTACCTTTAAGGTATTGTGTCGAAGATCACATTTAATTTTAAAATTAAAATAAAAGATTTCGCGCACAAAAGTTTCCCAAAGCAATACAAAAGAAAAACGATCGCCGCAGATTATCAAACTTAGTTCGAGCCGAAAAATAAGCGAAATGTCTTTTTCCTTATCATGAACCACTCATGTGGTTCGTTTTACTTCCCAGGACTGTCACCGTTTTGCGAGTATTGGCCGAAGGAGTGCCATGGAGAGAGGTACCCCCCTGCGCCGTCATGGTCTCTCATATCCGGGAGGGCTGTACAGTACCGGGCTGCAGCGTCCGCACAGCTCCCCTGCCTCCTCCGGCTCTCCTCCGGCTCTGCTCCTCTCCGCACTGAGAGCGCTGCGCTAAAGCGCCAGCATTAATACCGCCGCTCACCCCTCTCGGCGCGGAGATGTCAAACCTGGCGTCACGGGTAGCGCCCCGTGTTTGGGCTTAACTAATAGACTGATGGAAAGACCCCTTTCTGTTTAAGTTGAGCAAAAATCTCTCTTTGAGCAAAGCCTCCAATATTTTATTTTCTCTGATGTTCACTGTTCACTTTCTTCGCAAAATGACATATATAATTATAGTGTGTAATTATGTCTGCGTAAATAAAGTATTTTTTAAACCATTATATCTGGGGAATTTTTTTGCAGCAAATATTATATTTATTTATCCATCCATCCATCCACCCATCCATCTATATAACAACTACACGCCTATATGGAGTAGATGGCTATAGGACTGCAGACTATGCAGGGAGCAGAGCACAGGAGATGCTCTGATGGGAGGCCAGTCCACCGCAGAGCCCAAACCGCAAGCTGGGTTTTTTTCAGCAATATGTGGTACATTGCTTCCATCCAAAGGCAGCCATACCGGACACCAGCACTCATAAGCAGACCCCACTGCTTACCATGTTACCATTTGGACACTTTGGACACCAGAACCCCCTTCAGCATTTCAGGTGGACCTGGGCTGGGTGACGGGTACAGCAAACACCTTTATTACAAAAAGACTGGTTCCTAAGATCACGCTGGTAACACTTTACTTAAGGCCATGTTTTTAGTAACTTATAAACACATTGATAAATAATAGTGCATTCATAAAGCATTATAAACATGGCTATAAATATGTGTCAAAAGGCAAAACACATTATAGCAATGTGTATTATGCATTATGAATGCTCTGCCAAGTGCTCATTTATAATCGCTATAGATACCTTCACAACGCATTATAATGGTTGGTAAAAGCATTAAGGATGCTTTGTACTGCATTATAAGGGTATCTATAGTGATTACAGATGAGAGCTTCATAGCGCATTCAAAATGTATAATACATAATTACAATTTGACAAATATTTATAGCAACGGTTATAATACTTCATGAATGTGTTAATTATAAGAACAGTCATTAGGCTTTCTGAATATGGGCTTCATGGAAAGTGTTACCGTTAGTTTTCCTAACATCCACCCCTGGTTGTAACCACACACTTGACTGGGCTTGTTCAAAGTCTCCTGCAAACTGGCAAATCGCCTGGGCAATGTTATGAGAAATATGAAAATCGTAGTAGTATTTTGATTTGTCACACTTCGTTGAGCATTTTCCAAGAACAAATTGCGAATTTATGAATAAACTACAAATTCTTCTATTGAGGTGGGTATTTTTAAAAGAAGAATTTGTTTGAATAACCAAATATAAAATTCCATTTAAATTATGCACAACCTCCAAAACTATCTGCACTAGAATTTAAGTAGGCAAATTTAGAAATAACTGAAAGCATACTGAAAGCATCCTGGCAGGCGGCTGCCCCTGCCCTGCCTGCCCTGTTTGCCCTGCCCTGCCTGCCCTGTTTGCCCTGCCCTGCCTGCCCTGTTTGCCCTGCCCTGCCTGCCCTGCCCTGCCTGCCCTGTTTGCCCTGTCCTGCCTGCCCTGCCTTGCCTGCCAGTGAGGGCTATGGCCCTGATTAGCACCCTACTTAGTCGCAGCCCCCAGCCGCTGCACCGGTCGGCCCGTAACTTGAGAAGAAAGCAGCGGTTTCAGCAGGGAAGCTCCCCTAACACACAAAAGTCTGGGCACAAAAAGTGTCACAGCAGCTGTCGTGCAAATTATAGCTGGTTTTCTTTCTTTGGCCACAGCCTGTGACCATCCAGGGAGAATTTTTATTATAAAACTGCAAAGGCTGGGGAAAAAAAAAACATTTATCTACTTAAAATTGTGGAATTATAGATTACACTCCTACCAAGACCCGTGTTAAATTTATGCTTCCACTAAGTCATGCGGTTCATGCAGATTAAAGCCTAACACACTTAATACCTCACCGTTTATCCAGCATAAGGTTGCAGTAATCCTGGAGCCCGTGCCAGCATCCACGGGGTATGAGGTAGGGGACGTTCTGGATGGGATGCCAGGACATCACAGGGCACACGTAGCAATTTAGACACCAATTCACCTAACAGCATGTTTTCAGACTGCAGGAGGAGACCCACAATAAGACAGAGGGAGCATGTAAACTGGAGGCATGCAGCCACAATGCTGCCCACTGATCCATGGTAAACAGCGTAATAGAAATTCTTGATTATTGGGAAGGAAGAAAAAAGAAACACTTGGATCTCAGCTAAACTCCAAATGTTGCAAAGGCATCGAAAGCATAGTTTGCATATCCTCTAATAACCGCAGACACTTTCTGGTCATGAAAGCCACCTGTAGATCACAGCATACATAAAGAAAGAAAGGAATCAGCAAACTGATACAGTCGATCATCCAGGAGGCTTTGACTAATGAGGTCATGTCAGCAGCATTCCTTCGTGTTAGGATCTGAGCCGAGCTTGGGCATACCTCCCTCCTCACACACACACACACACACACACATACACAGTGAGTCACACATTGTGACTGTACAAAACTCTTCTCACGTTTAATGAAATAAAAAAAGTTTACAAATCATATTCTTTGGACAATACTGTATTAGAGATGATAACATGTGTGATCACTTAACTGTGAATGTTATGAGAAATATGAAAATCGTAGTAGTATTTTGATTTGTCACACTTCGTTGTGCATTTTCCAAGAACAAATTGCGAATTTATGAATAAACTACAAATTCTTCTATTGAGGTGGGTATTTTTAAAAGAAGAATTTGTTTGAATAACCAAATATAAAATTCCATTTAAATTATGCACAACCTCCAAAACTATCTGCACTAGAATTTAAGTAGGCAAATTTAGAAATAACTGAAAGCATACTTTGGATATGAATGGTAAATGTTACTTTTATGGAACATTTTCCTAAATATAATCCTTTCGAAAACGACCTGTGCAAATAAAGTCCCAATAAGCATTCAAAATGACCAGCTAATTCTGTCACAGAATATTTAACAGAAGACTTGGTGGCTCATTTTAATGACTCAATGACTCCAGAATACATCTGAGATGACAGGAGGGAAAAGGATCAGTCACACTAATGCCCATGGATCATTATACCAGAGAAGCACCACATCAGTCTGGAAAGCAGACCATGAACGTTTCCCCTTCCGTCACTTAATCCATTGCAGACTGGAATGGTAGATTGCTGCACTCAGCTTAAACGTAAGTTTTGGAGAGGGAAGCATTACAATGGTCTCACCGCACACCCTGCTGAAACTGTCCAAACCGCTCATAAATTGAGAAATAATATTAGCTAATAATATTAAAATATTAGTGCATCATTTTTTTCCTGTTATAACATTACACGTCATTTACGCGTATGTATATTTCAAGGAGAACCGATCATAAAGTCGCTCGGCGGTTAAATAGCGCCATCTTGTGGAAATATAAAAACTGAACAGGAGCACAAACTTCATTCACGAACTGGCACAAGTGAAGATGGGCAAAACTACCAACTAGCCCCCATCTTCTGCTCCCCAGAAACCCCAAATCCACATGCTACAGGACAAGAGATTTTCCTAGAAACCTTTAATACATTTACTGAATGTTATAAGTTTCAAACAACTTTTTTTCACCGCAATAACAAGGTACAACAGAAGCCAAATTAATGACAGGAGTGCCTTATGTGAGTTTCAAGGTCACCTCCACTATCTTAAATATATGCAAGAAGCAGTTCAACTGGTAAATAATAATGAGTTTACAAGCACTGAAATTTTGGCCAGGATTGCATTATCCATTTAGGAGCTCTCAATTCCAATTTCTCTTAAACCTTGGAGACTGCAGTGATCTTGATACCTGTTTAAAGAACCAGTAACTTGCTTTTACCAAACCTGTTTCGACATGTTCTTTTAGCACAGAACAGATCCAGCATCAACCAAGAGCATACCACACAGCAAAGTTCCCCACTGACATCCCACAAAGGCAATTTAATTTCTACAAGTTTTTTTGACAAAACACCATATGTTCATAACTAGCTAAATAACACTTCACTTTCCAAGCCCAAGCTAAATTTCAGCACCAACAGTTGTGAAATTGACAAATATCGGCAAGCAACTGTTCATACACGACCACACTAATATGTCAAGAGGAGTGACTCAATTCTTATCGCACACGTACAGTTTCCGAAGTCGCTGAACATCCAGATCGCTCAGGCCCTTCCTCTGCCCAATGACCACTCCCTTTTTCTTGACAACAATTGTTGGCTGTCCATTAGCAGAGAAGTCATAGCTGGAGGATAGAACACAACCTTTAAACACTAAAGGACCTCACATTAACTAACACAGCATCATAGCAGAAAAGCTCACCTCCCATAATGCATGATGGAGTTTATAGGGCAAATCTTCAAGCTACTTTGTACCAGTTTACATTTAGACTCATTTCAATAATAATGAATAACAGGGGCTGGTTAGTGAAATGAGCCACAAAGTTGAATAAATGGGACAGTAGGCCAATAATGCATAAGTAATCTTAGACGCTCCCAGCGGTGGGACAGAAAACTGAAAGGCAGAAATGTCCAGGTGCTCACAGCTGGCATGAGTTTTGGACTAGGGGTAACTGGAAGGCATGATTACCTGGCTTAATGTTCTGGTATTGCACGGCGATGTAATCGTCACGGTCGCTGCGAGCGTGCTCGTGGCAAAATCCCAGCGCGAGAAGCAGCTCATGACAAATGTTACCTGTGGTAACATTTAAAGCCAATTTCTGCCAAAAAAGAGCGGCTGGCGGCCCCCACAGCGACCTATGAAAGAGGCGCAGCTGAGGACAGAAACGGAGTGAGCTGCAGAATGGGCCAGGGGTGGCCAGAATCCAGCTACACTTTAACAGAATCCTCGTTCACGAGTTGGCTGAAAATGTGACATTTCAAAACTCTTTCAAAAACTCTGCCAGATGTAGCCTTTACAAGGTGCGTCCGTCTAGTTTGTTTTCGCATCCTTGTAGATGTTATACATACTGTAACGTAGCTAATGACAACCCTGAAAGCGGCACTAAAATCCAGCAATTGTATCCAACTTCTATCCAAGTACAACTACCATAGTCGGATGCATTGATCGTCAAAACTGTTTTAGATAATAGGGACTCCTAAAATAAGTCAACGACCAGTTTCACACAAAGGGCTGGGGAAAGGACTTACCCTTCCCCTCGGACAAACGCCAGATAGTCTTCCTCAGTCGTGCGCTCCTTAAACACAATGCAACTTTTCTCGGATATTAAGTCGCGGGCGGCCCTTATGTCATCCGTCCTGTTTTCTGGACGATGGAAGCGCATTTAATATCCTGTAGGGCGCTGGAAAGCGCCCGGTGGCAGTGGGGGACCGGTTTACTTACTCAGCTCTGGGTTGATGACAAAGGGCACGGTGATTGTCCCGTTCACTGCGGGCCACAGCCGGCCTTCGGCGCTTCTGTCTTTGCGCTTCAAACACAGGAAATATTTGCAGTGTTTTTATTTATTTATTTATTTTTCGCAACTTTAGATTAAGCCTTTCCCCCACACTGTCAGAAAAAAGTACCAGTTTATACCTTTGCTTGTCACTGGGGCTGTACCCTCAAGGGTCTGCCGGTTGTACCCTATAGCTATAGGTGATTGTACCTTTTAAGGTACAGAAACTGACTCAGGGGAACATTTTTGTACCATTGGGGGGTAGATTAATGTAATTTGTACTTCAGTGTACAAGACTGTACCAGGACTGTACTCCTTTTCCTGACAGTGAACAAACAAATTTAATCCTGTCTGGACCTTTCAATATTATGGTTAGGTGGTCTCTTCTGTGCCCACTTATTAGAGCTGAAAAAAATGAATGAATGAACGGGACGGTTTACAAACAGATTAAATAAACTCAAACTGCTACTCAAGTCCATCCATCCATCCATTTTCTGAAACCACTTGACCTGTTCAGGATCACGGGGTCCAGAGCCTACGGGTGCAAGACAGGGAACAGCCCAGGATGGGGGGGGGCGGCACGAAGCAGGGCTGCTATAAGTTATTTGAGCAAAATGAATAAATACAACTGACAGCAGCTTAGGTTATAATAAGTGCAACGTCATTTTGCCAAATGAAGCACTATTATGGCAAGCCGTTTTAGTTTTAATCCTTTTTTATAGGATATCACATATTCAATTCTAACTAGTCAGAATGCACATTCCTGATATCAGGAATTGTAACTAGTAATAATGCGTATTTCTGTTATTACAAATTCAGTTCCAACTAGTTAGAATGGTAATTCTTGATATCTGAAATTCAATTTTAACAAGTTAAAATGCCAATTCCTGATACCGGAAATTATATTTTACCTAGTAAGATTCAAAACGATTTTCTCATTTATTTCAGTGGGAGCTGGAATTTTAACTAGTTAGAATTCCAATTTCTGATATCAGGAATTCAGTTTTAATTAGTCGAAATGCCAATTGTTGATATCACGAATAAAATTTCAACCCAGGAATGTGCATTCTGATTAGTTTGAATTGAATTGAATTGAATTTGTGATATGCCTCAAAAAAAGAATTAAAGCTAAAACGGCTTGCATGACATGTCTACCTCATTCGTCAGGGACGCAACGTGCTTTAATCCATTTAGTACTGGGTTTGTGAACCTGTCTACTGGTGACTACCTATTTAAATTCCTTAATGGATGCTTTCTGCGATTTATCACGACATACCGTGGCATGTCGTAATGGATGAAACGCGATGCGTCCTTAAAAAGCTTTTAAAAACTCACCGGCTTCAACGTGTCCCCTTCGATAACGCTGCCATACGCATTAGGCCGGCCGGCAGGGGAGAAAATTCGCGAAATTTGGATCGCTTCATTTCTTTTTGACCATATATATTAAATATAAGTACAGTGGAACTCCTCGGTAGAGTCCACTGAATACAATAACGTGGTTAATGTTTTGAAATTACTTTAACTGGGTTTGGTTTAAATCAAAATTACCAAAAATCACCATCTATAGTTTCAGGATTGAGTTTTCTGTGTGGCATCCAGTCGGCGTTTTCAATAGGCCCAGCCTCACAATCTGAGAAAGGGTTAATTGGGGTTATGCATGTATGAAATATGTACCTGGGTGATGCATAGGCTTGCAGACAGCTCCGAGACTATATTGTAGATCAGTTAACTTTTCTGCATGAAATATCAAGACCAGTCACCATAATTTAACCGGAAAATAGCAGAATGTAGTTTTTCTACAATCAACAGCCAAAACTAATATCGCGGCTACTGGTATTTGTGAAGATCGCATAAATCGTCAAAACTTGTAAAACATTCATTTTCCCAATGCGGGACTTTGAAGCAGCCGAAGTGCTATCAGCAGTGCGGCCAGGAAGCCCTGACAGCACCAAGACTCGGGTTACTGGGGCGCAGTGCGCGCGGCAGGTGTACCGAAGTGACGCACGTGTGATTCGTGTTTCGTGAAGCCACCAGCATGACACCGTCCGTAGGCCTAGTAATCGATAAGCCCGTTAGCCCACTAGTTAGCTCGAGCATCACTGATAGCAACACGATTATCTATTGATGTGTGTTTAATTCTGTTTATGCGGTGAGCCATATTGTTTTCCAAGTTGACCGTGCGAAGGCACGTTATGCAGAAGTGGGGAGTCCCCTAGTTCGGTTTACCGTCGCCTGGACTGCACCATAATCTATTTAAATAGATAAAAGGGGCTGCTTGGATTTTTCATAATGGATTGATGAACTGAAGTTACAGGATAATGCCAGCAAGTGGCGATCTTTTACAACCATGGTTGCCAGGGTAGAGGTTTTCCCGCACAATTGGGCTATTTTAGAAAAGGAGTTGCGGGAAAAAATACGGAGTTGCGGGTTGCGGTTTTCTGGGCTACATTTATAATGTACCACGGCCGCAAAAAAAAAAATAATAAAATAATTGTGGACAAAGATAAAAGGGAACCTTTTATTAGTGGGTATTGATCCCCGGGAATGAATACTTGGCAACAAACGCTGCTGCTCGCGAGACGCGAGTAGGCGCGCGCGCCACATGTGCTTTTGACATCACAAATCAAGCATCATCATCACGTCACTCCATGAGAGCGTTGTAGTCAGAAGCGTCGGTTCGGTTGTCTGTGGATGAACAAGCAGCATTCTAAAATGTCAGGTAAATGGGGAAAGTATGGAAAGAAGTATCGCAAAGAATGGGAGACAGAGAAAGGATTAAAGGAGTGGATTCGAAGTGTTCCAAATGATGATAGAAAAGCGTTCTGCAAATATTGCAAATGTGAAGTAAGAGCTCACCACGGTGATCTGGTAGCTCATGCTGCGACTGAAAAACAT
>JAODKN010000114.1:28187483-28202797 GCA_026774425.1 Petrocephalus zakoni
TGGGTAAGACAAAAGGCCAATACTTTAAACTTAAACTTATATAAATTTATTTTAAGGCCCTTTGTGGGAATCCAGCCATTGTCTAATCTGATTGGGCTAGTTTTCATTCCATTTGGGCGGATTTTGAGTTGTCATTGGGCTGGAAATATTTCTGGGACCTGTTTACAACTTCCCTGCAAACGAAACGTTGGGGGGGGTTAGACCGCAACGATGACATGAATCGTCTTAAAATTTGAAAATTGTGGCCGATTTTATAGTTGTTTCAGCTGGTAATGGGTGCAGGGTATATATTACTTTCGGCGTTTTCAGACTTGGGTTTACAGAAGCAGTGTTGCCAACTCTGGCCAGCTGGCTTGCGTGAGATTTTCAATACGAGACAAGTCTGCACATGCATTTACATGTATGTAATGTTTTATTACCTTGTAAATAGTCTGTAGGGATTGCAAACTGCCCTAATGCGTTTTGATGCAGCTAATTTCAGGCTTATAGTGGAATAATACAGATTTGCCGTAAGACTACGTACGTGAGCGTGATAGTCGATCAGAAAGCGTGAGACACCAAAGGGTCCTCGGCACCCAAAAATGGTTATCAGCATCCCCTCTCACTAATTTCACATGTCGTAGTGATTTTGTTCTGGATGTTTTAGTGTTTTTTTCCATTGTTCCCAGTATAAATATTTTTTTAATCAACTCCTACAGGGATACTTTAATATTTCACGATGTTAACAAGCAGTTCTGGTTTGCCGGCTAATACAGGTGTTGTGCGAATTTCTCAGACGGAACAACTTTTCCCTTCGAAGTGAAGAAAACATAAATATTCTACTATGGGACATGTAGTGCTGGCAGGAAAACAACCACGTTTTTCCGTCACTTAGCTAACTATACCAAAACACTCTTAAGACCCTTAAATACATTGCTGGTCACTGGGGTCAGACCACCATGTGACTGTTCCGGCTGAGAAGAAGTATCACAATTGTTGCTTGTTGGGGGGGTTAAATCATTGAATGAACTTCTGAACTATATCATTGAAAGATCCCAGCCGTAACTATTCATAATCATGATAAACGAAAGGGTAGATTCGTTCAGTAGATTTCTGCTCACTGAACTGGAATACAGTGTAGCCTAAAAATGGCAAACCTGTCAGCCTTAGTAGGCTGCAGGAGCTACGCGTATGCTTCTTGGCCAAACGCATCAACTCCCTGAACGTCCCATTAAGATAAAGATGGTGTTGCACTAGCTGTGATTTTATTGATCTATTTTAGGCCGTGTTTGTTGGCTCCGGGGAAGCGATGAAGACATCTGTCCAAGCGGGCAGACAGGTTGCGTTTGCCCGAAGCGCCGATTCAGACAGCCTGGGGACGTGTGGAGGCGATGAGTGCCACCGCCATCACCGCTCTTCTTTCCCTCAGCTAGACATGCCATTAAAACCATTAAAACGTTGCCTCATCGCAGTAGGTGCTTCCCCGGTGGGGTACACAAACACAGCTCCGGGGTACGTATCCCAACTAAGCAAAAATAATCTGGATAGGAGTTTTAATTGCTGTCACAGTATAAGTCTCCGTGAAACACTTTTTGCCAGTTTAAACTGATTCTGCCGTCTCAAGGGCAGAGGTGGGATTGCGATTATACCGACCGGTTTAGCTGGAATATAACGCCACACCCGAATGTTTACACGAGCCCGTGAGCAATATACAAACACCACCTCAGTAGTATATAGTGTTACGTAATACACCGCCTACATGTCAACTAATACTGCTTACTCACAGTCTGAGCCAACCGCAAAAAAAGTTAACTGGCACAACTAGAGGAACCACCACACTATCAGAAAAAAAGGTGCCAATTTATACCTTTGCCTGTCACTGGGGCTGTACCCCCAAAGGTATATGTACCTTTGCCTGTCACTGGGGCTGTTCCCCCGAGGGTATATGTACCTTTGCCTGTCACTGGGGCTGTTCCCCCGAGGGTATATGTACCTTTGCCTGTCACTGGGGCTGTTCCCTCGAGGGTATATGTACCTTTGCCTGTCTCTGGGGCTGTTCCCCCGAGGGTATATGTACCTTTGCCTGTCACTGGGGCTGTTCCCTTGAGGGTATATGTACCTTTGCCTGTCTCTGGGGCTGTACTCTCAAGGGTATATGTACCTTTGCCTTTCACTGGGGCTGTACCCTCAAGGGTATATGTACCTTTGCCTGTCACTGGGGTTGTTCCCTCGAGGGTATATGTACCTTTGCCTGTCACTGGGGCTGTACTCTCAAGGGTATATGTACCTTTTAGGATACAGAAATTCACTATGAGGATCATTGGTGGTACATTAATATTGTTTGTACCTAGGGGACGTTCCTTAGAGTCTGTACCGTTCTGTACTTTAAATTTGACTAAAAGGTTGGCCTATATTTACCTACAGCTATAGGAGACAATCAGCAGAGCCTGAGGGTACAGGCCCAGTGACAAAGATAAAAACTGGCACTTTAATTTCTGACTGTACAGTTGTCGATTGGGGGGGGGTTAAATAGTTTCTAACCGATGGCACTGGTCATTAATTGGTGGAATGCCAGAACACCAAATATATAAAATAAACATACCACAATCAAATGAGTTTATTCATGACTTCCACATTTCCAAAAAATGGCAAAATGTTTGTGGTAACGTTCCCATAAAAGGTGAAATGACTAAATAATCCAGCTGTTTTGGACTACTTTAATATAGAAATAGCAGAAGTTTCAGATATTTTAGGTCCAATGCTCTCTCTGGGGTTGGACACTGATCAGAGTGCACATACAAATGTACATTTTAATTAAGAAAACAAGTGACTAGACATTAGTCCTTCCCAACTCCAAAGGGGAAAAATAAAATAACATTAAACTGCCCTTGTATCTCAACACCATAATCCAAAAACTCAGAATAAAAAGCCTAAACAAAAATTATGAATTAATCACAGCCACTGAATATCCTACACCTTAATAATTCTGTACAGTTTTAAAAGCAGTGGATGGCCCGTGTCCCACAAAAACGTCATAGCATTAGGTGTCTGACAGAAGCATACAGGTATTAGGTTTTGTTTTTACAGGAACTGACGTTATACATGTTTTTTTTTTTCTTGACATGACATTTTCTCTTTTGAACCAGGCTCTCCCCCCCCCCCCAAATGTTTATTTTCAGTGCGCTAGCTGCATATGAATGTTACTGTTATGCGGATGTTTGTTGGAGCGCATGGGTGTGTGGATGTGGCTGTTGACTTGGATCTTCCAGCTATCCCCTGGCCAGGCCTCCTCAGCGGGGCTCCACACAGCTCTATCCAGGGTCCCGTCGCCACGGCGCCCCCCTCAGGCCCTCTCCTCCCCGTCGCTCCATGCCTCCGTCAGGCTGGTCGTCTGTCCAACAAGAGCACGCAGAGAACAGGCCACAGTGGATGAGGGAGCGGATTCGGATAGGTGCCGGTTAAACCTGTAGACAGGATTCTGCTGTTGTACCTTAGTGCAAGGTCCTGAACCTTACTTTCACTAAATTATCTATCAGTATCAAATGAGTAGGACACTTTGGAAGGGCTGGTGACTACAACAGCAATAACTAATTATTTTAGAATAAGAAAATCTGGTGGCCCAGTCAAAATGCATCCATAGTGTTGCATTTTCAGTAGTTTTGATTGCTGTAAAAATACAGGATAAATAATAGGAAATAGGAACCAGGTTAGACAGCCCTATCCATTAGCCCAGCAGGTTATATTAGCACTCCGCTTCACTGCTGGGACTTCCTAGGCTTTACCTTATCCACCAGCTTCTGCATGGTCTCGATGACTGTGATCATGTGACCGGCGTTCTCCTTCAGGCTCCGCTCGTAGGCTGCATTCCGCCTCTCCGCCCGCTCCAGCTGTTCCTGCAGGTCCTCCTGGCCCTCCCGCAGGGCTGACAGGGTGGCAGCCTCCGCCTCCAGCTCCGCTGGGGGGATACATTAGCACACAGGGTTGACAGTATGGAATCACACATTTTAAATCCTCGGCACCCAAACTTTACAAAGTTCAGTTCCTTGAAATACTAATTGGAATTTGAGGTCACATGGGATCCTGCTTTCTTGAAACAGATGTTGTCCTGCCTGTCAAATGCACTGCACTGAGAGGAGAATGCAGACAAATGCAGCCACTAGAGGGTCCCTTCTCTAACATTTAAACAAGCAACCACAAAACCAAATTATAGCTGTGAAGTGATGGGTTGCATTACCCAGTCTGGCCTGCAGGGAGGCGACACGTTGCTCCAGCCCCTGGCATTTGGTCTCCCCTTTTTTCAGGGATTGTAGAAGGTTAGGGATGTTGAGCACAGTCCCCTTGTGAGTCACCACGTCCACGCTGCCGTTCCCACTGGACCGCCGGGTGGAGACACCAGACTTTGATGAGGCCGAAGGCAAGAGGGCAGTATTTCCTAGAAAAAAGCCATAAAACTAGATTGCATGAAATACCATCTTGTGATTTTCTGTATCTTTATTATTATTATTATAAGTTTGTGAGTTGGAAGCTTAAACGTTGTAGGTTTTATGCTCTTAAAACTGACTTATAGCAAGCTGCTTATGCTCTTAAGCAGTTTTAATTGTATCCAGTTGGCAGAGGTGGGTAATCCAGGTCCAACGAATAACAATCCAGACCAGGATTTTGTTTCAACGAACTAGTTGACCACTCTGTGACTGAGACTTAATACTTAACTGGTTGGCTGAAACTGGTCTGGAATTGTACTCTTTGGACCTGGATTTAGGTTACGTATCAAGGTATACAAGCAAGGCCTTTCTTGGAATATGATCCAGCAATCTTCTGGGTTACCAGTAGGCTCCCTGCAACCTAAGCTCTCTAAATAATAGTAAGTAACACGCAGGATCGTGCTCGAACCTTGCGCCGTGGGGTCTGTCCTTAGCTGCTCTGGCTCCTGAGGGTCCTCCCAGCGGACAGCTAGCTTCCTGTAGTGGCATTGCCCTCCTAGGGATACCCTGCTCACCAGCGCCCTCGCCTGGTCGGACAGATTCACAGGATGAGAACAGTATAGGTATGACACTGAGTAACTGGCGAGCCACGAGCTGTGCGGAGCAGGAGAGAACCCGACGCATCGTCACCTGGCCAGTTGTGAGGTGAAGCCCCAGAGAAAGCAGAATGTCCTGCAGGTCTGCCTCCCTCAGGCTGCCAGCTAGCGGCCGGTCAAAGAAGACCCAAGCCAGCAGCACGGACCGGGGCAAGACCACGACCCCGTCCTGCAGGAGAGGGGACGAGGAACAGCCTTCAGGTTCTCATTCTCATATCCAAGGTGGCTCTCCGACCCAGTCACACAGCAGGACGCTGTCCTACTCTTCTCCAGGTCCATGCCTGTAAACCCCCCGTTTCGGCACACAGACAAACAGGCGACGCTTACCCCGTCCTTGGTGGTGGCCCCGCCCTCCACGTTAGCCAGCCCTGCCAGCTGTGCCTTCCCGTCCTCTCCCGTCGCCCCTGCAGAGGTGGGAAAAGAAAAAAAAAGAAAAAAATACACCAATTGTCTATTATTAGGCTCATCAGAGCACACGTACGTCAGTCTTGTCTAATGCCACTTTAATACTTTAGCAATCATCATCGTCCATCTTCTGACTGCTGAAATAGCATGAATTAGAGGATAATAAGTCTTATTATAATAATTGATCATTGTATTATATTACAATAGCTGATATTTCGGGGCGAGACCCAGATAGCTAATGGTTGTGGAGACTCTAGCTCCCCACTCACTGCTTTCCCTCTCCTTCTTCTCCTCCCTGCGGCCTTGGTCCCTCTCTTCTGCCTCCTCGTCCGTGTCCTCGTCGGCCTGGTCCTCCTCGCTCTCGCCGTCGTCCTCCCTCTGCCGGCGACCCCGTTTCCAGTTGCGATCCTTCGAGCCGCTCCTCGACCGGCTTCTCTCAGCCCGCTTCGGCGGATCTTCCTCCTAGCCACCAGGGGGAGACATTTCGAAAACGGGGGAGCTGAAAGAAGAGTCTTCATTTTGCAAAGATATGGCCAGGAAATATTGTGAGATTTTCTTTTCTGGACTGCACTGTCCTTTTTGTTTCAGTTTTGCTCAGGAGAGTTGAGGAAATTAAAGCTACATTAAAGATAATAATCATAACAAGTGTATCAGCATACACAGACCGTTATGTCCTTCACACACCAGTACAGGCCATACCATGGAAGCCGCTCTGCCATCCTCCGTCTCCGCAGTCCTGCCGCGGGGGCTTTGGGGCAGCCGGCACAGACTGTCATGGAGCATGAGACCAAAGTCTCGCTGCAGTATCTCACTGAGCAGCTCAGCCATCAGGCCCACCTGTGGGAGTGACAGAGTGAGGGGTAAGAGCAGCGAGGGAGAGGGAGAGCACGTGTGATGTCACGCTCTGCTCGCGCACAGCACTTATCATTCCCACCTACGTGACTCATTCTCCATCACCGCTAATCTGCATCACACTGCAGTTCTGCACTGTGACCTCACACCCCCAGATTGGCGGGACGGATTCCAAACCCTGTGTTTGAGAAGCTTGCATGTTCCATCAGAGTTGCATGGGATTCCCGATGAATTTGTGTCTCTAAATTGCTCAGAGTTTTCTGAGTTTGTGTGTGTGTCTATGTGTGTGGCTGAATGTGCCCTGCCTCTCTCTCTTTGCCTCCTGGCACAGGCTCCAAGCTCACCATGACCCTGTACTAGATAAACAGTTACAAAAGATGGATGGATGTGTGAATTTTATATTCAATAGCCATTGCATAATCCAAGTAATTTGCGGTCACTTCTGTTCATACTGGAGCTGTGCTGTATAAACAACTCAGTTCAGCATTTGTCTGGCAACATTCCTTTGTCCCCCCCCCAGATGTGATTGGCTGCTGGTGATCACATGACACAGTGGCTGCCAATCATATGATCATGCTGCAGGCCTGACTGGTGTGCAAGGCTGTCCCGAATTCCGTTTACGCTCTGCGCCAATCCAGAATGGTAGTGTTTACATACACACATACACACTCTGAAGCAGGATGTACCTCAAAGGCATCCTGCGACTGCAAGCTTCGGGGCTCCAGCAGTACAGAGAGGGGCTGGGCTGAAAGGTTCATCCGAGGACAGGGGTGCAGAACCAAGGAAGGGTCTGCAGGGAGAGGGGGTCGCACCTCATCCTGGGAGAGGAAGTGCGTGAAAGTGTGATAATACCGACCCAGAAGTGCAGCCACTGCTGAGGCCACCTTGCAGACAAAGGGCTCCAAGGGCCCAAACAGCAGGGTGTCATCAGCTAGTCACATGTGGGCAAATATTGTGAGCTGACAAAACAGAGCATCGCACAGACCTCCTTCTGGCCGTCTGCCTTGGTCCTCAGCGCCTCCCACTCCTCGGCCACGGGCACAATACGCCAAATGTCGGGCAGGAAAAATACCGTGGTCTCCGCTTCCCCGTCACGCAGGGACCTGACCTCCGCCAGCTTGTGCCTGTAGCAGACGCCCAGGGAGATCCAACACGAAATCACGTGTTTAGTTCTGTTTGGATCACAAAGTATCTCTAACCCCATTTATTCAAACTGTTTGAGCCTCAGCATGTTTTTGGACTGTGGGGGGAACCCTGAGTACCCGGAAGAGACCCCACGACGGCAGTGAAGCCCACCATTGATTGCAGGGGCCAAGGTCCAGTCCGGCCTGCTCTTTGACACATCGCACCGCAGCACGAATCAGGGAGAGTGGGTCTTTAGCAGGACTGGGGCCATCCGCCTGCGAGAGCCAGCGGCCGCCGAGGACCCGAAACTCCCCCCCGCTTTCGGCCAGCAGGAACTGCGGTGCAGAAATACAAGGGATGATTTTCCAAAGCAACATGTGAGCCACACTACATGCCAGAAAACACATGAAACTCGAGCGGAAAGATATTAATGACCTCAAACCTTAATAAGTGTGGTAGGGTGCACGGCGGCCCCTTGTGTCTTCTGCTGCTCTTGTGAGAGGCCACAACAGCGCTGGTACAGCTCGTCTATACTGGGCATTGACAGCAATATCACCTTGGGAGAAAAACACATGCACTGAATATATACTAATATTCTCAATGTACACACTGATATTCTCACTGAATATACACAAAATATTCTCAAGGAATTACACATTTTGCATATCTGACCAGTTGACCCCCACCTCAGCCCAGCCCAGTGCAGCCCACGAACCTGTCAGAAGGACCAGTGAACTACCTTCAGGCTGATGAGCGTGCTGGATGTGCATTACCTTGGCAGTGTAGGCGGAGTCAGAGGTGGCCGTGGGCGTGGCCTGTGCCGAGGGTTGGGCGGAGCCAATGTGGAAGCGGCAGGGACCGGAGAGAATGAGGCTGTGGTCAGGGGGGAAGCTTTCAGTCCAGGAGAGCTGGAGGTGGAAGAAGCTGTCGGGGAGGGGCAGGTGGGGGTAGCGCCTTCGCATCTCTAAGCTGTCGCACGCGGCGCTGAGGGGGCGGGGACACAGGCACACACATTAATAAACGGCTCCCATTAGCAAAAGCATGTTATTCTCCCGGGAAGATACCTGTCTCTGGGGAATCGGGAGAAGAGGGGGCAGCTCTGGGCCGCAGGGGGGGCACTCTTCTTCACGGCCCCCTCCTCCGGCATGCCTCTCCAGCGCCGCCGTTTCTGGTGCAGGCCATCGCCGCCCCAGGGGCCTCCGTCCTCCCTGCGATTGAGGTTTTGGGGGGGGGGGGAGGATGCAGACGCAGGAACCTCATCACCAGGAGGGTCTTAATATGACAAAACAGCGACTTGTTCTGATACAGGGATCAGCAGCAGAGCCAAACCTCTTCTGTATGAATCTTTGGGAATCAATTTTTTTTGTGGAATTATTCTGTAGAATAAATTATGGAGAAGGCTTGCGCCTATCGCCTGAGATTTTATGAGCCCTCCAATAATGGTTCATTTTAACGGAAAGCAATCTCCTCAGGTTGCTTTTGAATGCACCACACGCGTCGAATCAATTTACGTGTTCAGCTGGCATGTGGACCCATTGTTTTTAAGCTGATACTTTGCTGCGTCTCCACTAAGGAGACTATTTCTATCCTGCTGAGACACTAAGAAGTGAATCAGAGTCTAGTGAAAAACACCTGTGCGGCAAGAAAATCCATTAGATCTGTACCGTGTGGACGGCCTGCGGTGACAAATCGGTTACAGGCAGAGGACAGGCCTGAGACTGCGAGGGACGCGGCCGCACTCACCAGCGCCCCCCCCGACGACTGCCCATCCCCTCGTTGTGTCTCTTCCTGTTAGCGCCGCCCCATCCATCGAAGGGTGACCCCCAGGGAGCTTGGAGGGGCGTCTGCAGCAAACCCGCTGAGCGAGAGAGAGATAATGTGCAACATATGGTTGCAAAGAATAATTATTCAGTGTCATGTAACATATGTAAAATGCTCATATAAAACACATTTTCAAAAACATGATTAAAGCACCACATCAAATAATACAACATTAATAGAAATGACTAGATTTTAATATAGCCATTTCATACATTGTTTTTTACTATTGGCTATTTATATTTTTAGCATATAGCGTACAACTCTTCTTTATTACGGCGTGTTTCAGCATGCCTTTTTTTAAACTCCAGTGCCACAGGTGCAGTGGTCACCAACACTCACGTTTCGGGGGCGTCTGCTGCATGTTGGGTATCAGAGGAGGTATTTTGGGGGATTTGAGCAGGGGTTGTGGCTTATTTCCCAGAATCCCTGGCTTCTGGCTTGGTGCCATGGATGGCAGAAGGGGGGGCGGAGATTTGAATGGCTGAGGGAAGTAAAAAACTTAATCATAAGCTGGAAAGACAAAAAAACTTTGCATTTCGGTATACAATACTTTACTATTCCATTATACAGAATGACCTTCCCAACATGGCTACCCAAAAATGTCAAACATACTCAAGACTAAAATTATGTAAGACTGATTTACAGTATTTTTAAAAACAGTGTGGGCCAAGCAAGATGCCAACAACACAAGCAGGAAACAGAAACTCTGAAAACAGGAAGTCAAAAATCCTCAGCGTTTAAAAGGCTTGTATGCCAACCCCTCCGTTCAGGATGAAGGGTGCCATGCGACAGGTGTATTATTGCAGTTATACTACAATGTGGTCATTTTGGGGTTTTGAACCAGTAACCTACCTGGCCATTGAGGACCTGAACTCTCTGTGCGGTCCAACTGACTGATACAGATGGATCAAGCACTGCCTTCACCAGCACCTTCTCTCCCAACTGTGGGATCCGCCCTACAACCACGCTGGGAACAGGCAACGCAACAATGGAAGGGTTAGCTCACCCTCACGAGGCTTTTCTCAAGTATAATCCCGTCTGACAGACACACTGGATGTTCTTGCAGTCATGTTGGGAGCTCACATCAGTAAAGGAAACCCACATTACATTAAATGTAGTTATAGTTTAGAACGCATTTCTATCACAAAGAAAGTACAAAGAAATAAATCCAACAACAAAACAGGTTATATTCATACCAACAAATTATTAATAAATAAAGGACAAAATGCAAGCATGGGTTTATCCTATCCAATGCACGGTATATCCCAAGGGTGTAGGTTTGATTTGAAGACTGGTAGGGACAAAAATAGCCCCAAATCCCCCAGGCCTCTAAACACCCACAATATTAGTATGTCCCTACCATCCATACCCAAATCCACACCCTAGGTATATGAAACACCCAACAAACACATCGGATTTTCTGTAATTTGCTGATGAGCACGCTTACCTCATCTGAAAGTGCACTTCCTGGTCGACCATCCCAAAGTGGTCCTGCAGCTGAGTCACAACCCCAGTGAAGACGCGTTGCTTCAACTGAGACAAGCACAAAATTTCAGAAAACCTCCTGTCACCCAGCTCCTTGGAGGACGAGACCCATCCCAATCCTTTTTCTTCCCAAACTTATTCAATTCGGACCACCAAATACCACACTTGCCTACAAACAAGCGATCAGCACAATAAACTATCCAGTTGCTATAATATTTATATTCTGGTCTTGAGATACATTTGGTGACTTGTCTATCTGAATGCAATAGCAGCCTGATCCACCAGACCTACAAGGCAGGGTTAGCCCCACTTGCCAAGTGGATTACCACCTTTACATACAACAGGTGCGGGCCAGCTAACATCATAAAGGGGTTAGCAGCACTCAACAGAAACCAGTGCACCTGCAAATATTTACACTCAGTCTCAACTGGCCTTTGTCTAGATGAAATTAAATGAGCAGTACACCCTTTAGTAGTGACTAATTTTATTGAGATGACGTTTGAAATTCGCTTGAAATGAATGGCTGGCAAGAGTAAAAAAAAAAAAAAGACACTAACCTGGGCCTCCATGGCCAAAGATTTGGCACCGACACGGGGGTGAAATTCAGGAGTCGTTGGGGGGTCTCTGGAAGGCATAAGAGCTGGTTTGATCCTGTACACATTTTACATGAGACAGCTTTCCAGGACCCAAAACAAGGCATCAGATCATTACAGGATTATCCTAAAGAGCGGTGCCCTCCATCCCCCACAGGTGAGGCACTGGGAGCCGCTCCCAACCGGCAATCCGTCTTGCCCCTGCTTAGTCATACAGCTGTTACCCAAGGCTGCCGTTGACAGCTAAGCAGCCCCATTGTGCCGTGCATTGCGGAGATCCATCCCGGCTGCCGTCCAAAAACGCCTGGCAAGGCGTCACACACCTGGGTCAACAGCCCCATAGCGCAGCAGGGATGCATGCCCGGTCCGGCCGGGATAAGGTCCGCTTAGAGCGGGACGGTCCCTCCGCCAGAGTCAGGTCCCTGTCGCCGGATAAGCAGTAATACTGGCCGTCCTTCGTGGCGGGAAGGCTGCTCAGAGTGCCCGCTGCTTCATTAGGAAGGCGGCTGCCATTGGCGGTGATACAGCGCCAGATAAGCAAGTTTCTGCGAGCGTAGTTACCGGGGGCGCAGGGGGGAAGGACCCGGGGCGCAGGGGGGAAGACCCCGGGGGGAGGAACCCGGGGGAAGGACCCCGGGCGGTGGGGGGGGGGGGGTGAGGACCCGCTGCTGCTATCTCCATAACAGCGAATAAGTGCGCGGCTGCAGCCGCCGAGTTTAACGGGCGGCTGGGACGGAAACACGGACATGACTTTGGGTCCCAAGCAGCTCCGGGTCGCGGCAGCCCGCCGCTCCGCCGCCGAACGACGCGGAGAAGCCGGGGGCTCGCCGGAGGGACGGCGTGACAAAGGGGACCGGCTGCCAGGAATCGGGCGCACGGATCCGCGACGCAGCGCGCTTAGGAGCCATTATCGGCGGCCGGGGGCTGGCGGGACGGGGCCGGGGCGCCGGGGCGCCGCTCGCTGCCTCCCAGCTAGCTAGGAAACTTACGGCGATCCACCCCGCGCTGCCCCCAAATCACGCCGCGGGGGCTGCAATAACGCGATCTTACCCGGGCGGCGGGCAGGCGGCGGGCGCCACTCGCTTTCGGGCTGCTCGGGCTCCGGCGGCGCTTCCTCTTCCTCGTACTCGCTTTTGTTTATTTAGGGACAAAGTGGCTCGGGGAGCGCACTAATCCACATTGTGCGCTTTGTCAGTGCAGCGCCCCCTGCCGGTGGCCGACGGCGCCGCGCTGCAGCGCCCCCTAACGGCGGCCCCGGGCGCCGCCCCGCGTCCCCAAACCCGCCGCTTCGCCCCTTTGTCTGTGCGAGCGCGGCGCCCCGTCCTGCTCACATCCCAGCCACGCAGTTCGCGAAGGAGGGACCCACATATATATATATTTAAATATATTTCAAGCTGACAACAAATATGTGCCGGGGGATCATTTATTGACGTGGGACCGTCTCGGTGCGTCACTTCCGCCTGACCCGGCTGTGCCCAGACACACGTGGGGGAGCGATGGCGGCTGACAGGCTGCAGTTCCATGAGATGGGTCTGGAGGATCGCCTCCTAAAGGTACGCGGATGCGCCGTCCTGCTATTACCTCTGATTTGCCCAAGTGTAACGTCCACGACTGCTCGCGCCACCAAGTATCGCGTTATAATCATATATTATATATCTAATTATAACCGTTGAGCCGAAATGAATATGGGCGCCTGCGGTCGATGCGCGTCCGCGATGCCGTGGTATTTCAGCCGAATGACTGTGTAGGCGCTGGCGGACTTGGGTTGGGCGCAACCCACGCTGATCCAGGAGAAGGCGATCCCTCTGGCTCTGGACGGGAAGGACCTGCTGGCCCGGGCACGAACCGGCTCCGGTAAAACCGCAGCTTACGGGATTCCGGTCATCCAGCGCATACTCACTTCTAAACAGGTAGGCTGCGCTACGCCCCTAAACGCTCGTTTTCAAAAGGGAAAAGCCAGTTGGCTTTAGCTTCTGTTTAGCACAGATCATTTAAATCGTATTGGGTTAGTTTATGAAGAATGAATATTCTGTGTATTAAGTGCGCGTCCTCCAGCTGCTTCTGTTATAGTATGTTATAGTATGTATACCATTACTTTTCTCAGCCTTGACATACAGTGGTGGCCAAAATTATTAGAACACCTGACAGATCTGAAAATACTGACTTTTTTGCCTCCAAAACATGATTTCATTGCATAATCTTCATGAAATATGAGGATGGTTGGGCACACAACAAATATCAATGAAGTGAGACCTACTGTTTTTATCCACTTTTAGCTTTAATATTCCGATTCGCCTTACGAAGGCTCTATTCTATCGTTTATAGAGCATAATGATCACTTTGTAGATATTTCATTTGTTTTATGGGTATTTTAATGGCCAATTCAACAAAAACAACTGAATCCTTTTAAAGATGCCAAGTGTTCTAATAATTTTGGCCACCGCTGTATCTTCAAGAAAATTCTAGTAATAATTCCGGCATGCTTTAGCTGAATGGTTTGTGTGCGCTTGTTTAGACCGTGCGCGATCAGGCAGTTCGGGCACTGATCCTAGTGCCGACCAAGGAGCTGGGTCACCAGGTCCAGACCATGATCCGCCAGCTCACTGCCTACTGCACCAGGGACGTGAAGGTGGCAGATATCTCCAGCAAGGCTGACCTGTCAGCACAGAGGTTAGTATGACCATGTAATGCATAATGCACTGGCATTCAAACCGGCTTGTAGTTATTTTATATTTGTAGATCACTTGAAGGTTGTATGCAAATGCAAGAAATGTGTTATAGTAGTTACTCCTGGTAATTCCCAAATTTATTAAAAGGAAATGAATCTTTTGCGTGATGGTTGAAAGAAAGAAAAAATGTCTGTTGAGTGCTTGGGTGTATCTGTGGCATGTAATCATGTGGCATCCTGCAGGCCAATCCTGATGGAGAAACCGGACATAGTAGTGGGCACTCCCTCCCGAGTACTGGCCCACCTGAACGCCCAGAACATGACCCTTAGCTCGTCACTGGAGACCCTGGTCATCGATGAAGCTGATTTGCTTTTCTCGTTTGGCTTTGAAAGTGACCTCAAGAGCCTGCTATGGTGAGCATGTAAATCACACAGACAGTAACACTATTCCACACTAACCCAGCCGTCGCGTATATTAGTGCTAACTTGTGGCCCACAGACACTATCACTCCTTCAGTCACAGGCTGTGGATACTGACATTATTTCAGTCATGGATGCTATAGCTTTCCCAGTCACAGAGTATGGAAGTTGTTGCCCCCGAAGTAGCATAGGATGGCTATGAGTGCTAAATATGAGCATGTCGCCCAGTGGATCCTAGCCATTTTTCCTCACCCCAATCCTTCTGATTAAACTCCTCAGCCACCTTCCCAAGATCTACCAGGCGTTCCTGATGTCTGCCACCCTGAACGAAGATGTCCAGGCCTTGAAGGAGCTTGTGCTACATAACCCAGTAAGTCGTCTTAGGGCACGTGCTCCGGGGGGATTTACTTTTGCAAAAACTGAAATTACATGGCGGCTTCATGCTGGTTCATACCTGCAGTGGAAATTGCATATATATATTATCTTTATGTGATGACAGTAGACTCCTCCTTGGCTGCGGATATGTGAGCAGTGATTTTGCGTGTCCTACAGGTGACCCTAAAGCTCCAGGGTTCTCAGCTGCCTGACAGCTCCCAGCTGCAGCAGTACAGCGTTCAGTGTGAGGAGGAGGACAAGTTCCTGCTCATCTACACCCTGCTGAAGCTGGGCCTGGTGCGAGGAAAGACGCTGATCTTCGTGGGCTCCATTGACCGCTGCTATCGCCTCAAGCTCTTCCTGGAGCAGTTCAGCATCCCGGCCTGTGTGCTGAACTCGGAGCTTCCTGTCCAATCCAGGTGGGGGGGGGCGGAGGTTGTGTGGGAGGAGCCTGGGGGCGGAGCTTGTGTGGGAGGAGCCTGTGGGGGGTGGATGGAGCTTGTGTGGGAGGAGC
>JAODKN010000114.1:28240889-28254019 GCA_026774425.1 Petrocephalus zakoni
GTGATTCTGCACAGCTAACAAACAGCACACAGCCTGTGATTCTGCACAGCTAACAAACAGCACACAGCCTGTGATTCTGCACAGCTAACAAACAGCACACAGCCTGTGATTCCCACAGCACACAAGCAGCGCAAAGCCTGCAATTCCCGTAGCTAACAAGCAGCACACAGTCTATGATTCCACACAGCTAACAAGCACTGCACAGCCTGCAATTAACACAGCAAAGCAGCAGTGCAGAGCCTGCGATTCTCATGGTGTACAAGGGCTTGGCTGAAGATTCAGTGGTGTACAAGGGCTTGGCTTCAGTGAGCCCCAGTCCATACTGTAGGCCTGCGCAAGTGCTTTTTGCGTGCACATTAGCTTGTGTGTCCTTCAGAGGGCCCCAGCTTTGCGCCCAGCTCCAGCCCTCACAGGAAAAGCATGCAGGCACATGGGCTCTGGCAGGAAGCGCTTCCTCATCAATGGGCCATCGGAAATGTCTGGTCGAATCACACAGGCGGCTCTGTTTAGCATTAAAAGTCAAGTCCAACCCCCCCCCCCCCCACAGTGGTCTGTGTCACAGTTGTGAGAAATGAGCAGTGAGATGGCTTTCATTAAGAGAGCCATGTTATAACGGCACAGCATCCGACATCTCCAGGAGTGTTTGGGCCGGTAGGGTGCTGGGGGGGTCTGTGTGGGGCCGGTAGGGTGCTGGGGAGATCTGTGTGGTGCCGGTTGGGTGCTCGTGCGGGGTGACGCCTCCTTACTCTTTGGCCCTGCATAAACGGGTGGCAGTTTCACGTTGGCTTCCTCTTCCTCCTCCAGTTTCTTCCTCTGTTTTTCTGTGGCACAAATCAACAGGTGGAGCGATGAGTCAAGTCAAGTGGGCTTTACTGTCCTGCCAGCCATGCACAAGGGCACAGCGGGAGGAGACATAGCTGTCCCAGGACCGCGGTGCAGCATGGGATGGCTGCATGTACACTACTACATGGGTAAAGTGCAGATTAAGTACACAAGTGCAAACATGTGAGCTGGACACGGACCGCACATAGCACACGTGACACGGTAGGAGGGCAGACACACAGTATATATGTGAATAGGGTGAACAGAATGATATATGTGGACTATATGTACAATGAGTGAAAACCTCTCCTTTGGGTGTGCTTAACCCCTTTCAGACATGCACTGCCACCCTAAATCTTTCAAATTATTACCCAGAGGGGCTGTACGTGTGAATGCAAATGTCATTCGTACAGGACATTAAACAGACATAACCCTGCTAACTCCCTGGTCATTTCCGATTCACACACGTGTGTGAATGGAACAGAGAGTATTTACCGCAAGTCAGCGGGCGTGTTCATGACATTTCTATCGTGCGACCGGCACAAACACAGAAGAATATAAACAACCGTGGGCGAAGAACAATAGCCATTTATGGGAAGAAGACCCCAACAAAATGGCTAAGTGGAGAGACCAGGAGATTCGGGAGTTTCTGTCAGAGGTGCTGTAAACGAAACACTGCGATTTCCGCAGCATACTTTTTGCGTCATGCCCTGCCTCCTGCAAGCTCTACCCAAGCGCCACCCCTGACCTAAACCAATTGGAGTATTTCTACTAGGGTGTGAATGCATCTGACGCAGTCAATCTCTAGACGTGTGCCATGTGTAAAAGGGCGGTCCGCAATATGTCCAGATCTGATTCTCCAGACATTATCTGGAGTTCATGTGTGAAAACGACTTTATTTTGGTTTCATTTTCTGGCAGAGATTCAATGCAAACAAAGCTCCAGCTGCGTCCTTTCGTTTGCTTACTGTAAGACAAACGAGGCATAAATATGGCAGCAACGATGAAAAAGGACATGAAATATTCCAGGGTTATTTCTAGCTATTGAAAAGATCAGGGGCTAAGTCAAGTCTGCCTGGGGCTTGTCTTTTTAATTTTTTTTTTGAAGGAAGATTGACATCAGGACTAAAATACTCGGGGCTATAGCAAAAATATAAATATACAAGGTCTTGACTCCTGATGATCAAAGTGTATATTAACCAGCTTGTATTTTTTGTCTGCTAGAAACATCAGTTTCCTGTTAAGAATATCTGTCTCCTAATAAAACCTTAGCAGGGCCCAAGGTAACCCCCCAGAGATGCATGGCGGCTTGAACACACTGCATAGCGAACATATCCAGGAGCGATACAAGCATCTGGGCCATATGGAAGGCCTGGGGTCGGGGGGCCGCATCACGCCGTCACGGTTCTGTTTGCTAAACCGCCCGGCAGGTGTCACACATGTGTGCCCTGTGTGCCTAACTGGAGCTCCAGTATAGAGAGGAAGAGCGAGAGGCAGAGTGGAAAGGCCATTACGGGCTCCTTTCCACTTCTTCACTAAAGACTTGCGCTGATTCGTTTTCTGGGCCCATGATGCACCTTCTTTAGAGGAGGCAGTACTGGCCAGCTGCTGATTTGATGGAGGCCCGTCTGCGCTACAGCGGCACACACGCTTCTTTCTCTCCCCAGTTGCCTGCCCTTCTCGTTTCTTCTCTCCTACTCCCTAATGCACAAGCAGCCCTTCGACCCGTCTACATTCCAATCCTGACCTCTGACCTTTTCCTCTAGCTATACCAGTACAGTAATAATACGTCCTTATTTACAGTGTTTTTGCTGTTCTACATCAAAGCCCAAGTATTACTGCCCGGTAATGCTCAAACAGCTTGACTAGGAGCTCTTGGAACAGCATTATACACAAATTCTTGGAAACTCTCAAATTGTGCAGATATTTTTGGCACATTTTGTGTGGATCCCTGGGTGACTCGTGAGAAAAACCATGCAGAGCATCCAGCTTGTAAATGGTGCCGTGATTTGATGTGAAGCTAGTTGGCCTGAGCATTTGTGGCTCATCATTCGTACCCTTCTCCTCTTTCTCTTTTCGCGCCTTCTCTTGTTCCTCCTCCAGCTTCTTCTCTGCTGCGGGCACAGAATTTGTCAGCAATCAGGAATGCTTGATATGTCGTAGTGCAGCACTCTCAAAGCAATCAGCACTAAGGTTTAATCCAAAAATGGGGGCCCCCTTCCATGAATGTTCATTGCCTTTAGGAATGCAGGATAACTGTCTGTCCCATTATGCCAGGCATAACCTGAATGTTGTCTTATGGCTATGTTGTCATGGCAACAAGTTTACTACACTTCCATGGTCTTAGCATTTACTGGAACAGCATAGTCATGTATTGCCCACCCTGTAGTGATATGTCCAGCTGCAATGCACTGGGCACATTACTCATATGAGAAAAGGCCTGTCATCACGCACCATTCAGGCCATATTCGTACTCCTCGTACCATTCAACCTCGACGGGTGGAGGGGAGGTCTCCTCTAATATAGAGAAAAAAACCACAGAGAATGTAAACAAAAAATCAGTGAAAATATTAATATTTAAAAGTATTATCTCATCCCTGGTGCATCCATTTCTCATGCCCTGTGCAGCCGGGAAGAGATTACAGGTTCCCTCACGACCCTGACTATAAGATTGATACTACTTTATCTTTTCATATGAGTTAATATAAGTTATGTCCGTTATTGTCACCTTGTCTGGAATCAGACATGGCTGTTGCATTGTTTAATGTAGGCCTTCATAACGACAGGTCTCCCATCATTGGAAGAGGCCTTTCTCTACTCACAAATTCCTGGGCCATTAATTTGTAGTTTAGACAGACCCTTCTCTTGCAAAAGCACCTTTGCTGCTGCCCTTGACAATTCATTCTCTTGGGCTTGAAAGAGGCTGTTGCCGAATTCCTTCCTAGACCCGTAGTCACTGAGTTTCATGTACTGATCAGACCGCTCACCCAATGCTTACCTGGGATAAATGGGTGCCACTCCTCTGTTGGTGGGATCTCCTTGGCATCGGGGGAGATCTCTGTTTCCTCATCTATTGGGGTAGGAATAGGATGTGTATGTGAAGAGGAGAAGTAAGTATCAAAGACCTAGATGTAAAGTTAAGACCTGACCATCACATCAAGAGCATATAGATCACTGACAATAAATTCAGTGCAAGCAGACATTAGCTAAGCAGACTTAAGTGTGGCTGAATGCCACCATCATAGACATACACAAAATCCATCAAGCAACACACACATTCAGAAGAGCTACATGAGCTAAAACTGTATTAAAAAGTTTAGTCATGGTTTCAACTTGCATTTAGGATCCCAGTATCCATCCTCAAATTTATGTAAGCTCTTGGTCACAGTGGTTGGTGGTGTAGGTGCCCCTGGTTTCACAAAGATCAACAAACAACAAAATTCCAGTCATCATGACATGTCACCATGTTTGCTTAAAACCGCACCGCTGTTAGGCCCAAACAAAACAAGATACTACAGGGTTGAAGGCATGGTTTAATGACAAATAGCTGCCTTATATTTCTCACCATGTTTAGGCTGTAGAGTTCCCTCCTCACTTGACCCCTTTTGGTCGGTGGTGGTGATTGCTGTAGGGGGAAAGCGTTTGGGACCCTGAACCCACAAAAAATTCAGGATGATGCTGTCTAAATCTTTGCCTGTTTTCAAAAATCAACTTAACACCAGTTTTCCACTATCTCACTGTGTTAGCTCTCACTGATCAAGCAGAAATCTGGAAAGGGAGCACCAACATTTAGCTTGAATAGTCATCTACAGAGATGAAGACATCGTGCTTAGATGACTCATTCTTTTCGTGAGTTGACGCTAGTAGTTACAAATTGAACTAATATATCAGGAATGTTACAATCTGAAGAATATGTTCTCATGCAATACGTTCTGAAAGGCTGAGGTGAAATCTACATCCCTTTCTAACCGGTGAGCCATGTAAGATGCCACTGTGCCTTAGACTATTAACCTGATTCTGAGTACTAAGAAGGCGATCTCAGTAATATCACAAGCAGAAGTGATCCTACTTTAGGCCTGTATGGCACAGCAAAGGTCCAGGGTGGCATATGTACCCTTGCCAGTTGGATGGCTCTTCTGCTTCTTCTCCTCTGGGTTTATCTTCTTGCTCGGCCGTTCTTCTGTCTCCTTGTTGGCTTTTGGCTTCTTGGTGGTCTTGGGCTTCTTGGTGGCCTTGGGAAGCTTTGGCTTCTTGGTGGGCTTGGGGGCTTTTGGCTTCTTGGTGGGCTTGGGGGCTTTTGGCTTCTTCGCTTTTGCCTGTCTTTCTTCTTCTTTCTTGGCCTTAGCTGGAAAGATTGGAAGTAAAATAACAGACACATTAATCACTCAGATACTCCTACGTACCTCTCCCCTGTGGGAGTAACGGCTCTATAGTTTTTATGGTGCTCTGGTTAATAATCAAGTCCTGGGGCATTATGGCTTTAAGATGTCTGAGAACCCTGGCACCCCTGGGGATGAGACAAAGTGTGACTTCTGCCATTAACTGGTGCTCAAGCTCCGTAACTGTAACTAATAAGAGTCTAGTGCTGGCTGTGATACTCAATAGAACAGGCTACTGGCTCCCATACTGACAGAGAAGGCCAATATAATGTTATCAACCTCTGACTCTTGCAATGTCTGGGCACTCGCAGATAGGGAGGTGTTTCCTGAGGTTGACAGGTAATAGCTTAGACAAAGGTGAATCTTCTGGAGAAGTGTAGTGCAAAATCATGGGATCATGCATGAGATGAGGTCAGGCATGGGTTCTGGGTGTCTGAGGGCCTCTCAGGCTGCCAGATCTTTTACTGCCCTACTTCACTGGGACTTCATGGGTTCTTCATTCAAATTCACACTTGCTCCAATAAAACCACAAGCTTGGCACGGCTCACTGGGCCAATCCCCTCATTGGGGAGCAGTTTTTCCTGCACTCAAATGATTCTGTGGCGTTATTTTGGCACGAATAGAACTGTACAGAGGGCAGAGGCATGCCCCCAAAGGCCAAGGAGGGGCCCAAGTCTGTCAACCATTAAATCAATTTTCCTTTCCCTTCTGACGTCTTTTTTAACCATTCCTCAAACAAGAGAAGCTCTTTAACTGTCAACCTAGTAAATCTGCAAAAAAAATTTATGTAGACCCACGACACAAGAAGCATCCAAATGCACCTTTGAAATACATGCTCAGGTATTCCAAGAAATACTTGCTTCAGGGTTCCAAACTTTTTTTTTTGGATAGAAAACTCCACGGCTGGCACAGATTTCAGACTAAACAGATTACCATTAAAGCTCCTGGCTAGTTGTGACGGGTTATGATGGGGACATGCTACAGTCTTGATTCCAGCCACCCTGGCGATGTATAGGTCTGGCTATGTGGATGGTGCAGGAAGGGGTGACAAGCTCATGGGGACGGGTTCCAGCATTGGGTCTTGGATAAACAGACACCTAGGGTTTGCTAGACTGTCCTTTCATCTACCTGGCAGAAGGTGGCATTAACTGGCGCCAGGACACTAGGCACCTTCTTCAGATCCTTCCAGTGTAAATAATCCCACATAGTGACTCAGTTTGGCCTGGACATGTATCACCAGTCCTCACTAGGAACCTTCTTCTCCATGCCCCAAGTCTACATCCTTATAAATCAAACCCGTAAAACTAACCCGGCATTCGCATTAATGGGGGTGCACACAGCCGGTCATTTTGCAGATCACACGTGGCCCCCGCGCCAAACTTCCTTCGGAGGGAAATCTCATTATTCTTTCCTCCGGTGCTGTCAGGCTTCTGCTGATTCAGCCTTTTTCTTTGCTATCCGTCACTTGTGACGGGCGATAAGATTATGGAAAAGCCAGCAAATTCGCAGAACATTTTTGCATGATGCTAGTTTGATTTTCTCTTATAAGCAGCTTATTGCCAGTGTGAGCTGATGATAGACTGGGCAGTAGGCACTAAGTAACAAAACCACGAAAAAGCATTTCATCCACCATAACAGGGAAGATGTGCACCCCCCCCAACCCCATCCCCATGGAGGTATTCTAAAACATCAATAAACCATTTTAAAACCCACCATAAACAAATGCTGCCCTGTTGTCAGGTCACATACATTTTTCCATCCCAATAAAAACATCCCACTAATGAACCTACTCTGTAAACGAAAAAAAGGGAAAATCGCATGGTGTGATTCCAAAAGGCCCTGTAAATCAAAGGCTTAGCAACTTGTGGATAGCTGTGGGTGTTTGGGCCCTGTGTGCAGGCAGCTATGCTTTCCCCCCTTTGTACAACTTTAACCACATACAGAGAGAGCGAGAGCAAGACTTCTGCTCATGCCTGCAACCAGCTGGCTTTGTTATTCCCATCTGCAGAGAAACATTATACTTTTCTAGCGCCAGACACTAGATTCAATTAAACAGTCAATAGAAAGAAATGCACAGCTACATTTTATCTGTAAACAACCAAAATGGAAATCTGCACAATAATGCTACTGCTATACAACCTGGTGATGAATACAGTGCTTTGGAATGACAGCGAATGCATCACTCTGGGACATGCATTTCCCACAAAGCTTTATGTTCTGTTTTTTTTTATTGCTTTTTTACCTGCTAGCAATTCTTCGGGCGACTTCTTGACTTTTGGTTTGTTTTTTTCAGCATCTCCTTTTGCGACGGGTTCATCCATCAGGACACTCTCCCCAATCTCAGCCGGCCCCTCCTCCCTCCGCCGATCGGCATGTCTCCCACCTCGCCCCAGCTGGACCACCGAGGCCACGGTGTCAGCTGGCTCAGGGTATGCCAACACGTAGCCCACGGCCAGTAGGGTGGCGCAGCAGAGCACCATCCCGGCACCCCTCATCCTAAACATGACCACGTTTTTTTTTTACCCAGTTTTTACTGGTCCTGGAAGAGCTGAGAGAGACAAACGCTGCTTCCAAAATCCTGATGTTTCCTGCAAATGCTGTGGAAAATGAAACAAGCAGCACTGGCCAGACGCAAAATGACTCAACAGCAAAATCTGAAAGGCTCAGGTTTCCAAGAGATGGGAATCCTTAGAGGAAAGCTGTGTGAGGAACCCTGAGGGCGAGGTGTGGAGAACCGGTACGGAATCAGAGCAAAAGTTATAATCTCCAGCACCCAAATAGATGCAGGTGCAAGGAAGCATCCAGGACTGGCCCAAATTAGGCTGGACGACGTGCTGCAGACTGGGGGGAAAATGAAGAATGTTCTAGTCTGAAGCAGCACAGCATAAAACAAAGAAAAACCTGGATCACATGAAGATGGACTTCCAGCGGAGGAGATGCAGAGGTGCGTTTCCTTGGAGCAGGACCTCAGCGCTGCCCTCGTTCCTGTCCCCTCAGCGTCTCCCTTTCAGAGGAAGCCCTCCAGTAATGCTCCCTCTAGTCTGTCATACTGGGATGTAGTGGGGGCCGGCTTGGGGGTAGGGGGGAACACCTCCCAAGATGTGAAATTCCAGGGGCGGAGACTTGGGGGGGGGGTGGAGCGAGAGAGAAAGAAAGAGAAAAAGTGAGAGGGAGAGAGAGAGAGAGAGACTGGACTACATGTGGTGTGTGAACCACATAAGAAAATAGAAAATCATCTGACTGCATACCTTCCATATCAGCATGCCCATGGCTGGAGGATGTGGAGCTTCTAAAGGGAAGGGAAGGGAAGGGAAGGGAACTGAAGGGAAGGGAAGGGAAGGGAAGGGAGGGGAGAGGAAGGGAAGGGAATGAAGGGAAGGGAAGGGAGAGGAAGGGAAGGGAAGGGAAGGGAGGGGAAAGGAAGGGAAGGGAATGAAGGGAAGAGAAGGGAAGGGAGGGGAGAGGAAGGGAAGGGAATGAAGAGAAGGGAGGGGAGAGGAAGAGACTGGAAGTGAAAAGAAGGGAAGAGAAGAGGAGAAAAGAGGAGAAGAGAAGGGAAGAGAAGAGGATGGAAGGGAAGGAAAAAGAAGGGAAGAGACGTGAAGGGAAGAGAAGGGAAGAAAAGAAGCGAGAAGGGAGGAGAAGAAGAGAGGAGAGGTGGACAGAAGAGGCCTGTTTAAAGCAGTTAGCAGCATGAATGAATGGACTGAATTTAATACAAGCATCCTGGATGGAAAAGTCATTATTTTAATATGAGCCAAGGGGGCCTGTACGTCTGTAAAGTGCGTGTTATTGCGAAGCTTTGAAGGATGTTCTTTTGTTTAACTTACCCCCCCCCCCCACTCCACAGGCCTCCACCCCAGCACTCACACAAAAACACTCTGCAGGCTCCCCGCCTGTCCTGACTGGCACACTCCAGAAACGATTCCAGAAGGGGTAATCTTTCAGATGAAGGCCGAATGTCAGGAACAATCACCACCCGCTGCATGCTGCATTTGAGTGGGACTGGATTTTGTAGGTCAGCATTTGAAACTTTTGAGCTTTAAAGGCATTTCTGTGGGAGGATTTGTGGAGACACTGGGATCTCTATTTCAAACAGAATGCAGAATCCTGCAGAAACACGTGAGCCAGCGGAGAAGATCACCTCTTAATGGTGGACAAAAGTATCAACAGTACTAATTTGGAGCAGATGGGGGAAGTTCATATCTATTGTAAAAAAAACTTCATCTTGCTGTACAATTCCCAGTAAACCTTGCAAACTGGGAGACAGGGTTTGGCTGGAAATGTGGTGCAGTAGTTGCTGGCAAAATTATGGAAAACAATGAATTCAATGGGGGAAAATGACTGGAAGGTCGAAGGTCAGCTGGCTGCCTAAAGGCATGGAGCATGCTGACTGCCATGCTGCTCGCGTGTTCCTTTGCACTGTAGTCTGATCATTTCGCTCAAACACTTACTTACGCATACAGTCACACACTGAGAGTCAGCCGTTTGTCTAAATGGGGTGGCTTTGGACTTAGTCTTAAGGTTGGTTTGGCTTATAAAGTTTAATTTGTTGTTCCTTATGGGCATTTTTATAAGAGCATTTGAACAAACTTCTCACATTTGAAAGAATAATTTTCACTTTTTACCAGTGTTCCTGTTTTGGGATAAGCTAAATCACATGCATTAGTCAAAGCAGCAAAAAGCCCAGAGGAAGACAGGGCATGCAGACCCCTCAGTCACTGGTCTCCTCTTAGTTTGGTTTCCACCTCAGAAGCTGATGTTTACACTCGGGGAGAGCAAGACAGAGGGACTTCCACGGTTGACTGGTGTTGGTCGATGACTACTGCTGGTTGGGGGACATTTATTTTACAAGAGCTCTAGCTGAAATCTCCAAGCACTGAGCAATGAGCCCGGAGAAGAAATTTGGCCGTGTGACACGGCACTGGGTGTGCCGAGCGTGATCTTTGCAATCCCCTGTAAGTGGGGTCTCCCTGTTTGCCAGGGTGTGGGAGGATGGGGTCAGATAGAGTACAGAGCTCAGTCCAGAGCGATAATACTCCAGCTTCATAAATGTACACTACACTTTACTGGCAGAGCAATACTGCACACTGTACTCTGCCATATTTCCTAGTTTAGCTATTTCTTTTACATTTATGCAATATTTACTTATTTTCACTTTATTCATCCATTATTTCTGTTTCAGCTGTTCTCTTTATTTCATATTTATTCCATAAATATGTTTCTCTGCAGTTCCTAGTTATATCTACTTTGCTTTGTGACTATTTTTTGTGCTTCTTGCCATGTATGTCACACATTATTGGCTGAACAGATTATGAACTCAGAAGTTCTGATGTACAAAAAGCAAACAAAAAACCTTGATTGCTGAAATGGGATAACACTCGAGCCCACAGCTGAAGATACAGGCTGCACCTGTTTCAGAAGTGACCTGCCTACATGATTGTGTCACTTTATAAAGCCTTGACATGAAGGCTGTCTTAAAAGTCTTTTGAATGTCAGACAAAGCTGAAGGTAGCAGTAAATTATCACCAGGTCTGAGATCTCGTGAGAGAGCTATCATCATGCCAGGTGTGTCCACAGTCTTAATCAATGGCTATATCTGCCCATTCATTCCCCTAAGGAAGTCGCTACCATGCGTTTAGAACCACATCCATCTGATGTGGATAAGAACACAAGTTTGTGCTTAAAACAAATCAAACAAAGACAGAATTGGATTTCATTTCATAACACCTCTGTGACTGCCGTGATGTATCATTTTTCTGCTGAGACGTGCATGTGTCACTTTTGGCTGCATATATCCACTGATGTCCAGATTATTTGAATTAACATCTCACCTTTTCAGCTCTTCTCAATAATCCACCTCCAGCTCTGTTTTCCTCTGGAAAGGCAGCAACTATGTACCCTAAATCCACTGTAGTATTAATGAAACCCCAGAAACAAACTTGAAAGCAGAGTGAAGGAAAGAGTAAGCAAAAGAACATCTTTATCCACATCCAGAGATCCTTTGACAGTACGACCAATCAGGATCTAATCCCTAACACCACAGAAGCACCCAGAGGAGCCAGGTGACACACGGCTTCCACGGAGGAATGGAATGTAGGCCATGTAGGTGGAGGAGTGGCTCTGAGGTTAGGGATCTGCACTGGTAATTGGAAGGTTGTGGGTTTGAATGCCAAGAGTGTGGGTTGGTGGTAACAAGCCCAATCATAAACATGGATGATGGAATCAATCACACAAGGTCATCATGTAACTTTACACAGAGCTGATGGGATGGGGGGGTACCTGTTACTCAATGAAAACTAAGCAATAGGTCTGAGTTCTGGGGGTGTACATTTTGGCATCTTTTCATGTTTTTTTTTTTTAATAAGCACCTACAGGAAACAGTAAGTCTTCGTACATAAAAAGAGCTACCCAGCTACAATAAAATACTGGCTGTCCAAACATTTTCCAGTGGTAGTTTCACTGTGGTTTCAAAAACACGTATTTGAGATAATTTGAACCAGTAGCTGACTCAGTTTGTTTCTCATTATACCATCAATGGAAATGAACAGTACCCAGACTCTAAAGACTCAGTTACAGTCATCTATACTCAGTTATACTCATGTACAAGGCACTGTTCTAGGGGCATCATTTTAACTAGTGGCACCCTTCATTTGTAGACAAACTCGCTAATGCAGGAGTGAAACAGGACAAACCTCACTATCCTCTGACTTTTGAATGGAAGGAATGAGGGGCTAAGAGGTTCAGGCATGTCAGGACGTGTGCCCCAAAGAGCAAGGGTTCCATTCTTTAAAAGTAAAAGGAAAAGCCTGTAGGATTGTGTATCAGAGAATCTATAACTCAAAAAAGCTCTGATGTTCTCACCTCTCCAGTTGCACTTTCTGATGATTGAATAGTAGCTTTAATAGGTTCTTGCTTTGTTTGGAACATGTTCTTGGTCCAGTGCTGCGGACCTGGGCATTCACTGAAAGCTCAGCATAGCTGCACTAGTGGACTCCTTGGCAGTAAGAATGTTAGTAATGCTGCTTCCTTCACTTGCACAGCACTTTGGACGAAAGCATCTGTGAAGCAAATGTAAATGTGATGTGATGTTTGGAGAACTTTGTGGGACAGAGCTAACGAGCTAATGGCCCCCTGCTTCAGCAGTCTGCTAATGCTTTTGAAGTCTGGCATTTAAGCCAAACTCTTCACTGCTTAAAGCGTCTCGATGTCGTCATTCCCTCGCCGTTTCATTTCTCCGTCTCTCTCTCCTTGGTCTCTCATCTTCTCTTCCTTCGTTTTCAGAAATCGTTTTCAGGGATCTACGGAATAAAAAGGTTCTGACAATGCCCAGCCAGATGCCTTCACAGAAGATATATGACTTTTTTCACCCCAAGAATTTTCATAAATACCAATTCATTAAGGCAATTTCTGGTTCACGCTGGAGAAAAGTTGCTCGGTAAATAAGTTGTGAGTCAGTGATTAAAAAAAAATGGAGCATAGGACAGGAAAAACAAAAGACTTAAGAGCCGTGTTTAAGAGCCTGATCAGGAGCCAAGTTCCACACTGACCATGAATAATGAGTCACAGGGTCATACTCCAGTGCCGCATTCAGTTATATCCCGGACACGTGTTGCGCAAATCATGTGGACCCGAAATCACAGAGAGCCTCCACAGCTGGTCACTCAGCCAGAATGTCACAGATCCCTTTAAAGGCCATTTACCATAATAAGGCCATTTACCGGGAGATGCCTGCAGATAATCCAGGAGCACTGCCAGCTAGCAGTGTGGCTAAAGAACCGGACCGCTATCCAAAAAGGCTGTCAGATAGACTTCCAACCAACCAGCTGCTATCATGCCAGCACTACATCACAGGGTCCAGCTGTATACTTGGCTAATAAGTGTAACTCTCAGCTATGTATCCTGATGCTTTAATGTAATGTGTAGTTCA
>JAODKN010000114.1:28269161-28281175 GCA_026774425.1 Petrocephalus zakoni
CATGTTTGGAGATATTTTTTCTATTATTCAACTACTCAAATATATGAGGAATGTGGGGATCCAAAGGGGCTCACTCAAATGACGTTTGAGCATTTTAGGAGTTGAAACTGAGATTTCTAGTGGTGATGAATAATGAATCATTGACCCATGACATGCCAGCAGGGACACACACAGGTTCTCTAACACACTTAGTTGTGATGTTTGAGTAGCATCCCACAGTGTGAGGGTGCAGGTTGGTTCTGCTGAGCTCACTGGTGCGTTTCTCCTACCTCAATGTTTCCCAGCCCTGTTCTCGGGGACCCCCAGGCAGTTCACTTTGTTTTTTTTTGTTTTTTTTGAGCTTGGAGAGAACAAAAATGTAGATTGTCTGGGAGGGAGCAAAAATGTGGACTGTCTGGCAGGGAGCTGGGAGGGAGCAAGAACGTGGACTGTCTGGGTAGACTTTACTTCATACCAAGCACTGACCCATAAGCCCAATGTGAACTCCATCTGTCTAAAGGAAGGATCCAACTGGACCAGACCAGATAGTGTGGTTACATGACCCCTGTTTTACTAGATGACCTTGAATCTTCTTTTTCCCGAGTGTGTTCCACTGATGTCCATCAATGACCTCTGTCATAATACTCTGGAAACATGGCCACTGAATGGGGTAAAATATAACTTCATGGGGTAGGGGGCTCAGAAGTTTTTCGATGTTTTTATGCTGAAACCACGATGGTTAGAATATTGCCTGGAGTCAGTCCTTCTCTGAAAACAAGATTTAAACATTTAAAAGCAAAAATGTGGACTGTCTGTCAGGGAGCAAAAACATGGACTGTCTGGGGCTCTCCAAGAACCAGGTTGGGAAACACTGTTCTACTGGATTCCCTTATCTTTCCCATGCAGATGATATTCTACAAGAATGGCATCAACCAGGGTGTGGCTTATGAAAATCTGTTTGAGGGAATGTACTTTCCTGCCATCTCCCTGTACAAGAATTGCACAGTAAGTAGCTGCATTACCCCTTGTGTGTGTGGGACAGTGGATGAGTTTTCTTCTTAAAAGGACTCAAAGATAATTCTACTAATGTCAAGAACATTCTTGCAGAAATGACAGGTTTTTGTCTGAATGTTTGTTTTTGTAATTCTCTTGAGTCAATTTTGTCTTTGTCCTCTTTTTTAGGTGTCTGTTAACTTTGGGCCTCATTTCAAGTACCCTCCCAAGGACATTAAGTACCAGCCCGTAAGTATTTCTATGTTGGTCTCCCATTGACTTTTACTTTGTTTTTACAACTTGTTTGTTTAAATCCTTGCAGATGAGTGACATGGGTTGGGGAGCTGTAATTGAGCATACTCTGGCCGACATCCTCTACCATGTGGAGACTGAGGTGGATGGCCGTCGCAGCCCCCCTTGGGAAGGCTGACCCCCACCCCTACAATGCACCACATCCATCCTCCCTGCTGGACACTCATTCCTGAGGTAGACTTCACTTCATACCAAGCACTAACCCATAAGCCCAATGTGAACTCCATCTGTCTAAAGGAAGGACCCAACTGGACCAGACCAGATAGTGTGGTTACATGACCCCTGTTTTACAAGATGACCTTGAATCTTCTTTTTCCCGAGTGTGTTCCACTGATGTCCATCAATGACCTCTGTCATAATACTCTGGAAACATGGCCACTGAATGGGGTAAAATATAACTTCATGGGGTAGGGGGCTCAGAAGTTTTTTTTAATGTTTTTTTATGCTGAAACCATGGTCAGAAGTCAGTCCTTCAGGAGTCAGTCCTTCTCTGAAAACATTTAAAAGGATAAAAGTGTTTATGGTACAACCAGAATTGTGGAGTCGCTAAGATATAAGCAGGTGAACTTTTTGTGTTTTCAAATCCAAAAGGTTTCATTTGGGGAAACATTTTTGAAAACGGAATATACGCATATAGAACAGCCTTCCTAAATGCTAAGGCAAACAGCCTGGAATTCTGGGAAGCTTTCTGACTGCTGACCATCTTCTGAATCACCAAATTCCACTAGTGCAGGAAGCTGTATGGTTTAGGTCTCCAAATATCTCTGGTTGTGCTTCTAATTTGATCTAAACCATCTTGAGTACGAAGTCCCCCCTATTTTGGATTTTTTTCACTACTTCTTCCCTTCAGCTTGGTGTGTTTTATGTAGGTCCTCTGCTACAATAGTCTCCTAAGTGTAAAATTTACCAGGGTTGGTGTTTTGTTTTATAATGAAACTGGTTTTAAATAAAATATTTAAAAGAGCACTCCCTGTTGGTTTTGGTTTGAACTACTTTCACATGAAGTCACTGAGGGAAAAAGTGCAATATTTATTTTTTATTTGCTTGACAGACCCCCTCTATTGTGGGTAACAGGCAGTTCTAATGGTTCACAATAAATACAAGGCGTTGCACACAAGTGCAATAATTACAGTGAATGTACAAAGTACCGATTCAAGATTTATACAGCAATAAAATTCATGGTTAGACTGGTACAGCTGGTAAGAGAAATGGAGGATCTTGTAATTTGCTGGTCTGGTCTGGACTACGTCTGATGGGGAAAGCAGTCACGAGAGGTAGTGCGCTATAGTGGTCCAGTGTAGCAGTGCAAAGTCAGCAAGTGATCAAATCGGGACATAACAGGACTATTTGCTTAAAGTGGTTGTTTTTTTTGTTCAAATGCCCTCAGAGCAATGACTCTGATAATCATAATTTTTTAAGAGCTTGTCTCCTTGTCACATGTACAACATCTTATACTGACATTGTTCTAGGATGAGTACGAGCAAATGTCTAACAGCGATGCGAATGTGATCAGCTCCCCTGTGATACCTAACTGTGAAGAAGCAGAATACTGTTTTCTAAGTGCTGGAAAGGTCCCTTTGGATGCAAGTCTCCTCCCCTTCTCATTGGTGTGGGTGGGGTAGGACAGGCTGAGCTTGGGGGTGTCAACAGGCCAGGGCAGCCCCCATAGCACTGACAGCCATCCGCTGCCTCAGGTGATGGGCGAAGTCCAGCTGGGTCTGGGAAAGCACTTGATTGACAATGGCTTTCGGGATCCAACCCTAAGAAATGAAGGGGGAGACCAGGGACACAGGCAGACTGTAGTTTTTGACAGTAGCTGTTCAAAAGGGCGTGTTTGCATAACTAGGGAGCAGTCAAGCTGGAAGATAACGTCTTGAACATGAACATCATAGACTTCCACACTAATTTACTGACATACCCGGTCATCTCAAATGACAGGTGCGTAGGTGGTTGAGTTGAAACCTTCTTACCTTCAAATCTATGCTGAGCAGCCAGGTGAACTTGGTTTTGTTTGGGTCCTCGGTACTGGGTCGCATGACGATGCAGGTGGGTCCGTTCTCTGCCCTGTGACGTGGGAGTATACGCACACTGATGCTGAGAAGTGGGCCAAAGATGGCAACACACTCAGCAAGTGCAGGAAAAATCTTGGGTGTCGGTGGTGCTGTCCCAAATTCATATGACATGGGCATCCTAGCAGTTTACATCCATCACTGTTGTTTGAAACATCTTGCATAACTTTATCTAGTAGAAGCTGGAGCGCATCCAGAGAAGTATAAGCCATGAGGTAGGGGACACCTTGCTCGTGATGTCTGTTCATCACAGGATTCACCTGGAGTACCTGGACAGAATCTACATAAGCACAGGAGGAACATGCAAACTCCACACAGTTGGGGCAGACTTCAAACCTCCAACCAGAGGTAGCTAGCTCTGGTCCAGAAAATAAACCTGACCTGAACTATCCACCTCTGCCTGAAGGTGTACGGCCACAGTCTCACCCACTGTTTCCATTAGTCACCACTAGGTTTTAACCAATGGGAAGCATCCTGCATCTACTTCACCTTTCCCCTGCTCGTACACAGTGAGCGGCTTTTGGCGAAAAGCCCACCTGACGAAGCCCTTTTGCTCGGGCATCCTGGGATGGCTGGTGGACATTCCTGCCAGGAAGCAGGTGGAGCCGCGACGCTTGGCGCAGCGCACGCTCACAAAGTCCCGGGGTCCCACCACATTGCCAGGCGTCTCCGCCGCCATCTCGTGAGTCACCAAAGTGTCCTGACCAATCTTCTGAAGGATCTGCGGAGAGGACAACCAATAGGAAACTGTTACCTTGCAGAGTAGCTAGTTATAAAAAAGATGGCATAACGTTATTCTATGAATCCTAAATATTTCCCCTAAAGAGACCTAAATAATCTTGGACATTGACATAATTTGATAGTGGTGGCCAGAATTATTAGAACACCTGAACAGATCTGAAAATGTTAACTGTTTTGCCTCCAAAATATGATTTAATTTCATAATGTTCATGAAATATGCAGATGGTTGCGCACAACAAATAACAGATGAAGTGAGACCTACTGTTTTTATCCACTTTTAACTTTAATATTTTGTCCACCTTGCAGTAATTACAGCAGCACATCTCTCTGACATAGTGTCAGTATATTTCCTGAGAACTTCAACACTAGTGGTATCCCATGCCTTCTGCAACTCTAGCCAGAGGCTTTCTTTTAAATGTACAATAGATCTGCCCGGTTTATTTTCCTGCTCGTCACAAATGTGCTTGATGGGGTTGACGTCCGGACTTCTCCTTATGAAGGCTCTATTCTAGAGTTTATAAAGCATAATGATCACTTTGTAGATATTTCATTTGTTTTATGGGTATTTTAATGGCCAATTCAACAACAACAACTGAAACCTTTTAAATATGCCATGTGTTCTAATAATTTTGTTCACCACTGTATATCGGGTTGATACATCTTTCAGTGGTACACTAACAAATCCTCCCCCGAGAAGAACTGAAAATTCAATAGCATAGGTATTCAGTAGACTATCTACTGTGTGGAATAATTGAATTTGGGGAAAGCAGTAATTTGACTCTCATACCTTAACTTGTTTCACGTTGGGGTTCCAATCGCCCATTTGCTCCATGTTGCCGACCAGCTCTCCATACAGATCACCAGGCTGTTGGTCCAATACCACCTCCAGTTTGAACACCTTGCCAACATCTGGGAGCATCTTGCTCAGCACTCTGTCACCATTCTCCTACAAAAAAACAAAACTTTAACAAACTATACAAGAATCACATGAAAACTGTTTTCAACCTAGAGCACACAGGGGTGCAGTGGCAGTCACAGGACAGTATTCCCTGGTAACTCGGGGAGGAGTATGCTGGCTACTAACCCCCACAATCTCAGTCTTCCAGCCGTCCTGGTCACTGAGAATCCTAATGGACTTCTGGAGAGCCTCCTCTCCTTGCTTGACATAGGACATCTCCACTTCACTGTAAGGCATCTCCTCAATCCTGCTGCCTGCAGAAGACGCCATGCAAAGTGCACAGGAATTTCGTCTGTAGTTTTATAACCTCCCTGGCTAGGCACGTATATAAGATTATAGGGCATACTTACTAAGCAGGGAACTTCTTCTGCGGACCTGATTGATCCAGCGATTGGGACTAGGACCTGCTATTCTCTTCATTTCGTGGCTGAGTGCAACAATCGCTGTTTTCCTTAGTCCTATAAAGCAGTGTAAATGACATTCAGAGTAATTGCATTGGTCCCCACAACTCAAGACAATGACAACATATTAGAACCAAATAAAACCCTATATGTTTTGTTAACAGTCCAATGATTTAAAATATCCATCTCACATTGAACATACTGTAACAATAACATATTTTAAGAGACGTGAACAGTACTATTTAGGCTGAGAATGCAGTTTTAAAATGGCTAAAAGTTACCCCCAAATGTATGTCTTTATTCCATTACGGTTATATGAAACTTACTCCTGGGATAAGTAATTACTTTTGCTATCACACGAACATTTTAGAAATGTGAGGGCAAATACTAATCCATCGAGCCACGTGGGCCCATTCCTGTGAAACATTCCACGTTGTTTCTCAAGTTAAACAATTAACGATGCCCAAAAATACAGTTGCAATATCCTACTTAACATTTTTACATTTATGATTGATTAAATTATATTAAAAACAAAGCTAGGGCTGGCGCATGCTCCCTTACCCGTCATATTCCGGACGTGTCCGTAGGAAATCCCTGCACAGAGCTTGAATGTTGCGGGCAGCATAGTCACAGTTATAAGTAAGAACGGACAAGCCTTGTTTCGTCGGAGGAGAGCGTTTAGATTCTGCTTGAGTAGGAAGATCCAGCCTGTATATACTGTAACCAGAAAGCTGTCAATGTCACAAGACAGATAAAAACAGCGCATCGTTCAATAGCGGCCTGGACCCTGACCAAGGATGCCCCGCTTACACAACCAGCCTATCTGATTCTCATAAACAATTTGTCAAGATAACGTCCAGTGCTCATACATGGCGCACGCTGTGACTGAACATGGCACGCCTGCCTGGCATCTCCCCTCAGAGGCAAAGCAACATCTCACTATACAGATGAGACAGCCTTTCCCAGGTCCAGTCCTTTGACAGTTACAATGCGCTTATCACAGGGAGTGTGGACATAACATGGTTTATCTCATAAGAAATGTTGCCGTCAATGATGTTCAGATTGGGTGATTGAGCTGATGACAGGTGACTAACTCCTCCTTGAAGTCAATGCATATCTAAACATGTCTGTCATCTTTTGGCAATGCCCCTCTTTTCCAGAGCAGCTTTTTTTTGTATTTGGCATAAGCTCAAGGGTTGCAAGGCTGTTCCCCTTGACACGCTAAATAGTTTTGCAGTCGTCTTGACCCATGCACCTGCAATGTAGGGATCGCCGTACACTTTTGGAGGTTCTTTGGGGGTCTCTTAGCCACCACATGCTGTTATGAAAACTCACATATTAAAGTGTTGGAAAGAGTTTAATCCCTGACGAGCAAATGCAGAACTTTCACTTACCATAATAAGTGCTTTTCATAATGTTATTTCCATGCCAACGTGTACGTATCAGAGGGGCTTGCGACATTGTATTTTGCCGGAAGAATTTGGCTTACAGAAAGGAATGTAAGACGTAAATTTTGCACAAGGACTGAACTTATGGCATGATTTATTTCTTTGTCCTTAAACTCTCTCAAAGTCCCTGGCTTGTTAACAGGAAAGTGAGAACCGTTTGCGTCATTCAGTTATGCGTTCATTCGCCACGTTTCAGCTACTATCAGGCTCCAAGTGCACATTTGGTGATCTTTTCATTCCCGAATAATGAATTTCGCAGCGTTTCGTATTAATCGCCAGTAACCAAATCACGCTTGGATGCAAGAGCTGTTCATTGCCACAGGGACATCTGTGTGTCCCATTGTACAATACAGATGAGAGAAACACAAAATGAAAGGGATTGGAGGGAACTGTTAGACCAGTTCTGGACATGCAAGGACGTACGTCGCGATAAATCGACTCCTTATTTTCAAAACGTTCAGATGGTCTGGATTATAGTGATAACTCTGTACAATAAGAGCACGGAGTTTATTCTAAGTTTTAGAGACGTACGCCCGTCCTGAAGTCTGTAGTTAGCATTAAAATAGTAGTTAAATCCACTGAAACACCGAAAGAAGTCTCTACCTCTTCAAGTGGGAGTTATAAGGAAGCCACTGTGCTGTTCCTTTATTTTCATTGCAATCATATAATTTTAATCCGAAAGAAATTCGGATGAAAGATTATCATGTGATTTACTTTCATAACAAAAGTTATTACTGAAATTAACAGTAAGCAGTGTTTAGTATATCGATCGGCACATACCGCACAGACATGTTATAATTTTTTTTAACTAACTCATTCAGTTCTGTTTTTGCCATTTTGCTATTAATTGATACTAAACACAAATGTTTGGTGTTTTATGTTATGCTACAACTTAAAAAGCACCCAGTGAGACTGTTTTTTTTTTACTCAGAACCGCTCTTTTAAAACTATAGGTAACACTTTACTTAAGGCCAGTATCCATAAAGCATTATAAACTCATTCATAAGCACTTATAAGGTTTCATAAAGCATTGTAATGATTGACATTAGACTACATAATCATCTATACATAGTCATGACTGTACACATAAAGCGTTATAATGTTATGTTATGTTATGTTATAAGCCTTTACACCTTAAAGTGTCACAAGGCATTATAAAGCTTCTTTTGATGTCAACATCAAAACCCATTTATGTAGGATCCACCGCGCCACCCTGTACTGGATAAGAGGTGGATGGATCTTACTCCGACTCCAATTTGAACATCCGGGTTTTAAATGTTGCTCCTAGACACACACATAATACATGATTCTACATGTTCTGTTTTCAGGTTTGTCATCCTTTTTTTTTTTGCTTAAGATTTTTAATTACACATATATTTCTGGGCAGTTAAAGTAGAAATTCAATCAGGGATGGAGGCCAAAATAAAGTCAGTAAAGCCTAAATAAAAATCTTAATGCTGCATAATTCTGGTCCCAGGAAGGTGAGTAGTATTACTGGTCTTAGCCTTCTCCTTGGGGGGCTGGATCAGGGACAGATAGATGATGATTGGGGGGCCTGGAAGATTCTGAATTAAATTGTTTACAGAAAACATCTCATTTAGTAGCACATGCTGCATTTTTTTTAGATTTTACATTATGTTAATCCACTAAAAAATATGAATAAAGGTGAGCTGAGTTTGGAGCTTTTTTGTCGGAATGAGAAGCACTACATTTAGGACACTCCGGACTGTGATGCAGGGAGGTGGTGCTATCACCTAATCATCATCATCATCATCATCAGAGATTGGTAGGCTTCTTAAGATTGAAAGAAAATCAGACACTGGCATAAAATGGCAGAACATGAAATCTGGTTTCCATGATATTGAAATACTGCCTATACCCATTTATGTAGGGTCCACCGCGCCACCCTGTACTGGATAAGAGGTGGATGGATCTTACTCCGACTCCAATTTGAACATCCGGGTTTTAAATGTTGCTCCTAGAATTTACAAACCATAGAACATCTACAGACCATTGCATTCCAAGGCAATCATATGTATGTATGTACATATGTACCATATATGTAACTGACATATTAGTGCATAGTTTGTATGTCTGTAATGTAGTATATATATCTAACAAATCCACATCACCACAAATGCATGTGACCAAGCTCGACTCTACTAGTAAAAAGGGGAAAATGTTAACCTGTGGAGTCATCTGTGCCATAAAAGAGGCTAAATGTATTGCTGGATGCAAGTTACCAAGTTATCACTTGACAAGTTTTATCGTTAACAGAAAATGTATGGTCCTTCTTGACCGCAATACAATTTTGTCCATTAATAATTTGTATGTAGTATGCTCATTATGGATAATTTTCTGGGTGGTTAAAGAACTTTCTCTTGATTTTGACCCAGATTCTGTTGTGGTCTTCTTTTTATGCAAACAAAGATTTTAAAGCGTCAGCTACTTGCCCAAATGGACCAGGGTAAACATTTCAGTGTTGTGACGCGTGGCCCCGGGACTCACAGAATGGCTTGAGTCAGTAAATCAGTCAAAAGTGTTTATTTTCGCTGAAGTCTGGAGTCTTTATTTTGGCTGACATCTTCCATTTGGCTCGTCTCTCTATGCCTTGCGGGAGGGTCCCTGGTGTCAGCCAGAGAGACGCCCTGTTACTGCACGCGGATCCATCTGGAGGTTCCCCCAGTACCGTCTGTCTGCCGCCAGCCTCTCCGGTTCTCGCCTCGTCCTAAAGCTGCCCTAGCGCCCGTATGCCGAGTCCCAGGCAACACCTCGCCTGCATACATCTCCTCCAGTCCCTAGACTTCTCCATTCTTCCCTTCCATGACATCATGATAAACAAAGAACTCACCTGCCCCCACACTGACCTGCTGGCGCCACGATTTTTCTGAAAGCATATGCAGTGTTTAAAAAAATGTACATGGTACAGAGCCACAGCAACAATGACAACAACAACAACAGAATAAAAATCTCTGGCCTGAGATTATGCAAGGCGAAACTAGCCTTTGTTAAGCGAGTGTGTGCGCGCTTTTATTTAAATGTCTTAAAATATTAAAAAAAAAAACAGTATGAACCATATTAATAATAACAACAATAATAAAAAATATAATAATATTAAGGACACAGACTTTAATCCCTGCAGTGGTCTTTTTTTTTTTTTTTTTAAATCAATGCCCTGATATTTTTCCTTTCTTTAAACATTGGCAACCTTCTTTTTCTGTTTCCGCAGTCCTGAGGGTACACGAGTTACGTCTGTAGCTTTTGTCTTGGACGCGAATCTAGTTCATTCCTTTGATGCAGCTCCGCATTCCTGCCGCTTCGCGACACATCTCGGGCTCCGCCCATCTGTCCTGTCGGGGTCTTCCTGGAGCACTGGCCTTCATTTCCGGACCGCGCTTCGTCACTAGGGGACAGAGTTCGATATCGAGTCCACCGAGTTCACGCTGGAAGATGTGGCCTTGCTGTGGACCATGGAAACATCCGGATGCTGAAAGAGCAGAGACATAAGTTCAGTGTATGTGCTTGTGCTTCAAAGACAAGCATGAGAGAGGCGTGTTCAAAAAAGCAATTAACCAATCACATGTGTATTTGAAAGGGGGTGGGAAGATGACTGGGCAAGGCCATTGGCTGATACACTAAAGCATTCATCATGCCTGCAGGGCCACCAGAGATGGCTGTCTGCCTTTAATCATTTAATCTTCTGAAAGGATACAAGGAGAGAAGCTCCCAGGTTTCAAGGTGAAGTGATTAAGGAGCAGTCTGCAAGAGCCTGTACCACGGACCCGGTCCATGCTAAGTTGAGTTTATATGTCTGCATGTTGGATGGCTTCTTGGGTCGTATTGATGTTGTATAAATCAAAGTGTTCTTATACATGTCTGTAAAAGGTGGTGTTCCATATATAGCTGTTCCTTATGGGTAAAAATGATCTAGATAGAAAAAGCTTGTCTGGTAATAGCTATAAAATGTTTTAATGTGTAATATTACTCAGTCCTTTAAGAAGGAGCCTACACCATACTATCCACTGTATAGCATGCTGGAGAAAAGGGGCGTGTCCTCACATTCCGCCTCAAGATCCTATCCAGGAAGCTGCGGCGGGGGGGCTCGAGGGGGAGGTTCCAGTCAAGGTCGGGGGGACGGGACCCCTGCGGGCCGAACACGTTCAGGTCTTTGAAACACTCCGTCTCGATCATCTGCCGGGAGAGACGCTCTGTTAACGTTGTCATCGTGATTATGGTGCTTCTGATGACGCTTTTAGACACGCAACACACAACCACAAAGTATCTAGAGAGACCCGTCATCGCAGCTATGAAGGTGCCATTGGGAAGGCTGGAGACCCAAACAGAAGACAAAATTTTCTGGATAAATGCCACCCGCTTGGTTTTCAAGAAATCAGCTAAGCAGCATCTGATAATAGTAGCCAGGCCAACTAAAATCTACAGACTTTACTTGGCGCAGCTCTGGTTAAGTGGACCGGTTGGGCAGTGTGGACTTTCAAAGCTGTGGGTTTGACTACCACTCCGAACTCTGCCAGGAACTCTCCAGATGTTTGTGTATTCGTAAGATGTTTGCAAGGACTTGCAAGGTTTCCTCACGCAGTCCAAAGACACGTGTCTCTAAATTGCCCATAATGTGTGAGCCTCTGCCTTACAATGAACCGACATCCTGTCCAGCATGTTGATGTACCATGTTTCTCCTGGGATAGGATTCAAGAGCACCACAAGACTGTGTCTGAAGAGTACCTATGGAAAGCAGTCGGATGGAGCTCAGGTCTTGTTTAATGGTCCTACTACTGGATTTGAGCCAAAGACCTTCAAGTTAAAAACTCATGATCTTAACTGTCATGCCACCTGTTGCTTGCGTCTTAGTAATTATAGCACTCACTGTAATGAGCTCTGTGAATGTGTCTGCATTTGACTGCAGCACTTTTAGGAGTAACCTTGGTAGGAGAATGGAGATTAGACTCTCTGGCCCCCGTACCTCATTCTGCCACGGGATAGAGACACTTCCGGTGCTGAACTTGACATAGAAGTCATTGTCAGTCTGGTCCAGGTTCACACCCTTGACAGTGGAGAATTGCTCAATGTCCAGGACGTCCTTGCAGTAGACAGCTCT